>KN166281.1:234833-256126 GCA_000757745.1 Steinernema scapterisci
AGAAGTATCAAGGACACCTTGAAGAGCAGCGCCCGGGAGGCATACAAGCATTACCAGGGCAAAAACATGGATCATTGAACTTGAGAGGTGTGCGAAAATGGAAAGATTACATTTTTGGGCGCTGCCCTTTTCAGTGAAACGGCGGTGAACGCGATGAACGAAACAAAAAGGGTACCGTAATGTGCAGGCCTCGCAAGTTTGAACATTGGATCTTCGAAACATCAGTCCACATCACCATTCCAAATCGCTTTCGAGTGGATATAACTGACTCACATGCCGCGTAATCAAACACGAGTTAAAATTTGCGTTTTTAAGATATTTCAAGATAGTTCAATTGTTCCCTTTTCCCCTGAAGACCTAAATTCTTTTTGATTGCTGCACCGCTGAAATATGACCGCAAAAGCCGGAGACGATTAGTCTTTTTAGACGTTTGCAGCTTTGGATACGTGCTATTTTCACCGTCTTTGACTCCTGCAAGTGTTTATCTCTTCGCTCCCAAGTTTCTTGTCTCTGCAAAGACTGCAAATTTTGGTAAGTCGAATTTACGTGAGAATTGCAAGTCAATTAGGTTTTGCGTATACGGTAGCCTTGATCTGGGATCAGCATTTCACCGCAAAGGATGTTCTCTCGTTCCGTATTACACAGCCGAAAACTGGTTTTCCATCCTCTCGCAGTCCGCGTAACCCTCGTTCGATACAAACCTTTCTTCCCCGTTAACCTATTCATCTCACATGCGAACAGTCTTCGTGAGGACTTCACTCGCGTAGCTTATTTGGTTTTCAAATTCAAATTCAAGGAGACCTTGACAATAGAGCAATAGTGACCGTTTCCGGCAATCTGAATCTTCTCTTCAACTCCGTCCCATACTCCCCACTTACTTTCTTCATCACGCGTAAATTATCAGAGGGTCTCAAGGCTGCAGACTTCAGCCGATCGGGTCCCTCTTGCAGAAACTGAAGCCCATCTGTTCGATAATACACTGCAAGTCCCGATTGAAAGGGCAAGGAACTTTCCGAGCGTCTTCTAATTTTGGAAGTGTTAAGTGCAGCTGACCGCAATTAATGCTTTATTAACTTCAGGTACACACCACGTGTCGGATTAGACTAGACGGAAAAGGTTCTTAGTCACAGCGTAGACGCAGGCAAAGATCCAACGCGGCTTCTTGTTTACAGGCGTCTGAATGAAAATATTGAGTCAGTTGTGCTCAAGTGCAGCTTCGTTGATTTCCATTGAAGAGCAAGAAGTGAATAAGCGAGATTAGAAATCCCTCGGACAAAGAGAATCATTGAAGCTAATTTCACTTGGTTCTAAATTGCTGGGATAATCTGAGACAAAAATTTATGTACGGCAGGTCGTTAAACTAATTTATTAGTTTGAAGTGTACGAATCTGCAGCTTTTAAATGCGTAATGAGCACAGGTCTTTCTAGGAGGTTCCTGTTCAAAATAAATCAGGTTTTTATGAGGATCATTATCAAACGTATCTCCAAAAATGACACTTTTTGAAATCCGTTTTGAAAAAAAAAATTTGTGCAAAAGCTTTGTAGCGGCTTTTTGCTTTTTGTGCTTTTTCACGGAACAAACACTGCGTCAGAGTATTTATGCATTATGCAAGATTTCCCACTGATAAGTGCGCATTCTATGGTGCTGTGATGTTTTCAGCGAATTACAAAACGTCTGAATTGCAAACAGCTTTCGTGGTTTGTTGATCCTTTAATCCCGTTCGGAGCGATGTCTTGGGTCCACTGTCCTCCCGGACTTCAATTTCTCTGTGTTTTGACTCTCGGCAAGTGCGGCGGAAATATTCTAAGCAGCGAGATTTGAGATACGATATGCATTTGCTCGATGATCGGCAGAGGAACAGATCGAAGGGATGTGGGAGTCGAGGACCCAGAACTCCGGAAGGGTGCAGGCAACTTTAATGGCTAATATCGTAGGTTGCTGGTAAAATCGACCGTGCGCTGTTTATCACTCGCGGAAGCCGGCTAGGATCTCGGTCGATCCCAGTTCGCACTTTTCTCTCCGAAAAAATCACTTTCACAAAAACCGAGCGAATCAAATTTTTTTGCTTCTAACTTTTTCTTCTTTTGTTGAAGTCATTCCAAACAAGCGGCATCGTTGCCAACAATGACGCTTGAACTCCAAGAATTACGACCACCTGTCCAAGAGCGTAAGTAAACATGTTTCCTCTTCTGTCCAGAGCCTTCACCAACAGTCCCCTGCCCAACGTCTTAGTCATATCTCCTAAACTCGAGTAGGCGTTTCTCACTTTTGATCCAGACTGCGATTGTCCATGAAGTACTCAAGTAGCTTTTGCGAACTCTGACTACCTGATAGCCTTGATTGTTTCTATTCTCTTAATTCCAGGTTTGCATGCCTCCGGTAGCTCAATTGAACGTTGCTTCAGGATTGTTTTTTTATTCTCAAAAGGACCTATTTTCAACCGAAAGTCGCATCCCTGAAAGTCTCCTTTTCGTAGATTCAAAGCGCATTCTGCGATTCCGCTATCATAAACATTCAGAGAGCTCAGATTCGCGGGCTTCCTGTTTCTTGAACGCTCGCGTTCCCGAGATTCCCGAACCACCTTCGCAGAGTCGCTTCTCTTGTCCCCGGCGCTTCAGATGCAAGTCATACGTTTATGTTGATCTTCAACCTCCGCGCCGCAAAGAGTGACAAATCGGACGCAGGACGCACGTGATTGCTACATTGCCCTTAGGACCCTTCGCGTTCCCGAACTACAACAAAATGCGTCATTGCTTACGACCGCGACCATTTTATGCGAAAATCGTTGTTTCGCCATCGGCGGCGCCAGAACGAAAACAACAAGTTTCAAAATCTATTTCCGATTTACCATTTGCCGCTAGGTGACGCCATGAATCTGAAAATGACTGTTTTACGTGCGATCCGAAGTTTACTTCCGATTAATAGTAAATATCCAGAAGAGCTTGAGTTACAAATCAAGCCCAACAGGAGCCGCAGAATGTGCTTTTCTTATTTTGATTTTCAGTAAACTTAGTATTTTCCACTTCTACTTGACTCACTCTCGGAGTGACAGTCGCCACGTCAAAAGATCGCGTTTGCACCTGCACGCGCAAGTGAAATCAAAACAAGCATCGTCGTAGTTTGTCACCTTTTACGGCCTTCCTTCCTGCGTTCTGCCGGTGGCCTTCAACTTTATTCCTTTCTCAATACTACAGTATCCGTTCTCGCGCTACGCTTTACTCAGACTCACTTTTCCACACCTCTAGGTTCTCAATTTAGCTAACGAGCGACGTCATAATTGGAAGCAAGAACAAAGGTCGAAGATAATGATAATACAGGGAAAAGTTGTGGGAACTATCGTCATTCTCATTTTCGCGCCGCCAGCGTGGGTCTGCAAATGGCGGCCACATTGGTCTGTGCGATAGAAAGTACAACTGCCGCTTTCCGTAAGAACGTCTTTTCCCTTCCTGGTCACTTCTTGTATTTCATTGTGTTGCATCCCGTCTGGGGCGTGCGTCCCCAGTCGCGTTGCCTTCTACTCTTCAGACCTTTGCTTCGAGCTTATCAGTGCTTAATGCCAGCAAGTTAACGGCCGGTGTTCGAACCCGATCTCTGATCTGGCTGCTGACTTCATGGACGCTAAACTTATCACTTTACAATTTATTTCTATTGTTTACATTGACAGTTCGGGTCATTGGTCAAACCTCAATATACAGTTTCTCAATATACATTGTAGTTTCCCCATTACAGGAAGAGGTGTTTTGCAGGAGGTATTTTCGAACTGTTTACAGGCCCGAACTTCCATCTCCTTTTGTAGTTTTCCAGAATTCTAAAAAAAAGCTTTGCAGATGTTGTTTTTAAAATGGAGCCCGTCCTACTGTAATCCTTGAGACTTGATTTATCGAATTTTTATCGAAAGACTTTACATCTTGTATTGGCTGCAGAAGCACCCTTCGAGTTATCCCAAACAAGGCGGACGCACCTGCAATTCAAATGCCTAACCGCCTCCCCGTATCATTGAAGAGGCGGTGCCGAGTGGCGGCAAGGCATCCGAACCGTTATGTCCCCGATCGCGGACGTCTGATTGTCGCCGTGTGTGTAGTTTGAACCGGGTACCAAACAAGTTGCAATCGATTGCAACCGGTCTTTTCGTGCATAATTAGCTCTGCGTTTTTAATTCAAAAACGCCGACTCCACTCAGTTTTGTCTTTTCTGCTCAGCGCCAAACGCTCGTTGCTGCACGTGCTCGCATACCTATCCTGCAACACAATTGACGCTTTGTCCCGTCTGACCGAACCAACGGCCAAAATGGAATTGTGGTATCAAAAAGTCGGACCGCTTAACGGTCGAGTTCGCACGCATCGCGAGGGGACGGGGCGACCGAAGATGAGGAGGCATGGAAAGAATTCAAGATCAACCAGTGATCAGCACCACCGGCTGCTCTTCTGATTCCGCGTGTTCACTGGTCCGTTTTTTAGAGTCCACAGACAACGGCTCCGGCCGTTCTGCCGGTTGGCCCAGCCTGTCCGCGCGCGGCTGACTCAAATGGTGACCCTCGCCTGTTTGTTTGTTGGTGATAACGGAGAGCAGAGCTGCGTAACCGCTTGGCTGGCGGCTGCCGGTCGCCTGTCCGAACTGTTTTGTTCCTTTTTGAATTTATTGAGCCGGGCGCGGTCTAGACCCAGGAACGCGGCTTCGAATCCACCTTCCACTCGCACACTGTGTTCTGAACGAAGTCTCTGTCAAAGTCTGTGTCGCCGCGGTTCACTTGATCCGATTGTCCAGAAGCGCGACATCTTGCATCTTATTTGTTTGCGCTTCGAACATGTGTGTTTGGAGACTCCCGTGCGTTGTTATGGTGTGGATATATCGAAGATCTTTCGGCGCCCCGATTCGCGTAACCTTTTCATTTCTCCTACCCTTTTCGCGAGTCCGTTGATCACATTGGTTTCTTCACTCAAGCGCCGCTAGAGTTGGTTTTTGAAGAAAGATGACCCGAAAGTTCAAAAGATTACTTCTGCACGTACTGGTGGGGTCGGTTTGTGTAAAATCAACCCGCTGCTCCCACATTCGAGCGATCACGAAAAATTGGTTGTTTATGCAAAGCGAACCGAAACGTGAGATCAGCGGTCTCGATGAAAGACGGGGCGGAAGCCTCTATCTCGTCGTGGCGGAAGCCTCTATTCCGTCCGTGATCGTTCCGCCGGCCGGCCCTATTCGAGTTGACTGAAATGGGTCTTCTGCTTGTAACCCCGCAGGATCACAAATTCCAGTGTTGAACTGGAGTTTACTGAAGGCGGTTGACCTTTCCGAGGGTACAGCTGATCGCCGTCGTGGTCTGTGTTTTGCTCGCCCTCCACCCCCATCGATGTTCATACCCTTCCGCGGCGGTTCGTTTGCGTTTCTTTCGCTCGCCCCGCTCAGTTCGGTATCGCAACAATCGCGTTTTGATTTTCCCGTTTTTCTCAGCGGCGTTCCTAGAACTTTCCGATTTTCTCTCTCAGAAACGGCAGCAGAGAGTCTTTCGAACTCTACGTTCTCTTTTTAAAATCACCCCAGTTTCTTGATAATCTCAATTAAGAGATCAGAGTTTTTTGCCACATTTCTATTTCCAGCGGATCTTGTTACTTGTTATTTCCTTCAAAGTGCACATGGCAAAACACGTGAAATGAGCGGAATAGAAATGTTCAAAGCCCAATCTTCAGCTAAACCTTTGTCTTTCTCAGAACTTGGAGGCGTTGAACAAATAGTCGTTTTGATCTCTTTGATCTCTGGCTGGGCGTCATTCTGTTTCACAAAAGGGGACTTGAATGACGTTTTTGGAGTAAAGTCAGGATTTCGTAAAGAATCACCTTTGAATTATTCTTGTTTGAACTTTTTTATATATTTTGTAACGTGACCATGGGACAAGAAGAAAACTATCATATCTGAAAAAAAGAATCTATTCCGGGCCGCCACAAATTCTCTGCAAAAGTGACTTTTGCCCGACTTTTGTAGAGGTAATAAAGGTGTATGGGTTTGTAACTTTATGAACCCTTGCATCCAATGCAGCACTTTGAGCTAGACCTACCGAATCATGTGCTCAGATAACCTATGGTCAAAAGTACGCTTAGGTTTCACAGTTTGCCTTAATTTACACTCCAACTGTCCGCACCTTAAACAAATCAGCTCCAGCAAAACGGAAATCAGTTCTTCTGCACTTTGTTTCTCTTTTCGTCGTTCTTACAAAGTTTCGAATCCAAAGCCAAATTTGAAACCTAAAATCCATTTGTGCCAATCATCGCCGATTCAGTTACCACAATTTGTAATTTCCGTCAGCACACCTTGTCGCTCTTGCGCCAAACTTTTGTAGTCCCCAGAATATTTGTAGTCAAACAATTCCGGTTTCCACGGTTTTCGACCTCGATTATTGCGTGGAACGCGGTAGAGCTGTGTTGCGACTGTTATTTGAGGCTACCTGGTCGGGAACACCAGACGAAAGGGATTATTTTGAGCTTATGAGGCAAACTGGAGATCGAGGTAGAGATTAAGCGTCTCCTGTTTCGTATTCCGGCACCAAAACCGCGGTTTGTCATCTTATTCACAAAAGTTCTGAAAAATAAAACCCAACAAAAGAAGATCCTAGAAACTCGATAAAGAAGCGTTGCCAGCGTCTTTCTCTGTTCAGAGTGTGCGAACAGGGCCGTGATTCACGTTCCGTTGGCCTTCTAAACAAACGATTGCAGAAATTTGTTTTCCTTTCATATCTCGCATACTTCCAATTTCCGCTCATTTTCTCGTGGCCATCTAAACTGAAAAGTTTTAAAAAATTGTTAGAGCTACAGTAAGCTATTCTCCAGACCACGCTCCGTGGCCCGATTCGTGGTGGCAGCTGACCAGCTTGCAGAACCAGGACACGTTGCTGAGTATTGTTGTGTTTATGTTTGGGAACACTCCTCCTCGAGCGCATGACAACGGTAATCTTTGGCTGCTTGGCTGGAATGATATTCCAGAACTCGCAAATATGCCATTGTTGGTTGACGAATCTACGCGCGTTCTTGCAACTTTATTCAACCTCCTGGAGTTCTGGGAGCCAACAGACTATTCCGTTTTCTGGCCCTCTTTGAGATAGTCAGTCGGTGTCTCAGCTATAACGTATTCCCGCTTTTATCTTCCCCGATTCCCTTACTGTCAAGTCAGTTGTTCTAAAAATGTCTCTATCAAGCAAAAAAGACGATGCGGAAGCAATTCTTCGCCGTTTTTTCTTCACATCACTTTTTTACTCGGCGGGCCTAAAAGATCAGACTGAGAACGATTTTAGTGGTCATAGTAGTTTGATGTCATTTGGCGGCGGATGGAATTTCTCACCAAATGTCAACGTCTACGTGCACTTCTTTCGGTTTTGTCTCCGGATCGCTCCTTGAAGAGAACATTTGTTTTTCAAGGGTGATTCTTTCGTTGTTCGATGCGTTCTGTTTCTTGTTGTTGTTTTGTGAACGCGCAATACTTTTTTTTGTTTTTTTTGGAGTTTTCTGATTTTAATTAACAATGCGGCGTCAATTGGTTCTTCCTGTAAGAGTAGAAACCTGTGCTGCGACAACATCATACAATACACAGTTTTGTAGTTCCAAGTTGGATCCGCAGATTAGATCTCTGACCACGATGCAACTGCAAAATTTCCCACTCCTGTTTGAAAGTCTCTTCTGCGTTCGTCTCCTCATCGCGAAACTATCCAAAACCCGTTTCCACGCTAATTTCCATACTGTACTGACCCATATCGCGACGTTCAATTTGCCTGACCAACTCGAATACGATTCTCCCGAAGAGTGCTTTCGCCTCGTTCGTGGCGACATTCTAATCGCAAAGATCACATTAATGCCTTATCATTATCTGCGAGAAATGAGTACCGTATTTGTGCTCATTGATCGCCCAGGGAGAGGACGTCCGGTGCCTCAAGAGCCATACGGGATAACCGCTAACGTTTCCTCGCAGAGGCGACGTTCTTCGGGCACTGCAACATCGCCTCCTCTTTCTCGGTCGCTACATTTTCGGGAAGCATTTGTCCACTCAAAACCGTCCTTTGTGCTTTGCATGACACACGTCACCTTTGATAGGTGATCATCTAATCTCCTCCGAGGAGATCTCCTCGACAGGAGATCTCCTCGGAGAGTGTTAGGGCGTTTCCTGATACTCACTCAAAATGGTATGATCCTAGATCAATAGGTCAGATAGATAAGACGTCCGCGCTCTCGATATCATCGAGGAAGTTTCCAATATCAATGCAATCACTTATAAGTTGTGAGCGGGGCCTCTTTGTTAGGCACGAGATATCAATACAGTGGCGTCTGTTGACAACTAGGCGAGCGAGAGTCCTAAGCACACGAGCACCGCTATCGACCACAGATCACGGAGATCAGCGGTAGTTTGAACCCATTAGCAACAGTGCTTTCTGCCACTTCAGCACCCTCCACGGTACTGTATCACATGCAGAGCGGAGGAATCAATGTCTTCTCAGTTCCCTCCTTCTTTATCAGTGGACTCGCAAGCTCCCTCATCTGATAAAAGCGACTCCTTTGTTCTGGATTACGGTATTTAGGTGCTCAAACGAACGGAGATTACTTTCGTGACCTGTTCTCGGGCATTGTAGCTTCCCCTCTTTCTGTTCCAGACGAGCCAGTGACCTTAAAGAGGAAGTCCCGAATAGCACATGAAGCACTCAATCCAAGTCTGCGTCTGGGGGAGGCTGACAAAATTAATTTTTTCTCTTACAAAATCAAAAACGTTTTTGCCTTTGCGAGCTACGAGTTCCCAGACGTTAATTAGCACGTTACTAAACGTGGGATAAAGTTTTAGCAAAAAACTTTGTTTCCAGAAAACGCCAATTTGGTTCTGGACGTAGGGAAAGCGTAAGCATACGGTAGGTTTAATGGCAGCTTTGGCAATAAATGGCAATAAATTGCAAGAGATCGCAATGGTTTTGTTTCTACCGTTCGCAAACGTGCCCAAAAGTTGAAAACGGTATGTTTTCATGAAAGCAAGAAATCTAAACTTTGTTTTATGTGGAGTTTTGTGAAATGAAAAGCTTGGAAAGACAAGCAGACTAATTTAGTTTTGTTTGTGAGTTGATTTTGACCTTTTCGGTTGTTTTTGTCAACAATCTGGCTCTCCTAAGGTTTCGTGCTTCATTTGAATCCCGCAAATATTTTCCAAAACGGTTTTCAAACCTCTCCATAATGCACCAAACAGATTTTGTTCTCACAAATACCCAAATTTATGTTTCGTTTCTTCGATTGACATTTGTTAGACTCGGGATTCAGACACCTCATAAGTCTTGGTCTAGAGCAAAAATGCTGCGAACTTAAACATGTAAAGTACAGGGAAAGGACTTGTCTGGTTCATGAGGCTTAGGCGCAAAAACACTTGACTCAGATGTACTTGGAGAGGATATTTGCCCGACAATGTGCGCAATTACGGTATTGCGCATAATTTTATATTGTACGTTTTACGCAGGTGGTGAGTAAGGACGTCCATAAATACAAAGTTCAGCCACCTTTCCTACAGGCGTGAATTCAGTGAGCCTATGAAGGGCTCGCGGACAAAGTTTACCTCGAGGGATGACTCGCCGCCTTGTTTCGGCATCATTAACCTTTGCCACTGACGCTGATTTCTGTGTTGTTTTCCCGCTCGCACTTTCGGGGGCGCTCCAAGTGCATCGGCGCCTTCCGAGAAGGTGTCGAACACCCTTTTAATTAATATTCGTATGCATATAAGCGTGTGGATGTGCACTCATTGTGAGTGTTTGACCGAGTGTGAAACCAGGTGTTCCTCCCGGGGCCGGATCACTCCTGAACTCGCGACCGCGGCGATTTTGTGCTAGCGAGATCGCTGCAATCTCAGCGAGAACAAAAAACTTGTGTATGAGCGAGATTTGAACCTAAGATTAAAAAGTTTCTTGTCCTCGGAACTGGGTTGATCAGTGGGCGATAAAAGTGCGGTAAAAACGGTTTAACGCCGAAAGGGGATTTGTGTTGACTCAAGTGTGTTTTGGTGTTGTCTTCCTGTTTTTTGCGCTGCTGGCCGGCTGGCTCATCGTGATGTTGCATACAACATTCCGATGTCATTACGATAAAACAATATTACCTTCTGGCCTTTTTACGTAGGTGTGGGTGCCTTACTCAGTCGCACGAAGCAATATTTACTCGGCTATGCCCACTCCGGCAAGGAAAGGACAGTTACTCCGGTCGTTTCGCTTTTTGGCGCACTTTCTCTCTGCAAAGGTATTTTGGGTTGTTTTCGATCTTCAGAAGGTGACTGTTCCTTTGCAACCCTTTTAGGAAAGTAATGTAATATGTGTGGACGCTATGACTTCCGACGTTGCAACGTTGTTGTCTGATTCAGTTGTTGGTTACAAGGGTTCTTCTAAGGTTGCAAAACCTTCAATGGAAACGGCAGATTGGAATGTCTACAGATTCGATCCAGGCTCTTCAATCTTGTCCTTCTAGAGAGAGCTCTTTGTCGTCGAGAACTGGCGCGTCGGCACTTAGCAGCGATATGTTGCGTGCTTTTGAAATTCAAGGTCAGAATGGTTGTTCGCTTGAACCTTGTCCAAGGTGACCATGTGCCCTGGGTTTTGACCGTACGTTGGGGCATTCACTTTAAACGTTTCGCACTTTTCAGATCGTGATTCCAAATGCTAAATATTATTTATTTGCAATTTATCCACTTAACTGTTTTGTTCTGAAGCTTGCAGAAACCGCGTTTTTACGTCACATCGTCGCCATGTTTGCCCCACATTTAGTTAAAAATTTGCTTTCAACTTATGACTCAATTTGCCGAATGGACCCAGAGAGCGAATAGTTTTTGACCTGTTCCAGAATAGCCATAGATCATCGAATCATTTTTGTTTTGCCCGGACTCTCTCCGACTCCGCCTCGGCATTCGCCCTCTACAATAACCATTTCGCAAATATAAACAGTGTGAAAGAGAAACTCCGTAATCTTGATCAACCGTGAGTCATTTTTGATATTTTTGATGTTTTCTTGTTGCCCAAACAGGCCAGTCGACACAGCCGAAAACGCCGAGGACGGCGTCCACGACGCGGACTGTCAGCCGAATTACTCCTGACCCGAGCGCGCCCCTTAGCGTGGCCTCGGGCCCACCTGCGGGGAACCAGCCAGATGGGTCTGATCCGAGTCAGTGTCTTTGGTAACCCAAGAAAAGTAATAGCGCTGTTATTGTGACGTATGTTGCGCCGCCGCTCACTTGCGTTTTCTGTGTTTACATTCTCCTCAGAGGTCCTGTTTTGGTGTTGTATATGTAACAAGAAGGAGACAACTCTGACGCCGATTTTTCGATCTCGTTTCGTCACCGCCACACGATCCTGCGCATTTACGAGTACCCTTTGCGTCGTCCCAGCCGCCGTTTCACTTACAACCCGTGGCCGCCGAGCGAACTCTCAACCCTTAGTAACGATTTGACATCTTTATTTCAGAACGAAAAGTGCCGGTCTGGAATGAGCGACGTCGGGAGAGTCGGAGTTGATCTCTTGCAAGCGACCGCCGCCGGTCTGCTTACCGTAAACTACCAGCTGGACGGCCTCCTCGGCGGCGGTTCCGTCAAGTCCGAGTCCTCGTCTCCGGCCCCTTCTCCTCAGCCTACTCGCTCTGCTGGTTCTACTCCTCAGAAATCGCCCAAAAGTTCAGTTGCTAATCAGGTAGGTCTTAATTTAGCCATTCTCAGGAACCGCGTCGCTTTCGCGTATTTCTTTCGTATATTTCGTAAATACAATATTTCTGTTTGTGCCACCGTTTCATGAAAGTGCAGAAGCAGTGGCCACCAGAATCTGGAACGTGATCTCTGGCTTTTATGCACCGCGGTTCCTTCTATCTCTCTAATCTCGGGAAGTTTTGGTGAAAATGCAAACAAAAACTATTCTTTGAATGACGACGTTCGGAATGATCATACTGATATCACTTTTGGTCGATTTGACTACAGTACGCATGAGCGCTGAGATCAAACCTATGGAGTTTGTAGCAAAAGGGCGTTTTTAGGTGGCCGTTTTTGCAAAACAGGAGTGATTCTTCGCACAATATTTTCCGAAATCGCGATTCAGATTCACTCCATTTCCAAATTCGATATGTCAAATTTCTGGAACAAAGTGCAGTTCTTCTTTACTTCTGATTGATTTTTCGACATTTTGCCGTGTACAAAACGATGCAGCGCCTTCGATTTTCGTTTTCAGTTTCTTTGATCCAGATGTTTCAGTCCTGCGTCGGTTGCGGTTCCACCATCTCTATACGAGTCCACTACGGCGCCGCCTCGTGTCACGGTTGCAAGGCATTCTTCCGCAGAAGCGTCTTCGACGGCCGAAACTACCGGTGCCACGCCAAGGGGAACTGCGACATCAACAACGGTCAGTTCGCCGCTACAGTAAACCGAAGAACCCAGATGTTCTTTAGAGAGTCGGAACAGATGCCGCGCGTGTCGTTTTCGCAAATGCACTTTGGGAGGAATGAATCCTAAGCGTAAGCAGCATATTAAGGCAAAAACGATTTAAAAGAGCTAATTTTAGACGTCCGCGAAGAGAGAAACAAGAGCGACCGCATCAAGTTCGAACCCTCGGAAGGGAGCAGCGACGGCACAGACATGGAACAGAGAAGTGGGTGGTCAAAGGCAGCTTGTTTTCAACGTTTCTTTCAGACGCCGATCTGGCCTTTGCCGCCTATATCCTCACCATCGACAGAAACTGCGAGAAGATCACGGACTTGAACGTGAGTTCCGAGGACACCAACATTATTGAAAACTGGGGCCGCGACGTTTCCCTGAAGTGTGGACTGCAGAATCCGCAGCTGGTTACTCGACGCACTCCGGTAAGCGGTTTCATTCCAGCTTTAATTAATCAATAATTTTCAGCTCAACTGGCGTTGTGAACGCATAATGCAGGACGACGATCTCTATTCCGCGTGGTACCGCAACTTCGTGCTCCTCGCCGATTGGTGCATGTCGATCCCTTGCTTCAAGATGCTTTTGCAAGAAGATCAGGTAAATGGTACTTTATATTCAATTACTGTTGATATACAACTGTGATCTGGCCATAGCTATTTCTTGTTAGCTATATGTTGTTAATAGTATCAATAAGGGCTATCTTCTTGAGACGGTACCACTTGGACTTCGGTCTTTCACCGATTAAAGCCCGACACTCAAATTGGGTCCTTGCTCTCAAGTGTCAGTGTAGAGTGTCAGTCAAACGCAGATGGCCTATTTCGACCGATCAGCAATCCCAGCAAAAATGTGATCAGTATACCGGAATGTATCATCGAAATCACACAATTTGAATCACTTACTTGAACGTCCCTCGGATGACTCATTTCAGACCGTACTTTTCCGGAAGAATTTCATGATGTTCGGCTGGCTACACTTCGCTTTCAAAATCAAAAACAGTGGTGACTGGACCGGACTCCCGATCGGCAACGGGTCGTACATCCCTTATTCCGACGATGAACTCAACAAAATGGAAGCAAAGTAAGTGAAAGAATGTGTTAACAACTTCTCTTAGTAATTGGTTCTGCCTTAGATGGGCTCGCACGTATGGAGTGATTTGCAAGAAGTTGGTGGACATGGTGGCGAAGCCGCTGAAGGAGCTGGACATGGACGAAAGCGAGTACTGTCTCACGAAGACTCTGGCGCTTTTCCAGCATGGTGAGGAGTTTGAGTTTTCTCTATGATCCAAAATATCATTTTTCAGACTCTTCGCTGACTCCGAATGGAGCCTTGGTGGCCAAAACCATGCGAGAGAAACTGATCTCCGTTCTCACGCGCTACATGGAATTCCGCTTTACGCATATGTCCTCATTCGAGCGGTCTTCACGGCTTGCCAACATCACTCTTCTCTTTCCTTCGCTTATGGTATTCATCCCCGGTTCTTCGCCCATGTCTAACGAGCTCCATTTCAGCACATCGGTCAGATCGAAACCGACGTCATGAGCTCAATGTTCAGCTCGGGGGTCCTCGACTCGATGAATCTCCAGGGATTCCCCGTAGAACTCAGCAATTTCGGCAACCGCTCAACCTTCGAAAATTTATTCAACGCTCAGAGTTTATCAGGTCAAAGATAATCAACACTCCCCCTCCTCTTCTCAAATACTTTACTCTCTGATCTCAAGGTCCCTTCCGCTCCTGTACTTTTCCCAACCCCGGCATCCAAGACCATTCCGACCGATGTGTATCCAATCCTCTATTTATATAATTTGCAGTTCCTAGCGTCGCCGCAATTCGGATGCATTCCTTGTGTTGTCATTTATGTATGTATTATTGTTGGGAAGCTCGTTTTTCGAATTCCAAAGAAGCAAGTAAACGATTAATCCTGTCCCCAGGTCTTTTTAACACCGGGATCCCTTTCTGCTAAGCAAACAAATCCGTGCAAAAGCGACCGATTCTTCGCACTTGGTGAATCTCGCGGCAGTCGTCGAAGTGAAGAAGTACTTTTGAAATCCACCTTGAAGTGATATGCGAGAGATCGAAAGTGAGAACGGGGATGAACGAGACCATGGGAATGTAATGGCCCGGTCGCCGCTGCGGGGGTTGTGTCTCGGCGTTTCCTCAGCGACTCACCTCCGAGCAGAGCGAGAGAAGACTACTGATCCCGATCTGTTTTTCATATTGATCGTTTATCGGAAAGCGGCAATCAGTTGATGTGTGCTAGCGGCTAATGTTTGCTGCTTGTTGGCATGGAAGAAGGTAGTGCTGCCGGTGAGGAACAAATTGTATGGATCGTGGAGGATCCCGTGGTCAGCGCCATGGATGGAAGCGGTGACGAAAAGGCGGCTGAGGCGCCTCCACCTGCTACCATTGTCTCCTTTCAACCCGCTGAACCTGTAAGTATCCCGAACGCGGAAACCGCGGGAGGCTCTGAAGTGAAATCTGAAGCGGGAACCGTTAGCCAAGATGCAGTGGAAGAAGATATTGTGTGGATCGTCGACGAACCCTTCACGAGTGAAGTGTCCGAAGAAACTAAGAAAGGAGCTGGATCTGCAGTGGAAGGGTATGCTTTGTTATTACGCGGTCCATTGAGCTGATATCTCATAAACTGTTAAATCTACTTGTGTCAATTCAAATTGCCGCAAGTAGATTTAATTGCAAATTGAGCGATTGCAAATTGATCAAAACTTTAGTTTCTATTTGGACACGGTTTGTTAAATGGAACATGGAACTCTGTTTTATCCCTGTAAATAATATCATTTTGATCCCGGCAAGATCCTGGATCACAATTCGATATTACTTTGCACTTGTGTACATCATTCAAGCGTTTGGAATAAACACTTGTGAAATTCTCGTCGAACACTAGTTTTGTTTATTTTGGAGGGTAAAAATGCCGATATAACGTGTTTTCCGATTGGTGTTCGACATGACACAACTAATGCGTGGGAGCGACTAAATTTTCGGTTTTTTATTTTAAGTTTCTTTGGAAACGGACAAAGTGGACACCGTGATATGATGAAGCGAATGCAACTGCGCATATAACAACATTTTTCACGAATTATAGATTTCAGATTTTTTGAATCGCCGGTATGCAAAGCCGAAGAAAACAAGGAAGTGAAACTCTCGAGTGACGTGCCAATTGAAAACGGAATCTGCGCTGCTCTCCCGAAAGAAAACGGAATTCGCCCGCTTGAAACTGAACACCAGTGAATTGCTCCTTCCTTTTGATTTTCTTATAAAACATCTTTGCAGGAAGGAAGTTCTCGATAGTCAGGACGACGACAAGTCAAAACGAAGAAAAAGCGTGCAATTCGTTTTCAATGAACCAGATCAATCAGCAAAGAAGCCGTTGGAGGAAAGGCCGGACAGATCGATGAAACCAACTCCTTCGATCCTGCATATTAAGTAAAGTAAAGTTCCTAGCACTTTTTTTATTTATGTGTTTAGCCCTCAACGGATTGACTCGTTGCGAACATGCGATAGTGAGCTGAAGGAGCCGACGGGAGCCATCTTCCTTCCAGATCACACGATCATCGTTACCGACAACCAAATCGGGCTTATTTTACTATCGATGTCACTCGATCCAATCTGCAAGTCGAACGATGCTCAGGGCCAGTGGAAATGCGCTCAGTCGCCAGTTTACATTCGCGATCGAGGATCGGTTTTGGTAAAAATGGGTTTTAGATTTTATTTAATTAATTAAAATCGAAAATTCCGCGGTTGAAATTCGGTTGAAATTCCTTATACAAGTTTACCTATTTTGTGGAATCTCCGAGATAGTTGTAAAACCGGCAATAATGCGTGCTTAGGTATTGACGCACTATTCAAGAGCATACCGTAACCAAGCTTTGAACAGTTGCAGACCACACACAATGAACGAACATTTACTGCATTGATTTCAACAACACGTAATTTACAAGAATGCACTTTGGATCCTCCAGAACTTGCGCATTTAAATCGTTTCCATCGAAATCCGCGATTTCCATGCTCTGCTGAGCAATCTTTCACAATCAACCGCTTTCCTTTCAGGTTTCACTGCTTTTCAAAGAGAAAGATTCCCTCGAGTACCAACGACACCTCGCGGAATTCGACATCAACTTCCTCGCAATCAAGAAACGGATCGTAGGTCCAAAATGGATTGTTGATTATCCCAATGCCAGAGATCGCCTATGCGTCGCTGTCAACGGCTATGTCTACTTAACCGTGGCTGATGCCGCGTTCTCGGCAGTCTATGAATTGGCTCCAAATGGTACTTGGACAGAACTAATCCACCGCTACGACCTCTCTTTCATTGATGTACAAGTGCTCGCTATCGTTGGTGGGTCACTCGGATGCTAGTTTGTTTGCAGTCTCTCACTTTAGGTCCTATAACCCAACTGCTGATAGTGGAGGAAAAGCGGGGGTACATCTGGCACCTCTCCGTCCGAGAATCTCGCGTGGTGGACCGTAAACTGCTCGCGGTGGTTGAGCGGCCGGGCGCTCTCGCGGTCGACCAGCGCGGAAACCTCTTTGTCTACGACAAGAGCCTTGGCAAGATTGTACGAATAGACACCGGTGATCCGCTCTACCGACATCTGGAAGACGTCGCTCTGGTACAACATCCCGCGTGTCACGTTGCCGCCAACTTCGGAATTCTCACCGTCGTCGAAAAGTTGAGCAAAACGGTGCATCTGCACAGGTATTGGTCAATGAAGTGATTCATGAATAAGCGGACGGTTTCTATTATTAACTCTTTTGAATATTATGCCTACGTTTGTGGAAATTAATTCCAAACGGCCATGAGGCCTAGGTTGCGATGATAGAATGTAAATATGTGGTGGTCTTTCTTGAATAAAGCTTTTATAACACAAGACGATCTCACGGAATATGCTGTAAAAACGGCACTAAATTGCCTTCATTCAATTCCAGCAGCCATGACCCTTATGAAAAGCTTAACTTCTTTTCCCACTGAATGGAACCCGACAGAAACCCGGACTTTCAAATAGATTTATTCAAGAAGGCGAATGAAATTCAAAGCTGCAATGGACAGTTAACAAACAGGGAGTGCAAGACGCGTGAAGAGAAAAATGCGCTGAAATGCGAAGTGAATGAAACCGAAGAAACGAAAAAAGAAGAGATTCGTAACATGAGAAGCACAAGGAAAATAGGCGGAACATCGAAAATAAATAAGAGTGCCATCTGAAACTCACGAATTGTTCTTGTGTTTAAGGGGTCAGAAATAATATAAAAAGGTTGCAAAAGGAGTTTGTTCTATAACTGGCAAGAATGCCCAGTGCTGTTCCCGCCAAAACAAATGAAACAGCTGATCTCTTTGTTGTATAGTAGTATTTTATCCATCTAATACCGATGGACGAATGAACACCCGTGGAACAAATTTCAATGTGAGTAACCGGTATAGAGAACTTAGCAATGAAGAGAAAGAGACAGGCAAACAAGAATTAGAGGAAACGATGGGTATCGGATATTTGTGAATGTGATATCGCGCCAGTATTAGGTACACGTGGAAAGGAGTTGGCGAAGAAGGAAAGGAAACATACGCTGATATTTTGATCGGGACCGTATACTACAACATATCATCTTTATGACGCAAAAGGCGTAAATGCGCCTACTGAAAAATTCGAAATAAATATTTGAACTTCTATTGGCTAGAAACAACGGCTTCATTGTCATGTTCTATGCGCGCACTCGCCGAGCGAGGCTCCTCCATCGAAAAGGTTGTCGTGGGATTCGATTTCTCCACCGGAGCGTAGTCCACCGAACCGCCTTTAAGATCATTTAACCCTTTCTGAACGGATTCAATATAGCTTTGTACATTCGACTAGAAGTGACTTACTTGGAAACGTTTGATGTGGCCAGATTTGATCATTCCAAGAAGTTTCAGATCAGAGCGTTCCAGCGAATAAAGCTGGTCTCCTGTAATCTGTCGATTGATGAATGCATCCTGGTACTGCTTCAGCTGCACCGAAGTTAGCCATCGTCCGACGTCTTCTGGTGACCAACTCAGAACTGGAAATAAAATATTATTTCCTAACTGATGATCTCGACTGTTTACCTTGAGGAGACACAGAAGGAGCTCGACGATTTCTGCGCTTCTTCCAACGATTTCTCAGCCACTGTGTGAATCTGGAAGATGATCTTCGGCATCCATCGTCGCGGCTGCTACCGTCGCTGTGGTGGTGGCTCTGTCCATTCTGCTGCTGTTCCTCGTAGTGCGTGATTTGTATCCTATCACACCCGTTTCCATTCGGGCCGCTTTCATACTTCTCGATCTGCTTGGAAAGTTGATCCAAAGTATCTCGCAGCTTTCCGCTGGCTGTGCGATTGTGGCATTCGCTGCTGCAGGACTTCCGAAGGTGTCCGTTCACAGTAACAATCAACTTGTTGAGCGTTTCAATCAGATTCGTCCGAGCCTCAGTGACCTTTTCTTGGTCGGCTGGCCTGCGGGCTTGAGCCAGAGCTAAGTCGGCGTCCGCAACTGCTTTTAAGATCGAGCCGTCAATGTTAGGATTGACTTCGGGCAACTCTTTTTGAATGACTTCCATACTGGAAGAGCAGACGTTTAACAAAACGTCGATCTCTGCCGAATCCTTGAAAGATCCGAACGCATTCTGCATCATGGTTGTGGGAGTAGTGGGCGCCGTTCGATTCTGCTCTTGCCACGTCTTCAGCGTAGCCTCAAATGCTGGATTCCGGACGAGGACTTGTGCCCTGTTCTTGTGCATAATGTGAATGTGGCCTGGCGACTGGAGCCACGGCTCACCGTCGACTTGTACAGGAATTGGTTCATCACCTGTTATAATAATCTTGATCTGCCGAGCCTGAGCTATCCGATGGTTCTGCATGCGCACAACTTTGGACATGCGGCTACTGGCGACATGGATGACACTGAAGAGAGCAACCACCTCCAGAACCTTGTCATCGAAACTTTGAACAGTAAACGTGTTGCCTTTTCCGGCACCCCAGAAGTTAGCTCCGCCAGAATAGCTGTAACAACGAAGAGCTAACTAGATTTACGAGATAGAAACAATACCTTGGAATATTGAGAATTACGAGACCTTGCAACGCCGGCAGTTGAACGCGTCGTCCATCACATTCCAGCAGTATGCGTTGGTCGAGGTTCCGGTACGTTCTGTGCAGAAGTTCCTTTCCTCCGAGCATTCCGTACATCATGAACAACTTAGAACGGCTGCGAGCTTTGTCCGCCAATTCTTCTCTCTTGTTGTGGAAATCCAATGCAATCTTGGCGTCAAGCCCGATACCAAAATAATTGTTCATGACCTTCTTCTCGTTGCACATCTCGGTGGGGATCATATCGAAAATCGTTTTCATCCCGTTCCCCAGAACGTGTTCGACATCCGCATTCAGAATGAGAAGTTCGGACACAAGGTTCTCGTCTCGAATTCCGCAGCCCACAAGATTTCTGAAACACGATAATCTTACCAATTGAAAACAACTGAGTTGATCCCCACATTTGCAAGACAAGTTTTTTGAAGGCAGGCATCGAGCTGCTAGAATGAGCTGGACTAACGCTTCGCTGTTCCCTGAGGTGAGTGTTGTCAACTTTTCCTACAACAAATTTCATAAATAAGTTTGGCCAGAAATAAACTTACCAAAAAGTGAACTGTCTGATCTGCATGACTTTACATCCGACTGGCTTCGCTTCAAAGATGATCCTGAGGTTAGAGCCACGAGATCAGATTCACTGACTGGCTTTAAGGTCAACCCAGTAGCGGAAGTTCTGTGATTTGAATGCAAGAACGGACTTCCACTACCGATTGATTGAGATGAGGTAACGTCGAGAAATGAGTGTGAAGGTTCTGACGTGGATGGAGTCATACAGGGAGTGGGTGGCTGGACGTCGCCGATGCAGGGGGGCTTCAGATGCGGAGGCGAATTTCCTGACGATTTCTCCACGTCTAAGAAGCAAGAAGGGTCTGGAGAAATCCCAACGCCGCTGGTCTGGCTTGCTGGAGATGATGATCTTGCGGTGCTGTTCCGAGGTGCGGTCACTAAAAACACAAAAGTTAACATTTAGCGAACAAAGTTAATAAGCTCACAAGCACACGGGGAAGGCGATGGACTCGCCGTGCTATTGTTGGACTGACACTCATTGACATAGACCGATGGAGTGGTTTTGCTCCGCTTCTTGCGAAACCTTTCGCGCTTGTTATCCGAGCATCTGAAAATAAACCGTTATTAATTGCGGTCAAATTTTTCCTTTCATAGGTTTGCACAAACAAAAGCACAGGAATACAGTCAAACAATATATTTTCTACAAACTTTAACTTGACGAACTTTGATGGTCTTGAATTGGAGTACATTTCCGAATTAGTCGATTTCTCCGCTTCTTCCATCATGTCGTGGAGAGCTTGGCGGACGAACTTGGGATCGCAGGTCAGTGATGCCTAAAAATTTGCAAAATTAGATATGAAAAATTGATTCACATATACCTTTCGTAATCTAAGATCACCCTTCCCTTCGTGTATCGATTCCATACTGGTGTCGTCTTCGGGTTCCATTCCGGATTCGTCGCGTGTTTCTCCGGCTTTCGCTGCATCTTCCTCAAACTTCAAAAGTTGGTAGTGAAGTTTGTCAAGCAGAATGTCGCACTGAAACTGTGTAAATTCAAAGTTACTAATGTATACAATTACACAAACATGAGATATTATTTCTTGATTAACGCCCAGCGCGACTTACTCTCGCGTTGTTTTTTACTCTCCAGCAAATCATGTGCACAAAAGAAGGATTCAGCGAGCTCAAGTTTGAATAATTTAAAGATCTTGGATTATAGCGCGTTTTTCAGTAATTGTTGCAACCGAAAGCGCGTTAGAGCGCGTTTCTGAGCAACTGAGCATTT
>KN166281.1:267136-294214 GCA_000757745.1 Steinernema scapterisci
AAAAATGCGTTTTGTGGTTTTGTTTAAAGGTTAAAACTTGGAATTTCAGATTTCATGTCCACAAGAGCTTCGATCTAAGAAGACACCCCCGGTCTTCAAATGTCGATCTGCGCCAGTCAGCCCGAGGTATGGCGTCTGGTCGACTGCCTCCTGTCGCTGTACCTGCTCCCGTCCGTCTGTTGTCTCGGTCTCTTGCTCAACGGGGCCTCACTATGGGTATTCCTGAACCACCGCCAACACCCACTCGTCCCCGCTTTGCTGATCCTGTGCGTTTGTGACAGCATGCAACTGCTCCTCTCCATGTGTGTCCTCTTCGTGCCCGCTCTGCACGACTACTCAGGCAGTCCAGCGAACGGGGGTCTCACCCAAGTGGCCTATTTCTCGACTGGGCTTCTTGCACCGCTTCTCCTAACGGCGAACACGGCCTCTATTTGGACCATTTGCTACATATCAGTGAAACGTTATCGGGTCATCGCGAATCCATTCTCCGAAGCGTTCCAACGACCGAAAGGATTCAAATTATCGCTGATCGCGTTTCTTGCTCTCCTCTTCAACGCCTCCAAATGGATGGAATATGAATGGGATTGGAACGCCGACTACGAGCTTTATGTGCACCAGCCGTCGCCGTTGGCGCTCAACAAACATTACCGATTACTTGTGAGTTTTTCCGTCGTTTTCATCCTCAATTTGGGTCACAAATCCACACAATTGGACAGGAAGATTTTCGTCCTTGTCACAATTCTGTGCCCGTAAGGCAAAAGTTGCCTTCTGGCACGATTTGAAAAGGAAGTGCGAAGGACTAAAAAGGGAAGCCGATTGTCATAAATTGGATTGTAAGACCAAGCGCCTTCAGAGTTCAGGGAAGTGTGTATGTAGTCTTCGCTCTCCTTGTGCCTTGAAGAGTCGATTCATTATGCAATCAGCATGACGCAAACTTTAGTAAAAGTCGTCCAAAACAATAAAAACCTTTTCGAGTGTTCTTCAATAAAGGCCATAAATATTGGATTGACCAGTACGGACAACAACGTCAACGCAGGTGTTCACCTTGACTCTCAAAGGATCGCTCGAACTTTGGGGGCGTTTGTAAACAAAACAAGGAAGAGGGATTTGGAAAGCAGGCGCAGTTGAGATTAGCATGCAGGACGCACTTTGGAGTACTTTTGAAGGAAAGATTAGGAATGGATTATATGACTTTAAGAGAAACTTTTGAAAAGTGTTTTTAGGGCATAGATGAGACGTTTCGAAATAGTAAAAGCTAGCTAAAAAACCAATTTTAGAACTACTTTTGGCTTGCAAAATATATGGGTTCGAGTAGGGATCGAACCCTTGACATCTCGCGCGCTAACCAGGGGACTTAACCATTATACTATTAGCGTACCTTTGAGAACTAATGAGTATCGATATATAAACCTAGCTTTTTCAGAGCGATGTAGTCCTGTACCCAGCCTGCGTTTACATAATCCCCTTCTGTCTGATTATCGGCCTCAACCTGCTCACCCTCCGCATAATCAAAGACCACCGCATGTTCACCGTCGGCCACAAAAGACGCCTGGCCCGCGAACGTCGTTCCGGAATGTTGCTCATCGCTATCATGGTCGTGTTCTTCATTTGTCACACGGGTACGTTCCGCTCACCCCAGACACAAGTGATCACAAGTGCCTCCCTCTTCAGGTGGTTTGGTCATTCGCTTCGTCGACATGCAAAAGTACGAAGAACGAGACTGGTTCATCTTCTTCAAGGACATGATCAACGTGCTGTTCAATGTGAACTCCCTCGCGAACCCAATGGTTTGTGCCGCTCAGGAATGTGTGCTCAGTGTCTAACCTCAATCCTTGCAGCTTTACTTCATGTTCACAAAACAATTCAAGGATCTCACGGTGCGGGCAAAGAAAAAACGGTTGTGCGGAAAGGGCGCTGCAAAGGTGCAGACTACAGTACTCCTGGACTGCGTTGCCGGAAGCGTTGAAGAGCGCACGAATGGCTCCCTTATGGAAAAAGGGTCAAAGGATTCTCAGTGAAAACGGTGTTCATACATGTTCTATATAATTTTTTATGAAATTTTCATAAAGTTTAAAGATTTTTGCATAAAAAATTAGGAGACGGAGCAAGAGGAAATAATTGGGCTACGGGTGATCTTCGAGATCGCTGAAGCAAATGATAAAAGACGTAAACAAAGCCTAAAAATAGGCTTTCTGAAAACTTTTTGGGATGAACAAAAAGCTTTTTGCGATCTTCGACCATCTTTTCCCGGCGATCCTGGGGACGTAAGCAATTTCCTGCTTTTGGGGAAATTGCAGTTTTTGGGTTACGAAGGTTACATGTAGGTGAGACCCGTAAATCAGTCACAATCTCTCTGTTTGCCCTGCCAAGCCATCACTATACATACCCAGAACGCTCCCTGATCCCTTCCCGTAATCTCTGACCATCACCACACCACGATCTCTGTCTCCTGATGAAATCCTTGAAGGAACAAGATCTCTTAGACTGAATCTACTAACATCCTCATCGACCACCCTCAATTGCTGAAGCCTTTCAGTACCGATTGCTTGCGTCGGCCAGCTTAAGATTGCAACGTGGCAAGATTTCATTAGCAACGCGTTTCGCGGAATACGAATTGGTTATGAGCGTTGGGGTCGCAACCTGAATGCGTGCGGCCTGGCGTTGACGTAATGTGAAGCAATTTAATTTGGGATGACCGCAAAGGGTGAGGGACGGATGTGGGAGTGCATAAAAGACGAATGAGGCGATTGGGGGTGAAATTGGAATATGAAATAATTGACGTGGAATTCGACAATAAACTTTGCATGTTTTTCGAAGGCTTTTTCCCAAAATTAGGCAAATTTAAAGCAGTTAAAAATTCTAAATTAGTGGCATTTCAAACATGTCAAATTACTATGTGTAAATCGCTTTGTTGAACAATCCTGCGGGCAGCACAATCTTGCGAGTGTGTTCTGCTCCTTCAGTTCCTCCTAAGGTAAGTGGCTCTTGACTTCGAAGTGCACTTCCTTGTCTTTTGTTTGGAACGTCTCCAGGTCTACAGTTCTGGGTTTATATTGTAAAACTCCAACATACGGAATTTTCGGAAACTTGGTCGCCCACGTGTCTCAATCTCGCCCACGTGACTCAATCTGCAAACTCGCAATGAATCCTCATTTTTCGTTTTATGTTAATATTTGTTTGCCAAAAATGCGTGCAAAAGCGCATATTAAATTTTAAGCCTGAAGCAAAGATCTCCTCTTCCTGCATCTTAATGACTCAACTCAACCAAATGCAGTCTTCATAAGAATGTTTATTGTTTTTTTCGTTTGAGCGTAACAAGAGCATAAATTAATATTTAATAGGTACAATTCCAGGCAGTGACACTCGTTGAAATCGTTGTGACCAACAAATAGGTTGAATAAATTAAAAGTAAACTCGTATTAGTTTGGGAAACAAGTTGTTCGAGGGTATGACACTTAGAGGAGTTTCCGCTTGTAGCACTGGTCAACAAAGTTGAAAATTATGTCGCACGGAGCTCGGATCATCATAGTCTGGATTAGAATGCAGTTGTGACGGATCCAGCTTTGGACGTCGGGAACATTGAAGCGTTCAGCCATGCCGCGGATGCCTTTGCAGGTGTCTTGGGTCGGTTTTTGGAGGTCCCAGAAGCCGTAGTTTCCTTGGGCTTTGTACACGGAGCTGCCTTCGGGTTTGGGAGCTAAAAGCATCATACTTAAAGAATCCAAAGGTTAAAACTAGTCTCAAAATAACGTTTTTAGATATGTAGTTGTCTTAGTAAACATGCTGATTGAAAATTAGCCCAAGTTGGTTAACCACTCAAAGATCAAAGATGGACAGATTAACTCTTGTAACCTCTCACAGTTTGCTACCAATCCTCTTAAGGTCTTGAGTGTCATTCATTAGATGTCATTTTGCCTTTTTTGCAAGACCACCACATTGTTTGTGCTCTCTTTAATATGCAGGTTTAACCGAATTAACCCAGACCGGGTCCACTGAACACGGAACGTCAAAGGGCAAACGTCGCCGTCGACGGTCACCAGGAAAGTCTCGAGCAACGTAAAGCAGCTTAACATGCGCTACGAGGGCAACTCAATTATTTCGGAAACCGTGTGAAGCCAGACGCACACTTCGGAGACAGAATTTAAAACCAGGCACAAATTAGCTAATTTTCAAACTTGTCTGAGACTAGAGAGCGGTTAGCGAAAGTGCAATAAAATTAGAAGTTCAGTTTGTTCAAATAAAGCATCACATGGTGGGAACGCGCGGTGTTGTGAACGTCGGCCGGACCAAATGAGGAAGTGTAACTTTGGCTCAAAGGCACAGATCGGGTTGCAGTTCAAGAGATGGATCTGTCTCACAAGTGAGGGAAACTCTTCTTTAAGTAGTCAAATTTTGGATGGGGCCAGGACGTTCCAGCTATAGGACTGCAGGGATGCCCATAAGCTTTGGATTTCCAGGCTTCTGATCAGGACCTTATGAGATTCTAAGCACTTACTCGAAGCCGGTTCCTCCTCAATCCCATTTCCTTGAACAAAAGCGGCGCTGGGCTTTGGAGTCGTGGGCATCATGGGCCGATTCATGTAGGAGAAGAGTCCAGGCTGCGATTGAACCAAAGGAGGTTGGGTTGCACGTTGAATTGGCGTGAATCCTGTTCTTGGCAATTGAGGCTGAGGGGTCGGCATCTGGCCTATCACGTTGTTATTGAGAGGTACGGGATCCTGCATGGGACGGCGGTTCAGAGGTGGCTGCCTTGCGATAATCTCGTTGCGGGTTGGCATAAAGTCCTCGTTTTCCTGGAACGTGACCTGGTGATTTTGAATCATTTCAAGGTCGTTGGGAGCCAGGCAGAAACAACACGACTCAGGCGTCGGGTACTACTGAAGCCCTTCTTACCTCATCGATAAAGTTGCCGGCGTATGCCCGACGCATGGGCATCCTTCGCTCAAATGGCATATAATAAGGACCCGCTCGTCGCCGGTATGGCATTCCTCTTGCGCGGCCTCGTCTTACGATCGGTCGTTCTTCAACGTAGTACTCGTCGTCGTATTCGTCGTATTGCTGGAACAATTATATGTTTCAAGACCCAAACGTATCCCACAAACCTCATCTTCGTCTGATTGAGAAGCACGTCGGTTCATGCCAAATCTACGTCCGCTGGATTCTTTGCGTCGCTTCACACTGATATGCTCTTCGTCCTCCTCCATGGCGCTAGAAGGGATCTTCTCAACCCTAAAACACTGCTTTTGAAATGCCAATTGATGAATTGCCCACCTTTCCGCTGACTTCTCCAAGATGGACATGACCTTTTGATGAGCAGATCGAGAAGAGACGGTGGTGACTTCGACAGAATCACGGCTGGGTAAATGCTGAATCGCTAACTTCTTGGAATCTCTCTGGATCAAGACTTTCTTGGGCGCGGTAGTGGTCGTGGACACATTCAGAGATTTGGAATAAAGGGTTGTGCTCTTGATTTCGTCTTCAGGATCGATGATGTTTCCATACTCGTCAACGGCAACGTACTCTTCCACACATTTGTAGCTAAAACAAACCGTAAAACGATCTCAGTTAAGCATCAATGATAAGTGAGACAAAGCAAAAAAGGAAGGTCCTGGCCGGGATCGAACCGACGACCTTCTGCGTGTAAAGCAGACGTGATAACCGCTACACCACAGGACCACGTTTTAATAGACCCACCAATGGACATATGACAGTAACACATAAATCACCGCTTTTTGAACGTTAGCTTACCGCTTAATCTTTCCGTTGATAACAACAGGCTTCCCAGCGTTGATCTTCTTCTGCAGATTGTTCAGCTTGCGCTGGTAGTGGTCGACAACCCTTTGGCTGCTCTCCGTTTCGCGAACCGAAACTACGACCACCAGAGCAACAACTACGGCTGCTCGGAACAGTTTGTGCATTTCACTGAAAGTACACACCGCAATTTCAACAAGAGAACACTATGCGAGAACACCACTAAAATCTTGTCGTTGCACGCTGAAACCAGAACAAAAACGCACTCAACGCGTTCATGTTGACCTCAATGAAAAATCTCCCACCAATTAATGTCGCAACACAAGAGACTCGCGTTTAAAAAAGCAGCAAAAACAGCGAGAAATATTTGGTTCCTAACAGATGTGACCAAAGCTGATGGACTAAACAGTAGAGCGAGAATGAGTCAAATGTGCGAGGCCACTGTGCCGACCTAGTTTAGACTGAATAGGTAGAGTCGCAAAGGAGTCAATTATGAGTTGAGGCGCGATTTACTCGCGCCATTGCGTGTGGCCGCTATTGAAAGGGTTGAAAATGGCAATAAAAATTCGCTTTCGCTTTCCGTGAAATTGACCACTGTTACCCAACCAACTTTCGCCTGTCGCCTGGGTCACAGACAAAACTCGCAGGCAAGTAGTCCAGACAACAACATTTGGAAACCTGAGGAGAACACATATGACATTTAACTAATGGAACGCGGGAGTGACTCCTTTGTTCGACTAATTTACGAGATAATTTTGTGACTTTGGGAATATTTTAGCAGGTCAAGGCATATATGTCATTTGTGACCTACCTATACCAAAAGGGCATAACGTTCCCAAATCTCTGTAAGAACCTCGAAAAAAAGGAAATAAATTACAAAAAAGAAAGGTCCTGGCCGGGATCGAACCGACGACCTTCTGCGTGTAAAGCAGACGTGATAACCGCTACACCACAGGACCACTGTGTAAATCGTGGACCAAGCGGCATATATGCGCATGCGCACAGGTAGACGAGAGGCATTTATCCTTAAACACTGAACACCGCAATTCCGAAAACCACGATTACAGCCGATTAAAAGAAGACGGGCCGATGTGGTCTTTATACGAAAACGCAAACCACTGCGTGACCTTTCTTCTGTGTCAGTTTACAGTGCTAGAACAGAGCGACGAGCAATTTTCCTCAAAAACGTGCGTCAACCGGGCAATTTCAGGGATTAGCAGCAAAAAAATTAGAACGCGCGTCGTCTACTCAGCGGACAAATTGAGATACGAAACAATTACATGCATCTCAAGGTTCTCGTCCGTTAAGGAAACTATGCCATATATTGGCATAAATGAGGTGAGCGCGGAGGGGTATAATTAGCATACCAAAGCCTTAGACAGTGACCTTTAAATTAGGCATTAGGAAACTTCCGAAAAATTGGAAAAGCGAAATTTTTAGTTTGATAGATCACGGTCAAGCCGTGACAATTCCTCCTAAAGTCACATAACCTCCCTAAATCAGAATCTCCAAAATCAAAAACTGGGCTGACGAGAGCCTTGCGCCAGTCTGCAAACATATCCGGCGCGGGGAATCCCTTCTCAAAGGCGACAACCGACCCTATCCGAGCGCCCTTCTCACGAACTACGAGTCTACGTGACAAGAACATGAAATCCCAAGTTTCTAGGTCGGCTATTCGACAAATCTCACTTATCCAAAAATGACAAACGATCACACTTATATTAACAAACGAGATACGCGATCTTGCTCTTTTCTCGTAAATGGGGTTATAACCCATGTTCCCAGATGTTACAGTTGCGCGCGGAGCGCAGAAAAAGTCTTGACAAGGCAGAAATCATTTTCGCACTTGTGAGAAACATGAGAAAAAAGTGCCTGACGCTTCGGGCTGCACTTCTTGCCCTGAAATCTCGTTGCGCAACGGATACCAACAAAAACATAATTAAAATGAAATTAATGAGTTTGATCAGATTGGGGCTGCGGAAAAACGGGAACAAAGAATAACATTTTTCTTTTCCGCTCAACGATGATTTAGAGTTACTAACGATTTTCGGTAGTTTCGATGATTGCGCAATTTGTCACGTGATTTATAAATGGTGCTTACGATGTTTTACCACTCGTTTGGTCTAAATGGAATTGGAAAAGTAGAATTAAATTTGTCGACATAAATTACGTCTTGAAATGACTTTCCGTTGTTTCCCTTCTTGACTTGATGAGATGCCATGGAGGAGCCAATTCTACAGTAGAGCCAGATCGTAATCTCACCAACACTTTATTCAACTCAACTCTTCTCAAACAATCAAAAGTTTTTCTCAGAGCAGCGGAAAACCAGCCAGCGTTGCGATTCCACACTGGTTATTCCGATTCCGAGCCATACGAACGTAGCCTTCCTCTCCCCAGTCGGTTCCCCAGCTGTTCTTGACCAGCCAGTAGTCTCCTTCCTTAGGGTCGGTACCGTAATCCACAACGAGAACGGCGTGTCCAAGATTGTGTCTGCCATTCATACATCCATCCTCAATGTAAACGCCTAAATTAAGATTTGAGGTTACGGCAAGAGGCGAAGGTTGAGTTACCGTGTTGGTACATGTGGAAGGATAAGTGACCATCGTCGATACCCGTGGCGATAGGTCCTTGTGTGGCAACGGCTATCTTGAGTGCTTCTTCGTCTCCCGGGGGAATGTCAACGTAACCATGAACCTTTAATCCCTTGGCCGCGCCGTTCTTGTTAAAGTAGCACTGATCGGAATCTTCAGCTTTGTAAGGATAAGTGGATTCAAGGTCGATTCCTCCGCTTTTCATAAGGTACGCAAACGCGGTGTCCTCCATGACCTCCATGGCAACCGTTGTTGATTGCAGGAGAAGTACCGTAACCCTTAGAACAGTCAACCAAGTTCTGCTCCGAGAGAGACACGAGCTTGCCCGACACACGCTTGTACTGACCCTCGAGAGCGCCAGTAGAGCTAAACGCCCAACAGCTGCCACACCGGCCCTGGTCCTTCACCGGAGTCACGTAGCTGTGAGACATGTCCGCGAACTGCTTGGCGTTGACGTAGTAAGAAACTTCTCCTCGGCGGTACTTTTCGTTGTGGGAGTCGACGAAGTTCTTGTTGACCATGTAGGTCAAGAAACGGGACTTTTCTTCATTTCGGGACGTGTAAAACTTGTCTAAACAAAGTGGTTAGAGCGACAAAGAGAAGCGGTATTCTTACCATAATCACGTTTGAACTTCTCCCAATCATCAAGACCTCTTCTAATCGCGTCTTCAATGTCGGGATCGGATTTGGATCTCCAGGTTCTGGAGTTTGGACCAGCCAAGGCGATTCCCAAAACGAAGGCTAAGAGGAGAAGACAGGAATGGATCTTCATGGTTGAAGAGGGGAAGGTTGTAGTGCAGGCTTCATCAGAACGGTTTTTGAGCCATCCAGTGCAGTAGGTTGCTAAGGAAGCCAGCGTTTGGACACTGAAACGCTGTGGACACTTTGCGGACCATTTTCAGCGCTTGTCCTAACAGAGACGCATTTTTTCGTGAGTTACCCAAGCTCTCCGGCAATCTGACGCAGTCACTTTTGCTAAGCCCATTTGCCCGGATGCAAATGCATCATGGCGCCTCTATACATGTTTCCTTCGTGCGCATCAGAACTTCCCAACGCTCGGTGCGAACATGACGACCAATCTGAAAATCCCATCAACATCGCGTGTCCCGCCGCGAACATCGCTATTTTATGTAAATCGAGTCGAGCGGTAACTACGAACTAGTCGAAGATTGGACACCAATGCGATCTCCGTCGATTCCATAACTTCCACCATCCAGCCTTTTCCGAACGTCACCATGGACGAACCAGGATGCTCATATTTCAAGAATCCACCCCGAGAAACGGAGGAAAGCTCCGAGAAGAATGATAAGAATGATAGAAGAGAGCCTTTGTTAACAGGTACGTAACTGAAGTTCTTTGGTTTCGCCATATGCTGATATTTTCAGAAAGCGATGTATTTAAACGACTGGCAGAAATCGATCTCACGACAGAAGAATCGGCCGAAAGCAGTCCAGACCCGGCGAAATCAGAAGATCTCAGCAAGTTCACGGTTGCTGTTTCGAATCGCACGATCGTGGAGGCAGATGGGAGCGAGTTCTACGTGAAGGTATGTTTGTGGTGCGCAGATTCCTTCGTTTTTGCTGAATTATTACGCTTCGTAGCTACCGATTCGACCAAAAACTTCTTTTCTGTCGACCTTTCGACAATTTTATTCACTGTGTGCAACCTGTACAGCCATTTTCACTTTGCAATCTGTTAAACATATACAAAATTAGGACATTGCCATGAAATCGCTACGCTGTAAAATATGGTCGATCCTAAATGCGACGAAGCTGTGTAATCGCTTCTCGCGCGGCTGCTGCTGCCGATAGTTTGTACTGTGTAAAAATACGCCTAAAACAAAAAGTGAGAAAGTGGCAAAACGAAGACACTCCGATTACTAGATTTATATATTTTTGGAAATCCATTTTCCTTCCTAGTTAATTCATCATACCAATCTTTACATCTTCGACTTTAATTTTTGAGGGCAGGGTTCAAATTTTGAACCCGCTGATATGCTAGTGAGCGAAATCGCTTTTGTACAACGCGGTGGTCCCGAACGCCGACTTTGCAGCGGTGCCGGTCTGTTCAGATGACCAGGGTAATATTCATCGCGCTGTCCGGAGCGATCGTGAAGGCAGTTTTTCGCTATGGCAACCCTCGCAGTGTCCATTTTCTTTGCGATTTTGTGGTGAATTGTTGCCTGAAATCGTAGATACGTCTTCTCGGACGATATTTGGCGCTTTCTTGGATCCGTGATGATCATAATAATGTCTTCATTTCAGGCTGAGAATGGCAACGTCAGCGGAACCGAACGACTCAAGACTGTCCACGAAGCGATGCAATTTCAAGTTCTGGACGTCATCGATTTCGCGCGTCGTCAGCAGCCACGATCCGACCCTCCGACGATGCCCACGTTTCACGAAAATTGTAAATGTGGCCATGCGTCCGAAAGTGAAGCCGACAGCAGTAGCAGCAGTGGGTCGGAAAGCGAAGCAGAGGACGAAAACGCCGATTTATCGAAGGTCAGCGACGCGAATAAGCATTCGCTGGTGGCCAAACGCGAAATCGCCAGAAAACAGCAGCATCCAGCGGGTCTGAGCAACGAAATGTGCTTCAACGAGCCCGGACAGATGAACGATGGACCGGCGTGTCGATGTTCGTGGGCTTCGAAGCAGTCTGGAATCCGCCACAGCATATTTGTGGGCGAGGAGAGGGTTGAGTCGTGTGATCCTCTGAGCAGGTAATAATTGAAATTCGTTTTTCAAGTTCTTTAATATTTTCGTTTCAGTAATTTGAGCAATCTGCACCACTACTTCATGAAGGTAACACCGGATCCTGTGAAACATACAAGAAGGGCTTCGCAGATTTTCCATAATGGAAAGAACTACTTCTTCGAAGGATTTTCAGTGTTTTTCCATAGGAAACTGCCGCTTTATTTCCCGCAGACGCCGGTGAACAAGCTGAGCCAAGAATTCGACGTCGTCTTCATCGAGGAAAAGGCTCCCGAAGTAGGTTATTACTTTTCCTAATCCATTTTTCGCACCCGTCATTTAATCATGTCTCAATTTATATTTTCAGCAATTCACCGTCCATGACTTGGAATCGTTCCACACCTATATGTTCGATCATCTTCTGGAAATGTACGACCTCAATAGGCGCGCTAAGGATGTCACCGATGGCTGTCCTGTCTATCATTGCATGCCCCGATTTGTGTACAAGGATCCACGTAAGAAATGCGCAATTTGTGACTTTTTTAAACATGGATTTTCAGTGACAGAAGCGATCGAAATCCTTCCCATGGCCAGCGTCCTGCAGCACATTGTCGGCTCATTCCAACCTGTGTGCGACGAGAGACTTGCGCAAAGAATGCGGCGCGACGAAAACCTATTCCACGACGTCTCTTCGAAGCTCAAAGGGCAAATTTTTGTGAATCCGTCGAAGGTGAGATTACGAGACGGGAAACTGAATTGTGAATTGACCTATTTCAGAGACCATCAACCATCCGTGTGGACCTAATCGAGCGGCTGGACCCATATTCCCAAACTCTGCAGAAGGACTTCCATCCCATCTTGACCCATCTCGGACTCCGACCCAGCGTGTACACATTCAGCGCCAAGCCCGCTTACCAGCAAGCGATGAAGAAATACCTGAAAACGCGTCACATGATGTCGCTGCAAGGGAAGCTCAGCTACGAGGACAAGCAGAAGCTCATGGAACTCGAAGCGAGCATTAAGAAGCTGAAAACAGAAGCGCAGCACAAACGTGACATGGTCGTGTCTGTCACAAGCCGGGGCTTCTATACCACGACGTTCTATCCGGATATTGTCCAACATGCGGTCCTTCTCACGCTGGCTTGTTCCCACGTCCGATATCACTGGTGTTTGGAAACATTCGAGAAGCGGATCGGCTACAGCTTCAAGAATCGGACTCTGCTCGAATTGGCTTTGACCCATCCTTCGTTCCGAGCCAATTATGGAACGAATTCCGATCACACACGAAACGCTTTGGCTAACTGCGGACTGCGAATCGACAAAGTGAGGAACGACAATAGGAATTCCCAAGTGGACAAGCCATCTAGGAAAAGAGGTAAGGCTGTTGTTTTTTCCGATTTCCCATTTTCTGATCTATGTAATTTCAGGATACGAAAACCTGCGCGAAGTGATGTCCATGAAAGGCACGGACAAAGTCGCGCTGTCCCCTGTGCACCATAACGAACGTCTGGAATTCCTGGGCGACTCCGTGATTGAATTCATCACCACTACTCATCTCTACTACATGTTCACGGAACTCGACGAAGGCGCTCTCGCGACCTACCGCTCTGCGCTTGTCCAGAACAAGCATCTTGCAATTCTGGCGAAGAAAATAGGCCTCGACGAATTTATGCTGTATTCCCATGGTCCTGATCTTTGCCACGAGTCTGATTTCCGGCACGCCATGGCGAATACGTATGAAGCTATGATGGCGGCTGTGTACTTGGATTGTAACCTTGATGAGTGCGACCGGATTTTCGCTGACACGTTGTTTATGAGCGACAAGGAGGACACATCGAAGGAGAGATTCGCATGGACGCATTTGCTGGATCATCCTTTGAAGGTAAGAACCGTGTGCATTTGTCTAAATCTCAAAGATTTCATATAATTGTGACATTTGATAACGTCTTATGTTTTAGAGAGACAATCCATATGGCGACCGCTATTTAATTCCCAAGATCGACTCCCTCCAACTCCTGACGAAATTTGAAGATTCCATCGGAATCCAGTTCAAGCACATCCGAGTTCTCGCCAAAGCCTTCACTCGTCGCTGCATTGGCTACAACAACCTCACCCAGTTAGACCCAGCTCCCTTTTTCTCAATAACCCCAATTTAAGTGGCCACAACCAACGTCTGGAATTCCTCGGAGACACCGTCTTGCAACTCGTCACCACGGAATACCTATACAAGCACTTCCCGAACCACCACGAAGGTCATCTCTCGCTGCTCCGCACCTGCCTGGTCTGTAACCGGACCCAAGGAGTAATCTGCGACGACCTGGCGATGGCCAACTATTTAGTGATTCCACCTAACGCGCGGAAACACGCGCACGTGATGACTATTCGCTGGAAAGAGCGAGCTGATCTGGTCGAGTGTATGTGAAATCTTTCCTCCTGTAATTTTGCTTTGCGCCAAGAACTATCGACGCTCGATTGGGATTTACTTGAGCTCAGTTGTCCCCGAGCATCGCTGGTTTTGTCGCGAACGCAAACTGTTCATCTTCGTTGTTCATTTTGCTCTAAATTGGAGTTTGTTATTATAATTTCTAGACGGGCTATTTCAGCTTTTATTGGAGCGTTATACGTGGATCGTGGATTGGAATATTGCCGGACCTTCTGCAAAGTGTGCTTCTTCCCAAGATTGAAGGTGAGTCCTTATAGTCGTCTTTACATGGGCTTGTCGAATATGTCTGATGACCGAAATACCAATTTTCATCATTTAGTACTTCATCGAATCCCAACGCTGGAACGACCCGAAATCTCAGCTTCAACAGAACTGCATCGCTCTACGAGACGGCAAAAATGAGCCTGAAATCCCGGAATACAAAGTCATCGCTATCGAAGGTCCAACCAACACTCGGATCTATCGTGTTGGTGTATATTTTAGGTGATGAGAGCCCATTTTAAAACCTTTATAACGAATCTTTCAGATCGAATCGTCTCGCCGACGGCGTCGGTCACACAGTCCACCTGGCCCAGATGAACGCCGCTGAGAACGCCTTGAAACAACACGCGGACATGTGGCCAAGCGCAGCTGCGAAGAAAAACGAGAAGAAAGGAAACCGAGACAGAAGGTTTCACAAGGAGGAACGTGAAGGTCGTGGAACGCATCACAGCAGGCCGTCCAGTCAAGCATCTCAAAGATACGGCCAAAGAAGTGCTCCGACGCCTCAAGATTCTCGAATGTCAGATGGACGCGACTTGGGGCGAAATTCTCAGAATTCGGAGCGCCCGGCATCCTCTGGGTCAAGCTACAACGCTTCTCAGATCCATCAAAACCGTCGACCGTACGACAACCAGCGCGAGAAGCCTCACAGATCCGGGAACAACCGTCATGAAGAATATTCGGATCGGAACAGCGGACGAGCTTACCATGGGTCATCCAACTTCAGTGAAGCTAATCGACCTGGCACCAGTGCGCACAGACACGACCAAGACCGCCGCAAGCCTTATGATAGACATCCGCATGAATCTCGGAAGACTTCTTTCCACGGCGGCCGACCTCACAACGAATTTCACGGTCAACGTGAATCCTTCATCGGATCACGAGATCGATATTACGAAGCTCGACCAGAACGACCTCCCGGTCCTCAAAATGATTCCGATCCAGTATTTCAAAGGAATCCTCAGCAGTCAAATGGAAGCCAGTACCGTCAACAATACGAAGGGCAGAATAACCGTATGCAGAATGGAGGTTGGAACGGAACTCAGAATCAAGCATTCGCGAAGCAGTAGCCAGTGTATTTCCCTGTGAGCGTGATGATCATTGTTTTTGTTGAGTTACGGCCTTTCTTTCAATCATGTGTTTCAATCACCTCTGCATGTACCTCTAAGACACACAAAAATCTATAAAGTTGCTGTCGAGTAAAACTTGATGCCGGGCTGTGCTGCAACTATACATATCTGATATGAAAAGCCGAATGGAGAATACGTTTACCTAACCCTGAAAAAAACAAAAGGTGACAAAGTGGCAAAATGAAGACACTCCGATTACTAGATTTATATATTTTTGGAACTTTTTCTTCCTTCCTCATGAATTCACCTACCAACCTTTACATCTTCAATATAATTTTTGAGGGCAGGGTTCAAACTTCGAACCCGCTGGTGTACTCGTGAGCGAAATCGCTTTTGTACTACGCGGTGGTCCCGAACGCCGACTTTGCAACGGTGCCGGTCTGTTCACACGACCAGGGTAATATTCATCGCGCTGTCCGGAGCGATCGTGGCGGCAGTTTTTCGCTATGGTAACCCTTGCAATGTCCATTTTCTTTTTGATTTGGTGATGAATTTTTCGTCTGAAAGTTGGCCAAGCTATTAGCACAAAGAATGCCGAAAATTGGCAAAACCGTGTCCGTTTCGCGGTCTCTGTCCTCGAGATTAGGAGCTTGAAAACGCTAATTCTGGCATCCGTATTTTTGCGAATTTGTGACCACTGTTTAACACAGCCATGATTTCAACCGTTTCTCACTAAAAATAGTCATTCGAAACCGAAAGCGAGTTTCCAGAATCGTCCGTTTCGCCATCATTCCCATCCTGTGATTAAAACGAAACCAATGCGGCGAGTTTTTGCCCTTGTGGTCAGTTGAGATCGCAATGAAACGCTTTCGCGTCCATCGCGCGGCGGTTTTCTGTTATCGCGCAACGTTCCAAAAAAGCGACGTCGGTGGCGGCGATCAGCGGAGGGATGACCACGTATCGGTGGATCAATTTATCGTGGCGACAAAGGCGATGCCCTAAGGCGGGACTAGTTTGGATGTGGACTCTCATATAAGCTGAAATTTCAGGATCAGAAGCAGCAGTAAGTTGTGTTCGTCCTTGTACTGCGATGGGTGGAACTAAAGCTCATTTCGCGGCTTATTGTGCCGTTGGCTTCAGCGTTTTAGCGCTCGTCGGATGCAGTGTCTTCCTTCCGACCCTTTGGAACAAGATCAACAACATTACTGACGATCTGGAAAGTGTAAGTGTGACAAAAATGAAAATCAGAATTTTTATGCTTTTGGGAATTTTAGGACATGGCCGAATTCCGCGACCTTCAAACCGAACTCTGGGAAAGACTGTACGGACGCAACGGAAACTCCGAATCTTTCGCCGCTCCAATCCTCCGCCTGAAGAGACAGACCACCGCTCCTGGACAGTGCAGTAAGTAGAGCACTCTCAAATGCATTATCTAGTATCGTGATTTCAGGCTGCAACTCCCAGAACCGCTGCCCACCAGGACCTCCAGGCCCCAACGGTTCTCCCGGACTCGATGGAACTCCCGGTCTTCCTGGACCTCCTGGAGCCCCTGGTCTTCCTGGAAACTACCCAGCCGTCACCGTCGACCTTGAACGCAACTGCCGTGCCTGTCCTAACGGGCCTCCTGGCTACCCCGGACCCCCTGGCTCCCCCGGACTCGAAGGACAGCCTGGACCCTCTGGCGAACTCGGTCTTCGAGGAGAACCTGGCTTCCCCGGACAACAAGGACTCCCCGGACAGCCCGGAGAACCCGGATCTCCTGGAAAACTCGGAGAGCCAGGATTCCGTGGACGCGATGGAACCCGTGGAGGAAAGGGAGAACCTGGAACTCCTGGACAAAAGGGTCCCATCGGACCTCCTGGTTTCCAAGGTCCTCCTGGTCACGACGGAGGTCAGGGACTTCCTGGTTCTCAGGGTCCTCCTGGTCCTGGCGGTCTTCCCGGAACTCCTGGAACCGCTGGATTCCCTGGAAACATGGGTCCTCCTGGTGGCCCTGGAGAGGACGCCTCCTACTGTCCTTGCCCTGCTCGTCGAACAAAATCTTCGCTCTAAGCATGATCAATGTCATGGATCCAAAAACGACAATAAATGCATCAATTCTCAAATTGTTGAAAACAGGGAACTTATGTCTTCGCATGTGGTGGGGATAAGATCTCAAAATCAGAGCTGACTGGCAGCGCCCCATACCAATCCTGTTCGAATTTTGATCATTTGACTTCAGGAAGATCTCCTCTATCTGGCTATGCACAGCCGCACCCACTTTTGGGAACCGCAGATCAGCAAAAAGAGCGTCTTCCTACAAAGTCCATCGCAGCCATAGAGGCCAATTGTCCAGATAACCTCATCCTGCCCTGTTTATGGGAAGATCTAGCCCTTGTTCGACGTCGTGGAGCTCTTCGTGCTCCTAGGAACTTCTATAAAGCTATTTAGAGATTTCTCCTCTCGAACCTTCAATATTCCCACAGCTCGAATTCCACAAAAACACCTAAAAATACACATGACTCATGTTCCCCAACACTGAGAATATCTCTTTTATCAAGCGCATAAAACGCGCTTTTTGAGAACACGTATTCATCCATAATAATAAGACCTGGCAAATAACAAGACAGGCCATTTTCGAGTCGAATATAGTAGGGGAGGACACTGTAGTGTGCTAACAGGTATGCATGCAGCCATAGGCTTCTCAGTTCTCAGAGGCACTTGAAATAATGTGGGATAAGGATAAAGAAGAACAACAGAACATGAAACAATCAACTTCAGTGAGCAAATAATCACGAACTGATTCGACCGACTGCGCTGAGATCAGGAACAACACCAAAAACAAAGACAATAGGAGGGAAGACGGGCCAAAGGTGACATCTACATCCTTGACTGCATGCCACCGTTAATTCCGATCGTTTCTCCAGTCATGTAGCTCGCTTCGTCAGACACCAAGAACGACACCGCTCCGGCGCACTCGTCCGCCTCACCGATCCTTCCCAGAGGAATCGTGCGGCGCACGTCGACGTTGGCGTTCTGGTCGGGATTGTCTGTGAGCATCTTGCTGAAGTCCGTGCGGATGATTCCTGAAATCGTACAATTAAGTTATTAAAACACGAATTTCAGGACTAACCAGGGGCGATTGCGTTCACCCTGATGTTACGGTGGGCCAAGGATTGGCTGAGAGTCTTGTTGACTCCGATGAGTGCGGTCTTCATGATACTGTAGGCTCCGATGCCCTCGATGGGCGCGTAACCGGCGATAGATGAGACGAAGACTACGTTTCCATTTCCGGTCTTCTCGAGGTGCGGGACGGCTTCTTTGGTAAGAAGGAAAGCGGCCTGGACGTTGAGTTGGAGAAGCTTGTCCCACTGGTCGTCGCTGATGGTCAGGAGGTCTCCGTAGTGAGGGTTCACGGCGGCGTTTGAGACGAGAATGTCAAGTTTGCCGAACCTGAAATAGGGGAATACTATGAAATCGCAGACCCAAGCTCGGTTTCCATAAAATCCCCATTTCCTGATCTGTTCCCCGACCAGTGATACTCAAAAATCCAGATTGGGATGCACAGGAGTCGTGAAAAGATGCCTTACCTGTCGAGGGTAAAATCAATCAGCTTCTTGCGATCCCCGGCGATGCCCACATGAGCGACGAGTCCATCGGCATCAATTCCTTCAAGTCGAAGAGCAGTGATCGCCTCCTAAAAACACAGAAATTAAACAAAGAACGAGAAACATTGAATTCAAAAGACTGGAGTTCAAAAACCACGAAAAATCGTCTCACCTTCACATTGCGCTCCTTTCGGCTGCTGATAACCACGGACGCTCCATCGAGTCCGAGGCGCTTTGCGATGGCGAATCCAATGCCCTTCGTAGAGGCCGTGACAATCGCTACTCTGTCGGTGAGGAACTTGACGGACATTTTGCGACCTGAAAAGTTTGAAATACACTCAAAATCGTCCTCAACTAGAGATGGCGTAAGCCATGTCGTAAGCACGCCGCGGAAAACAACACTCGGTGCGCGGGAGACACGACGTAAATAGCCTCGAGGACGAGAACGGGGAAGAGAAGCCGCTGAGCCGAAAGCCGAAAGCAATTTTGTTTGAATTTCTCGCCTATTTTTGTTGTTCGACCCTCATAAATGTTCGATGCAAGCGCGAGCGAGAGCGCTTCAAAATTTATGTTTTTTCTGAGGAATATGTTGCAGAAACGATGTGCCGAAAATAGGGTCGAAAACGGCCAAGAAAAATCGAATTCGCGCAGCGACTTCTGGGCATTTCTGGCTATTCTTAGGCCTGCGAATGATGGTCAATAATCGGACTTCCGATTCATGATTTCACGGGAGACAGAACGTCAACAATGTAGCAATTTCAGGCGTAAATGAAGGCATGAAATTTCCGGAAGACGTGACATCAACCCGGAAATTGCAGAAAATGCGCGCATGTAGAAACCCAGAATAACACAGAAAATATCACGATTTCGCGAGTCATACTTCGTCCATTTCTCTTGCACAGCTGGCACCGAAATCAAAGAAATTCACGGCTACACCTCAGAAATACCATGGTCAAAAACCGCACGAAATCGTGCGAAATTCAGAGACTATACCACCAAAACGATTTCGCAATTTTCGCTGTTAAACAAGCTTGAACTTCGACCATCGCTCTCGCGCATAGCTAACCCCGCGAAGCACGTGGGAGCAAAACGGCAAACACGAATAACAGTTCTGCAAACATCCAACCGCCATTGACTTCTTCATTCCACCACTCTGCAAAATCAATTCATTTCCTTCCTGCTGATCTCCTAAATTCGCTCGGCTTAAGCAACTAACCGTCCAAGCCATCCCCTGCCAGGAGAAGGAGGGGAGAGCATGACAATTTTAAAACGCAGTGTGTAAAGAGACCATCAGCAGGAGCCGTTGAAGGGCAGAATAGCCGCCTCGACGCGGGAGACTAATGATGAGATCAGAGACGAAGGAGACAAGAGACCACCGAGTTCCACAAGTAGAATAAAGAGGAAAAATAAGCTTGAAGAGTGCAGAAACAAAAGGAACAAAAGCCAATGTTTAAAATAGACATTCCCCTCAGCAGCTGAAACCGACAACACGCGTGTTATGCGGCGTTTCCTTGTCACAATGATAGGCAGAGGGTTCCCATCGGCTCAAACCGCCTTCTTCTCCAATTCCTCATGTCAAAAAAGCGGGAATAGAAGAAAACAAAGCGTTCATTCACTTTTCTCGTGCCTCACACACCCGTCAAAAGTTACCTTCAAATTGCAGTCAGTTGACTCTTGGTGATAGATAACGCACCCAACCACTGGGCAACACAAAAAACACACACATGCGAGACCAACTCTCGTGTGGTAGCACACGAGAGACGGGGGTGGCAGGCAAACGATACTGAGGATGGTTTTTCCCCGGGGGTATGCGTTTATTGGAGTCAGTAGCAACTGCGACGAGCTCCAAAACAACTGAAAATGGGACCCGAAAAACATGGAAATGGGATGGAATTGTTTCAGGTCTCATTTGCAACATCGATGGAGTAGATGAGAGTGGAGACGGGTAGTCTGGGAGCCTTTAAAAACAAGAATCGGCCAGAATCTGATTTTCGAAAACAAGACAGGAAAGTCATACCTCAGGCAACATGTCGTTTCCCATCTTCGTCTTTTTGGGCGTCTTGACAGTTTGGTCCAAAATTCGACAATTCCGATTTTAGGCCAAACCAAACAAATAGCCAAAAATTTAGGCAAAGAAATATGCCAATCGCTGGGAAGCTGTCTTACCGTCTGTCCAAACAGCTATTTCTCTAAAAGAGACAAATAGACCAATCCCAAATGGTTTTGCCAAACATGGCTTCACCCGTTTTCCCACCATTAAACGGCGCAAGCACCCTAAAACTGATAAAAACCGTCCCAGCACCCCACAAAGAGAGACAGAGACTGTGCGAATAGAATATCTTTGCACGAAAACCTCTAGTAATTTTGAGGCAGAGAAGCAAAGACCTACCAGAGAACTGCGCTGGCAGCCTTTGGAGATTCGCTCACTCTCTGACATCTCGTGCATCGTTGCAGCGGGGACAGCAAAAGCGCAGACAGGGTGAACCCGGCGCACGCTGCCTCCGGACACCCCCACCATCAGAGCCTCATATCGCCAGCCGACTGGCGACTGGAAAGAAGAGAAATAAACCGCACCACGCTATCGTCCGCCACGGGACGGGAATACCAGCAGCAGCACCAGCAAAAGCTCTCTCGCGTGCTTCCGTCCTACAGACGAAGACGATGCGTTGCACCGACGCGCGTGCATTCATATGAATGGGACGCCGCATTCACGTGCACGCGTTTGCCTGGGTCAGGTCAGGTCGCACCATTGAACGCAGTGAGAGGGGGTAAAGGGCGCCAGACGACGGCGACCGGCAAACTGGGAAGGCGTGGTCGACAAGAGCGCGCCATTGTTAAGCGAAGAGGACAATTTTGCAGAGAAGCACTTTTGCGAAAATTAATTACAACGGGAGTTTCAAAGTTTGAAGACAACGAGGAAAAAGGGATGAAAAGAACATAATGGATTGGTTGTGTCATTGTAACATAATGGATTGGTTGTGTCATTGTGCCCGACTTGAAAGCTCCGGAATTCATCGTTAATCGTGGATCAAAGAAGGGATGAGAACCAGAACCGAGAATTCCTCTGGCTGATAGCTTTAACAAATCCCCAAAAGAGTTTGTTTAGACACAATTTATGACTAAAAGTCGCCTAACTCTGTCAAGAGAGTCGTGACCCAACAGTCCTTGTCAATCCGGCTGAACATAAAGTGGGAGGGGGGAGGATAAGGGCTAAACGGCGAACCCAAATGAGAGTTTTCAAGGTTTCGTCAACTTCTGTAAGCGCAATCTATCCAATTTCTACGAAAACTAGCCAAAACAGTTCTGACGTGAAGGTAAAACGGAACGTGTAAAGTCTTAAAGTCTCCCACATTTAACATGACTCACATACCGCGAAACCAAACTTAACGCCATACTTTATGCGAAAGCAAAAGTTCTAATCCGTGAACAATAGATTTGACATTTTCTCTTTTCCTTTCACGTCTTTATTCGTCAGTTTTAACCTGTTGTTTTGACTGACTTTGATAATAAGCAGTGAGACGTCTGAAGTCTCTGTGAGATGCCAAAACAGTTTTACACGTTTTGGAGAGAACCGAGCTATATAGTTATGAATAAGCTAGTACTGCAGTTTGACACTCAAAAGCCTCTGGGTCTATGGGCGACTCATTTTAAGTCTTCAAATCTATCTGTGCCCGATAGATATAAAATGCAAATACCCAGCGACCAAGGGTCGCAGCATGTTGTGAATGGGTGTGAAACTACCGTATACCGTGCCATAAACGCATTTTACGGTTTCATTACGTTTTTTTGCATACGCCGTTGTTTTTCATCAGCACCTTGTTTACCCAAAAAAAGCCTCACAAAAACCATGTGACCGACGACCGACCGGTTGTAGACACGCAAGCGAAGTCTGCCCGAACGTTCATTATTTCCTTTTTTTCTCCGGTTTCTATGACCGCGTGGTCATCAAAACAACATTGTTTGCGCATATGGCGCATTTCCCAAGCGTACCGGAAACAAGCGCTAAGCACGCCAGTGCGCTTGAGACAGAAATAGCGAGCAATTAATAATGAAAACTTTGCTCTGTGGACTTAAGATGGAATGAGAGAATGTTCACGTGAAGGTTATCTGGGAGACCACAGAAAAATGCGATGTGATCGGACGGAACATGAATGTGCTCGATACTAAAATTCAATAAAAAGTTGATTTGGAAAAATTATGATGAGGTGTTAGATAGTGACAGGAGTGATTCACGTGAATGGAACTGGGATTATCTTTAAAGACGCACGGTCGACAATTTAAAGTGCGAAAATGCACTTGGGTGTGCCTGCACTTCGCAGATGGGTTCGCATCAAGAGACAGAGGAAGTGCGATTGAGCAGAGGAAGTGACAAACCCCGACTCACCTTTGGGTAGCTTGACGTCAAGGCTTGAGGACAGGATCAACACAAATCAAGTTGCGCCTAATAGCAAAAAACCTACCGTAACCCTCTGAATATTTGCTAGAATTACTGGGGACATTTAAAGCACCTAACTTGAAAATTTATGATGTTGTCGTGACAGTGGTGCTCTGCCACGCGTGTTCAAAATTGGACTAAAAGCAAGAACCACAAAGATTGCAGATTCCAGGGCACTTCCACTTGGCAGAACGGCAAAGTGCATTGCAAATCTAGCGGCTACTAATTTACCCACCCACCGCGGAAACTCCTATTAGTGGTCTTTGCACAAATCCTATTCCCGGAAACCACCAACGACCCAAAACACGTCAAACAGCTCTTAGCAAAAATGTAGTCAAGCAAAAGTGCCCTAGCGTACCTTTGTTCTCCGTCGCATCTTCCCAACTCGCGTACCTTTCGACATTGTGATGTCACTGCCGACTTTTGGCGCTCGTCTTAAGAGTGGCTTTGATAACGGTGACCCCCTCAGCCATGCAGAACTGTGTCGTTTCAAAGAAAACGGGAAATGGTCGTCGCCTCACTCACGCCATGCCTCGCCTTGTCACGTCGACGTAAGCTTATAAGGAGATAAGTTGCGGGGAGAAGACGTCAAAGTGAACACAAAAGAACGTACTGATGTTTGTGCACGTGAACCTTAAGTCAAATATGCGATGAAGAAATCTATTATCAGCAGATGAGCAAAAAGGAAGTGGGATGGTGTGGGTGCATCGGATGGTCTGATTAAACGCCCTCAGAATGTCCGTGTCTGTTCGTTCTGCTGCGTCGGCGTCGATTTTGCTAAAAAGCTTCTTTGTTGTAACAGCAGGGATCAGAAGCCAAAGAATCAATCAACGCACATGGGGAAACAGCATGCGGCGGACAATCGAAAATCAGCATTGACAACACAAAATTCAGCTACATAAATATTACAAAAAATTGGAATTTGCGACTTGTCTTGTCATATTTATAAGATTTGAACAGACAGCACAGGTCAGTGCAGGTTGGTGCAGGCCAATTGCTTTGTGGTCTCCGACTTTTTCACTGTAAATGTCATTCTTACCTATTCTAAAAATTCTGTTTTTGACCATTTTTTCCGTTTATGTCATTCGACCACAAACAACTTGACCAAACCTTAACTCCCTTTCATCGTGTAGGACACTGTCCCATTGTCCTCTCACCGCCGACCAACCTCCCATGTGTGCTCAGTTCTCCTGTCTCCTCCCAACAAACCTCTCTCATTGTGTCACTTTTTTGGAATGCCCTATTATAGATCATAGGCAGTTTTGGGCTGAAACGTTGAGCTCGCAATAACAGTAACCCGTTGTTAGCAGGAGCAGCGCGGGAAAAGTCAACATAATTCATGACTCATCGAGATTCAACCAGTTTCGGGCAAGGCCCATCTGTTCGACGGATATATGTTGTCTCCGAACAGCCACTCTCGCAATCCAGTAGCACTTGAATAGTCTCTCGGCGAGTTCTGAGTTCCATATTGGTCTAGTCCAGTCGTCAGATTCTTGGTCCACTCCAGCTCTTCCACCCAGACGTTGATCGGCTATGAATTTTCGGTTCTTCAGATGTGAGTTTATTCTTGGTTTTCCGGTTTTTCATCTCTGACCAGCGTTTGATTTGTTTGAACAAGGGCCATAGAGCCCATGTCTTTAACAATGGGATTCCTGTGAAAAGACCCTTCAAAATCTATAACCAAAATAACGTTCCACGCCATAAACAGATGATCATATAAAACGGGAAGCCGGACCACTTTTGACACTAGCACAGCGGGATAGCTGTTCCTGGCGGAGGTAGCAAAAACTTTCTCGATTTCAGGTTCGTTCGGGTCTTGTGGATCAATGCGTGCTGCCAGTTTCCTTCTCGCCATCGGCATCGCCATTTGCTGCCAATGTAAGATTTGCCTCGTGAAATTCTGCGTCTTAATAAAGTCTTTCAGCTCTACCATCAGCACAATATGTGAACGGCAAAGCGTTCTACTTGCGCCAGTACGTTGAGTGCAAAGGAGGAAAGGTGTTCGAGATACAGCATGTTCAGGTAAACACATGGAGCGCATGCCAGCCTGCACGTATCTTAAGAAATTCAGCAGACTTAAGATCATTTAAAACGCTCCGAACACTAGTTTAGCATATTGTGGATCTACACAAACGGTTTTCAGGATATTGACCAATGCAAAGAAGCCTGTGTGAACCACAATTGCGCCGCGGTAAACTTGTTCCAACTTGGCGAATTCGACTTCACGTGCGAGATCCTGCAATATGTGAGAACTTATGAATATCAGCAAGGTGCTGCCTGTTATTTAACTTATTAAGTAACCAATAAATTATATGGTCATATGAAGAGATCTCTTTGAAGCCTAAAATTTTGACACTTGCAAGATTTTCAGTCGACGAGAGGAATGATCGGTACCCCCTTTGGGAGGATTGTTTGCGACCGTTTCCATTGGGGGGTTGTTCAATGAAGCTCAAATCAAAATGTTTCGAGAAGTTTTCGAGCTCTGCTTGCACCCAAATTTTCGGATAACGTAGTTTCGGATAACGTCTATCGGCTGCCATGTGTCTTCCCCGCAATGCGTCGCAGCAGACCAAGACCGTTGTGCAACGAAAGGAGGAGTCAGTGATTTGGGTTACCTGGTCGCGGAATTTAGGTCACCTTGACCTCGCAGCTTCGATATTCCCGATCGGTTGCCGAAGTCTGCAACCACTCTCGACTGTCCGTAATGGCCGACAAGGGCGAGAGTTGCCGAGTGGCGTACATCGCCTCCAGTGTCAGCGTTCTCTGTCTTCTCACTATCGCCATCGTCCTTCCTTTCTTCTACTACACTCTCGACAATGCGCAGAACCGTCTTCAGATGCGCATGGACGAATTCAAGTATACTGCTAAGGGAATCTGGAGCGATATCGTCATTGTGAAGAGCAACGGACGTGCTAAGCGTCAAGGCTACGGTGCCGACGCCGTGAATTCTGATGACAACGCTCAGTGCACGAGTTGCGTGCAGCTGCAGTGCCCTCCTGGACCCCCGGGACCTCCCGGAGTCGACGGAGAAGACGGCGTGGACGGAATGCGCGGACGTCCTGGAAAAGCCGGACTTGACGGTCTCGACGTGCCTCTTGATCCCGAACCCAGCTTCCCATGGTAACATAGATACTCCAAAGTAAAGTGGTCATTTTGAGTTTTAGTGTCATTTGCCCCGCCGGACCTCCCGGAAACCGTGGACCCCAAGGAGAAGCCGGAAGACCTGGAATCCCCGGAGAATCCGGACACCCCGGTCTTCCCGGCCGCCCTGGCAAGCCTGGACGTGTGGGAGATGCTGGACCGCTTGGACCTCCTGGAGAACCCGGAGAGCCTGGAATCAAGGGACCTCCTGGAGATGACAGCATCGGAGGAACTGGAATCAAGGGACCTCCTGGCCCTCCAGGACCTCGCGGTCCCAAAGGACCACCCGGACCTAATGGACTTCCCAGCAACAACCCCGGACCTCCTGGACCGATTGGAGAAACCGGACCGCCTGGACCTCCTGGAAAGCGCGGAGAGCCCGGACCTCCTGGACCAGTTGGCTCTCCTGGAGAGTCTGGAGAACCTGGAGGACACTGTCCCTCGTCTTGCGGAGTTCAAGAGATCGTCGGACCTTCCGTTGTTGAACTGGACACCAACGGATGGCAGGAGGCTGGACCCGGATATCGTCATTAAATTGCTAATTGATGTCTTTGACTCCATGTCAGCAATAAAAATGACACCCTGCAAACCACGGGCATTTTCATCGTACTTGTAACACCGAACTCGCTTCGTGGCACTCATAAGACGTAATCAGACATACTGACGATCGGCGTGACCATGCCGTGAGTACCGCCACAATCCATTTTTGAATGTACGCCACCAAAAAGGTCTCACACAAACCTCACGCATATTCACACGTTTATCATCTAATCTCTTACAAATTACAAAATTCATACTTTCGTTGAGCACATAATTACTCGAATCCCTGCCATGCCTAGTCAACAGGCACTCCAACTACTATATCTATCTACAAAGGAATACGATCACCATCTAGCTGACGTGACAAGCGTCGTCTTGTTTCTTCTCGGGGGACAGCAGCGTTTCACCGACCATTTCATCGCCCAGCACGCTGAATCTACGCTTGAAGCTTCCTCCTGCCAAAACTGCGTCGATTACAGCCTGAAAATCGCATGAAATGACATGGAATTCTGTATAGTCCATCCACGGATTACTTTCCGACTTTATTTTCGCGCCAAAATGAGCCG
>KN166281.1:294243-323292 GCA_000757745.1 Steinernema scapterisci
TCCATCATTTTGGCGCGAAAATAAAGTCGGAAAGTAATCCGTGGATGGACTATAGAATAGACTCACCTTCGTGAGATACGTCGCAGTGGAGCAAGAGAGGCTGTTTCCATCCAGTTGGTAAAAGGGCGTCATGTCTTTGTGATCAGTGATGGCGGCGTCCAGGCAAAATTTAAGGAACGCATTCTTGATCAACTGCAAACATTATCTGTTGAAGCCATGGTTTGTGTAAAGATAAACATACCTCGTCGCAATGCAGCTGCTCCGTAAACGATATTTCAGGGTTGCGTTCCATGATCGTGGCAATAATACATAATAGCTCCACAAGAAGCTGACGATATTCCGGATGACCAATAACACTCATCATTGATTCGATCTTGAAGGAAAACGTGAGCTCGAACTGAGTCATGTCGCTCAGGGTTGGTTGCTGAAACGCACAGTGGATAATACACATTGATTTGACATGAAATCTGTTTACCTGAGGCAAAAGAATTCCAGCGATCACAATTCCTCGGTGACACCTTTCAAGGATTTTCCATACCCGGTCATAGAGGTTTGTGGGCACACGGTTCACGGCTCCGTTCAGGCGACGCGTTTGCAGCGGAGTGCTAAATAAACGAGATGAGCACCAAGGCCATAAATAAAATCTTACAAAAGATGCCAGTTTTTCTTTGTCATCAAAGCGCTGAGAATATCCTTGATGGCCGTAGGTGACAGCTCGTATACGCTCACAGCTGAAACAATTCATTTTCTACAAACGTATTGGAATTGGATCGACTTACGCTTTGCTCTGGCCAGATGCATCGGACTGAGGGTGAGGCCGATTTTCTTTCCTTCCAGAGACCCCGTTTTGATATAGTTCGCCATGAGCGAAATCGCCTCGGCTAACCAGCTGAGGCGGATGGTTAGAACACCATCAAATGTTGAAGGATCATGCGAAATCTGAAAAAACAGAACATGAAAACAAGAAGAGAAGATAGCAATTTACAAGATCAGAACAGGCGATCAGAAGCTCCTGCTGAAACACAGCAGCTTGTGGTTCGTCTTCGCTGCAGCTACTGTACAGGATTTCCGAAAGTTCACCGGGCGTCGCTGGCTTGTTAATGGTGACCTCACGCATGCTCTTCACTCCCAGCGTCACCTGCTTCCCACGGACGAGCATATTAGTAATTCCGGGAGCGAGACTGTTGATCGTCTTTTTGAGGATAGCGGCGCAGTAACGAACAAGCCACCACATGCGCCATTGACAAGCCTGACGATAGACTCGTTCCATACGATCAATCAGGTGCTCTGCAAATGATTCTAGGTTACTTCGACTTTAGTAGCAAGCATACCTCCTGAAACCGTGAAATCGCTTGAATACCGTTTCCACATAACGGCGATGGCGAAGGCCACTGTTCTCAGATTGTCTGTATCATGGCGAGCGATAATCTGGAACAGTTCATGATCAGGGCTTGGCCGGAAGTCCGCCTCCTTCAAATCGCTATCCTCCAATGTAATCGATCGTTGGCTGATTTTCGACTTCATCTGTTGATGTGAGGTATCCAGCTCTCTGAAGATGTCCATAGTGAATTCGATTTCATTTCGGCGAACAAAGTCGATATGCTCGCAGCATCCAGTATTCAAAAGTTGCTGAAAATAAATTCTGTATGATCGAAATATGGTTATTGTAATATTACCGTAACACGTCCAGTGCGCACGCGGATTCCGTTAATGAAGCCAGTCTTCAGACTGAGAAGTAGACCCAGCATGTGGTTGAAGTATTCACCAGTTAAATTTTCTTCGCGCAACACGATGCACATCGTGGGTCGACCTGCGAGCTTCCATCTCTTCGCCACGAACTCGATATCTCTCTGAAGATCACGTAAGTAAAAATGATATTTCCTGTGCACATCATCATACCTTTATGTCGTCGATCAAAACAGTTGGATCGGAACTTATGTAGAAATCCTTCAGCTCGAACAAGAGGGGGAAGCACAGAACGGTGTCCCCGAATACTCGAAATACTTTACTGGTGTTGAGAGGACCAAACGGCCGAGCAGGACGCCCGCTAAGGTTCATTTTCTCGTCCCGGCCGAGGAACTCAAACACCTGAACCATGCGCCAGCTTGGCCAAATCTGTACAGGCTCAACTTCATGCGGCGTTTGGCTGGTGATTCCGTAGGTGGACAAAATTCTCTGTAGCTGCGTTGATTCGGCGATCAGAGCAACTTGAACGACTGGATCGCCTTCTTTGCTACCCTGTAAAACATGCGATTCAGATTTGTATTACAAAGTCGTGACGTGCCTTAAAAGCCGAATGCTTGTTGGGGCTCTTCGGTCGATGGCACGCGGGGAGGTGGCGATAAATTGGATCAATGTCACTTGAGTGAATCAGCTTTTCTCCTATAAATAAAATGCGGTTAAAATGTATGTAAAAGAAAGATGCAACTCACTTAACAAGAAAGCAATCAGGTAGACAGCGCTAGACCACAAGTGGTGCCCGAACTCCATTGGGTTCACGGCGTAGTAGTCCTGCGTATTTGGTGACTTCCGTTCGGCGTCCATGTGGTCCTCGTCTACACAGTAGCATTCGGGAACCACATTAAAAGTGGAATCTAGAAAATCGAAAATTAGGAATTTGAAATTATAATTATTGAACTCACTATAGTCTCCTCCGACCAGAAGCGCTTGCAGCTTGTTCCAGTAATTATCAGCTAGGCTCTCGTCGCCTCGCAGCATAGCTAAACTCATATCATCATGAAAATCCAACAAACGGTCGTTACGAACCAGTTATTGCAATGTATGCGAAGAAGACAGGAAACTGCGATTCGATTCCTTCAAACTGCGAAGTTTCGTGGTCTTCGTAAAAATGTCGAGAATTGTCTTCGAGTTCAGTTCTGTAACCATCACGAAGATATCGACGAAGCCCGTATTTTCCTTCAAGGCGACGGATGCACTTATTCATGGAGCGATCATACAGCTTGTTGTCATGCGTGGCGAACGCGGGCCATCCGATGGTCAGAAGAAGAGCGGCATCAGTGTTCTAAAAACATATCCGTTATAAAAATAATTAAATAAAAAACGATCATATTTTACCTTAGAATTCGACTCACGAGGCAGAATCGTTTCGAAGGTGGTCCGATTGCGATTGTGTCCATCGATGTCAACATAAATCACTGAAGCACTAGTTCCATTCTGTCCAAAAACATTGAAGCCATTGATAGCTTCGAGAGCAGACTGAAAATAAATACGTTGGCATGAATGAAATCCCATGGTGGCGCGCGCCTACCTTGACCATGCCCAAACTACTGGCGTGAAGTTCCGGAGCGCCGACGTGATAACGATTTCCACGCTCCCACATTCCATAATCTGGAGTGCGGTAAGTACGCTCGATGTAAAACACCAGATTCTGCATGAAGCATACTTCGCTATGAGTGTAGATGATCTGGAACAGACACAATCCAAATCATAATGACCATTTCCCTTGACTTGCCTGAACACCTCCAGCGGTCATTTGCACTAGGGCCAAAATGTATAAAGCGATCAAGTCCATCTGAAGATGACCGTAAAAGTGGTCAGTCGGGGTTGCCAATTCTTCGCCGGTACTGAGGTCGAATCGGGAGTGCAGCGCATATTCCGGAGTGTTCTTTTCTTTGAACATGTTCAGCTGAAACGAAAAGCAAATGAGATTCAACTCTCAAGAATTACGAATTTACCTTTTCAGATTGGGACATCCAGCAGTACAAAATTCCGCGCATCGTCTTGACAGCTGTTTGGCGGAGTTCGGTTTGTCGTCCGCGGTCATCGTCGAGTCGCCTGAAAGACAGAAATCAGTGATTTAGACATTCAAACATATCCTGCAATACGGTTCGCAACAGTTACCAGATCATAGAAATCGCAAAATTTCGAAATTCGGCACAAATAAATTACTGATAAATAACCACTTACTTGTACGCGATGGAGCAAGCCCAGCAGGCCATCGCACAGTAGATGCTGTCCTTCACGTATCCGACGTTTTCATCCTTCGAATATCGCGGAAAAAGGCCACTAGTGACGCTCTGATAGTCGACGATCGTCTTTTGCACTAAAGTTTCAACACGACGTTCGAGCTTCTTCTTCTCCTCAGGGGAAAGTATGAACTCACCCATCATGTAAATTCGATCCACGCGATTTAGCGTCGTTTCGACGACGCGAGTTTTGTGATGCTGCACCGGCGTGAGGTAGGCGCGCGTGAGGCGGCGAAGCCGATGGCTTTCCGAACGATTGTCGTTGTTCGCATTGTGTCTTCGGGTCATTTTTGGTGGTGCCGGAGGAGATCCTCTGCTGGAAAGGGGTGACCCTTGGTAGGCTTGCAACAAGCTCCCGCTGTCGTGTTATTTCGATAACTGCGTCCTTAGCACAAACGGTGTTCGTGAACCATTGGGGGATCTGAAACGGCGCTGATAAAAGCGAATGTTGACACGTTACGCACGCTGTATATCTTTGTAGTCACGGAGCACGAGCCACCAGTAAATAAACAATGCTGTCAACGTGAAAATGCAAGAAAAATCCCGTTTTGCACGTACTATCATGCACCGACTGATTTCTCAATTTTTGACCGATCAGCTGATCAGATCAGTTGATTAAGGTAATTCAATTTGCGCTGAAGACTGAAATCGTGTTTATATTCATGGAATTTTTATTTATCACCGAGAACACAGCGGAAATCAGAGAGATCGCGAAAACTCGAGTGAACTGCGCCAGAATCGCGTTTGAGGAAAATCTTTCGGTTTTGCAATTGATTAGTAGTGTTTAGTTACGTATGCGCACGTGATTAGGCCGCTGTCGGACGGGAATCCACCTGAGAGAGCGACTGCGAGGGCGCCTTGTGTTTGTGATTGCGGACGATGGTGCCGCTGGAGCATTTTCAGCATTTTGCTGGTCGTCTGATCTGATTGCTCGTCCGAACGTGCGAAGTTTATACGGTGCTTTGGGAAATTTTTGAAATCGGGATTTTCCCAATTGTTCAACTTTAAACTTCTCTCTGGATTTTCGTGTTTTCGTCGTGTTATGTGCTCGGTTTTCCTCAGTTTTGTCGCGTATATCTGGCCGTTTGTAGCCATCGTGTGTTTATAGTGAAATCCGTTCGTCGCCAGATGAAGCGATTTTTATTTGATCCTAATTTTGAGTGAAAATCATTTTTCCGTATTTTCGTGACTTTGTTATATATTTCGTTTCGTGATTTCTTTGCTTCACTGTGTTTCAGCAGAGCTCAGGAACCAGATCGAGTGTTCGTGGCGCGTGATATTGTCGTGATACTTCGTGATATTGTCCAGTGCGAACTTGCAGATTCATTCTTGCGTCAAACGCAGATGCCCAGAGCTATGAAAAGCTCGAATCAAATGAACCGATATTCGGGTTGATTTGCTCAATTTCGAAAAGTGTCACTGTGTGTGGCCCAGCCATTTTTAAGACCAGTTTTAATCATTTCCTTGTGTCCTGATCTGCTTTCAGTCGCTCGTGATATAATCGTGCTAGCGTGAGAAATGATATATGTGGCATTGGTTTGTCTGATTGATAGCTGTATTTGCTTTCAGAGAATGGACGAAACAGCTGCCAAGAAGACCGAGAACGCGGAGATGAAGACGGAACCAGCGAAGGAAGAATCTGCCGCCAAGAAGACCGGATCCGTGACGGTGAAGGTGGAACCCGTGACCGAGACGGATTCCTCGGCGAAGACGGCCGAACCCGCGAAGACGGCCGAACCCGCGAAGACGGCCGAACCCGCGAAGAAGGCGGTCGTTAAGAAGGCCGTCGTGAAGAAGGCCGAATCGGCGAAGAAGGCCGACACCGTGGAGAAGGCCGAGGCCGTGAAGGCGACGGAGGCCGCCGCGGACAAGCCGTCGACATCGAATGCCGCGTCGACTGAACCTCCAAAGAAACGGGAGAAACGAGTGTGGAAGCCCAATGTCAACGCTCTGACCACCTCTCTCTGCAAGAGATCGGAATATCCCATGGCCTATTTTAGAGAAGAGTAAGTCGACGATATTCAGGCGTGATTAATATTTTCTGGTTCAGGAAGGCGAAGAAAGCTGAAGAGAAGGCTAAGGAGCGAGCGGAGCGCGCTGCTGCTCGTGGTGGAAGAGGCGGCCGTGGTCGAGGACGTGGTCGTGGCAATGGCCAGCCTGGAAGAAGGGGCATAATCACCGCCGCTGAGATGGCTGAAATCGACCGACGTATGGGGGGAGTAACGCCTGGTTCCGAAATGCCAACCAAGGCAGAGATAAGGAAGCGGAAAAGAGAAGCTGAAGAACGTGAGTTCTGCTAGCCGCTTTCATAATTGACAACCAATGTGTTGCAGGTGACAGAGCTGCGAATGAGATCATCGTTGGAAACGTTGAGGGATACGTGAGCCCCATCCGTTATAGCGACAGCGAGGAGGAAGAGAAAAAAGCCAGACGTGCCGAGAACAGGAAGAAGAAGGTAGCCGCCGCGAAGGCAAAAAAAGTTGAGGTTGTAAAAAAAGAAAAAAAAAGTTTTCAGTCCAAGTTGAATTTGGAGGACGGAATTACTGCGTATGTAGGTGAGTGGGAATCTGATGGCGAAGGAGACAAGGCTGCGTTGGAAGCTCTCATGAAAACGGGGAAAAACGTAAGCTTTTGAATTTCATATATGATTGTCATGTGTCACCCACCGTTTAGTTCATTGCTGACAAAGGCGATGGAGAGATTGTCCCGAAGGTCCTGCCGCATAGAGATATGCCTACCGTCAGAGCTGCATGTGAGTTTGATCCTGATACCTGCTACATCGAACCCGTTATGTAAGTATCACTCGGAAATTATGCGATTGATCCAACAACCTCATTTTAGTGATGATAGCGACAATGTTGTTCCTCTTCCAACACGGTCTGCTGCTTCCCTGCGTGATGCCGGTTCGAAAGCCATGAAGGAGTTAATAACCACTGGAACGATGCAAGGTACGACCCGCATTTATTGAAGATCCTCCCAATATATATTTTTCAGATCGTCACGAAAAGCCGATTATTTTCCAGTTCCCAACAGGAATTGCTGATTTCAAGAGGTTATGGTACGGTCCCATGAAGAAGCCAGTAGTGGTTAAGAAGCCCGATGAGGAAAAGAAGAAGCTGACACCTGCAGAGCGATTGGAACGGCGCAAGAAGAGGGAAGAGGAGGAGCAGCGGAAAGCCGAAATCGGGCCATTCGATGCCGAGGAAGTCACCATTTTCGATGTATGTATCAACGATGTCGGGCTTGTGTTGATTGTTATTTTTTCAGGATGAGTACGTTCACGGTATGACGGATATTAAAGGTGGCACTGTGATCGGAAAACTCATGTTCACGAAGAGTGGACGCTGCCTCATGAAGATCAGAGGCACCGAACATTCGATGGACGTCTCGGAGAGCATCCACGAGAACAAAATCAAGAACGTATGCGATCTAGTATCAATGACCGATAATCATTTGACGTGTTTAGATCATGATGTTCCTTCCGGAGCCCAATGTGAAGATTTGGGGTAAGCCCAAGAACCATAAGAAGGTGGAGGACATGACGCCAGAAGAAAAGAAGAAGTATGAAGAGGATAAGAAGAAGGAAGAAGAGGAGGAACGGATCGCTGAAGAAAAGAGGAAGATCGAAGACGCGAAGCCAAAATTCGGCAACGTTCTTGGCGTGTCGGACAAGATCTTCATGTGCACTTACAACGCAACCACGATCTGTGGCGGATATCGTGAGCGTGTTACGAAGGCGCGTGATGCTTCTCCGTTCCGTCGAATGCACCAGAGTGAGATCACTCAGGAGTACTACAACAAGCGTCTTTCCGGGCAGCCAATGAAGTTCCATCGAAAGGATAAGAAGAACGTCGAGAAAGCTCAAGCTCTGGTTCGCCGTTTCGAGGAGACTGAAGAGAAGTTCAAGGAACTGAACGCGAAGCGCGATGCCTTGATTGCTCAAGCGATGGAATTTGCTGTATGATCGTTTAGGTCTACTATTACTGTTGAACGTTGTTGTTACGATATTGTTAAATGATTCAGATTTTTTGATCCAGCTGTGTTCGCGTTGTGAAGTATTTGCGCGCGTTCCTCTGGGTGAAAAAGCAGGACGTTTCTACTTGATTTGCTTGTGCTGGATTCGAATTAGAAACCACATGTGTGTTGACAGTGACGCTAACGGATGGAAATCGAATTTGCATGGGCGGTAGGCCATGCAAGAGTAAAACAGTCGCTGTATGCACGGAGTCGCATAATGTTTTGCCGCCTCGATTTCTTATGAAGCCCGTTGTGATGGCTCGCTGCCTTGTTCTAGTGTAACTAATCAGGGTGGCTAGCTTTCTGATGACGGCTCTATTCATGGTTGCGCGAACGAGAGACGGCGGCGTGTGGGGATGCTCGGGTTAGTGTTGATGCAGTCGCAGGTATTGAGGAGGACGGCGGAGCATTTTGGAACTTCGAATGGTAAGATTTGTTTACGCGCAAGAAGTGTTATTATGTTTCAACGTTCACAAGAACTGTGATGTCTTCGGAAACTCCGAAACGATTGCCTGCACTCGAAAGGGTCTTTGTTTTTTCGCACAATCTAGGGACATGGATTTACTGCCGTAATTGGAATACTTTCACTCGTGCTTGTAATTAACCCCTTTTAAGTGCTGATGACAAAGAGTCGAGCGGTTCGTTCAATTTTTTCGCTTATTGGCTTTGTTAGGATGCTCCGCGCTCAATGAGAAATTGGAAGGTGCTGCGAGGCACCCGCCGTTCTCCATCTTGTTATCGCCAGCGTTTCATTACTCGCAGCTTCGGATGTTCGAAATTCTCGATGTGCCTTTTTGGAAATCCGTTCACATGATATGTGGTGCTGTCATTAGGAGTGTTCTGTAATCTTCGTTTTTTTGGTTTTCGACTCTTTGGGGTCTAAATCAGCATAGAACTTAACTGTCCTTAGATCTTTTTTCCGTTATAGCTTCGACCCTTTGGATAGTTATTAGTTCCGCGTCCTGGCTCAGGGTCTCAGACACATGGGCATGGATAACTAAAGACACATTGGACACTGCTAAGATAGTTTTAAGGTTTGACTCATGTGAGAAGCTAGACCAGGTTCATTGCACAGAGGGGCTTCGGGGATAGAAGTCCTCTCAGATCTCGATTCCTGTGCAGGCAAGGCAAAGTTTTTTAGCTTTGTAGTGGTCATACGCGTCGTGCAGGCGACTGACTGCCTTGTTCTAACTGTGCTTGGACGCAGCTTGAGCTTGTTGTTTAAAAGTGGCTTGTGGACTGCACAGCCTATAATTGTTTTCGAACCTTAGATCGCTGAATGTGGAGTCTCTTGAGCATCAGCCAGCGCAACACGTATCACCCTCAATACCCTTATCCTGTACGACAGTTCTGGAACCCGTGGAACCTTAGAAACGTGGTATCCATGACTGCCGTGGACAGAAATGGGTCTTCTTAAACCTGCAGCTTCTGCTAGGTCCCTCGAGGGCAAACTAGGGTACATAACGGTGCCATCGATACCCCAAGGCCTGATTGCACTTCACAATGTCCCAGTTGGATTCATTCGTGAACCTTCGAGTTGGAACACTCAAGCTGGTTCCAAAAGCCAATCAGGAAGCCAAATATTACGTCTCACCATTTAAACTTGATTGTTTCCATATGTTGCTAGCCTTTCAAGCCCCAATGACTCAACGATGACCGCGCACGCATCAGCTTTCTCTTGACGCACTAACTTCCGGATACGGATTTTTGCTGTGGTCACACACATGTTTCAAGTCCAGTCATATGTCAAATACCGCAAACATTTGTGGATCTCCGAGGGAAAGCAACACAAAAACATCCTGGACAAGTTGGATTATACATATCCGGAATGCGAGTCCATATAATGTTAAGCGAGCAAGTGGAAAAAATCATACTTGATCTTTTTCTCCACAGCCGGATGCTTTCACGCTTAGTTGACACTTTTAGAATTATTACGGAAGGGTGTCATCGTCGTCGTCGTTCCCGCCGTGAGTAAGATAGTATCTAGCAATTTGTGTACTTCTTGCAGCTGGTAGATAGGCCCAATTCTAGGTTGATTATTAATAAACGAGTGCAGCGGAGTGGAAAAAATTCGTGTTTAATAAAACTGGAAATGATTTATTGTTTTATGTTTCAGGCATATCGATAGGTGTCTTTCTAATAATTAGTTCTAATTAACTTTTTTCTAATAACATAAAAAAATTTGTTTTTTAATTTTATAGTGCAGGCCACCAAATTTCATAAACTGCGTTTTGCAACTATCAACTTTTTGACTACCTTGTCAACGTTCGCACCAAAACGAAGACTCAATTTGAGCCGTGTGCAACGTTGGATGTAGATCAAATATAGCCAAGAAGCCAATATTCCCGATGTCTCCCATCGACGAACATCAACAAACCGCTGTCATTAGCGTCGTTGCCTTTAGTGTCTCCCTATTTGGGTGGATTGCGTACACTGGGACAAGTTGCAGAATTTTAGGTTTTTGGTCCGCTGAGTACTCACGAAAATTGATTAAATTTGAGATGTGTATTTCTATGCAAAAAAGTTTGAAAATCGGCGTTTTTATAAAAATTGGTTTTGCGGTTTTTGAGGTGAGCCAGTAAGCAGTAGACGTGGTCTTCAGACTAAGAAAGATTCTGACCTTTTCTGTCTTAACGTAAAAAAGACAAACGGTGAGAGTCGTTCAATTGACGGTAAGAGTCGTAAAAAAAAAGCCGCTTATGTGGGAAGCGAAGGTACCAAGTTAGAGCCTAATACACCATAATCACAGGAAACTCTTCCTTATGAGTCGTTCCACTTCCAGGCAAACAAGTCAATTAATTTACTATTTCCGAATCTTTAAATAAAAAAAACTGCTTTTCCGAAATTGACTTTTGCTGCATTCTTGGAAGAAGCTCTTCGCTCTGACTCAGGCTGTTTCCCCATCAACATAGTGCATAGACACCCTTTCAACTCGGAACCGGCAATAAATTTCACGAACGGTCAGATCCTTTGACCGTGCGCGAAATTTATTGCCGACTTGTTGAAAAGATGTCTGCTCGCCTGCACTATGCTAATAAGGAAACATGCTGTCCGCCTGCGACATTAATAGCCAAGTGCGCACACAAGACTAACCGGATTTGTAACCGGGGCCTAAGTGTAAACGTGACCTCTGGGCACTTTGCCATCTTTTGACCATTTTATTAATATTTTTACGCGTTTTTCATTCGCCGCCACACTTATCTCGCTTGTCCCACAGGCCGGTCCACTTTAACACGTTCGCGGAAATAACTTTTGTTTTGGGTCGTCATTTATTGTCATAATGATAACTGCTTTGTTTTCGCGCGTTCACGCTTAACGGGTGTAATTAAATTCCTTTTTTCGATTACTCGACCTTGGCTCAGTGGCGGTTTTGTGGGTTACAGCGTTGTGTGTGTGTGTGTTTTTTTGGGTGTAAGTCCTATAAAAAGTAACTGCTGAAAAAGGATGAGTGGGGGGCATGTGGGAGAATTTCGGAATTTCTCTCATAGCCTCGTTGAGTAGCTATACCCACATGGCTGCTCATATTTCTGTGTACTTGGTGCAGGCGAAAACAACTTTTTTGCGTTTTTAGTAGGGATTAGGGCTGATTAGTAAAAAACGCGTTTTAAGGAAGTGCCGGGTTTGTAATTGACAGCTTGGGAAGGGTTTAAACATAACGCGGCTTGGATTGGGCTTGGATTGTCTCCACCCAGCAACATTGTGAGTCTACATTCGGAGTTTTTAAATGAGCCTTACGGACCCTAAAATCTCAAATTTCTTCTAAACTTTTGTCTTGAGTTGACTGAGCTGCGGATAACACTAATGTTTAACGACTAAATTTAAGCTACAGATGACTCAAGCTTGAGTCCTCGCTCAGAATTATTAATACTAATTTAAAAATATCGTGTTTTCGCAATTTTTTTGCGTCAGTTTTCTGCTTTGCAGTCGTATTTTTAGACAACAATATTTCCTGTCTATCTCCTAAAAAAGATTGAAATTTTTATCGTCCATTAGTTGGCCGTGTGCGTCTTACGTAAATAGCCAGGTTCTTAGAAGCACTAAAACGGAACGACGCCTCGTGTTTGACACCCCTCGGCCAAAAACGACTTTTTTATTTTTGCTTGGTTTTATAAATTTTTCATTCTGTTTTCAGCGATGTCACACACACGAGGTGATGCTGATGATCCCTCCGCAATTACCTGTGCTGTCGTGGGGACTGAAGAACGAAAACAAATCATTAAGCAATCAACTCTTTGCGCGTCGAAACCTACGTTTACTGTTCTGTGACATGGTCTTCTTTTGTGCCAACAAGACGTTTTTTGTGTTGATTTCCTAGAGTTACGAGTTAACTGTGGTTGGTGTCTAGGTGTGTGGCGTCAAACGGTTGAAAGCGGTTTTAATGAGCGTGCAGGCGACGGAAATTTTGTGTTTAATGTTTTGGAATGTTTAATTAAAAACGGTGAAGGGAAATAGTAGACGAAGATGAATACGTGAAAGGTCAGTTTGAATAGGGAAAGCAAGTTTTCCATTTCCGCTTTTTTGGTGGTTTGAATTTGTTTTTTCTTATATTTCTGGGACGACAACTTTAAATTAGTCTGGAAATAAGCCTGTAGTGTCTTTTTTGTTTGGGGTTTTAAACGCTTTATGTAAAGAGTCAAGCCGGACTTAAAATGCCGCGCTTTTCAACTCTGTACTTAAAACGGCGCTTGTGGTCAGGGGTACCGCGCGCATTTTAAATATTCCTGCTGTCCGTGAGGGTATGCACTTTGAAAATATTGAACATGTCAGGTTGATGGCGTGCGCAATTTAAGTGTCGTTTTTTTAGGCTCTCGTGTCCTTTTCGGGTGGTCTTTGGTGGTGAGACACGCTTTTTACAGAAAGGGTTCCTGACTGCTTTGAACTTTTTAAAGTTTGAGGTGTCAATAAATTTGGCTTTTTTAACTATTATAGATCTTTTAAAAAATTGCGTATTTTTAGTTGTCAGCGTGCTCAGCGCGCTGAAAACAACATAGAGTCTTACTGAGCTATGGACATTCCACGAGCACTCTTTGATCGTTTTTAAAAATCTATGTCTTAGATATAGTAATCCAATTAGCTTCCAAAGGCTGCCGAAAGCAGTGTGGTTTGGCCGCTCTGGTGGGTTGCATATTAGCCCTTTTTCCATTTTCTCAAATTGTAAAAAATGTGTTTACAGATATTTCTTGTAGGTTTACCAGCTTCAGACACTTGTGGTTGCACCATATGATTTTAATGGCCTCCGATCCACCATATGATCACATCTGATCTTACGAGTTCAAAACTCACTTTTTGCCTTCTAACGAACAAGGTTCAAAGAGTCGACCCCGCAAGTAAATGGCGCGGATCTCTCTTAGCATTTCTCATTATCTGCGTTTGCTGACTTGCCGTCATCCCCCTCAAACGCGGCGTTTGACGTGTGTGGATGTTTCTGTTGACTCCTGATCCCCTTTCAATTTCCCTCATCAGGAGAAACCGAATCAAACCAGAAAAAGGCGTTAAGCACACGTTGTTTGAGGTCGTTGTGCGCGCGGCGCGCGACTGAAACACTTTATGGATTCACCACCGATTGAAGAGGGTTTTCTACGTGTACACGCTGGGTCGCGCGCGCGCGGATGGCTCCGTGAAGCTGCTGGCTTGGCTCAACCAGGCGCCGCGATGTTGCTCTAAGGCTTCGAAGCTAACGGCCGCTGGAGCTATAAAGAGATCGTGATGATTCTCTTAATTAAATCTCTGGAAAGTACAGGTCGGCATCCTGCGGTTCTTCGACAATCTCTTAAGAGGAGAAGAAACCTCGTCCGGGTAATCTCATTTCCATCACCCCTAGCGCATTGTTCCTTATTTCGGAGGGCATACTCGTGGCACGCATCACACGCTGCCTTATCCTTCGGTCTCAGCCACCGATCATGTGTGTTGTTCCATTGCGGGGTTCGTTGCCAAGTTCGCTGCCAAGCCCGCACTTTGAAAGTCTGGACCTTCTGTACTATATGTCCACCCAACGTATACCTGTACTACGTATACCAATCGTGATTTAAACGCGTTCTACCATCGTGACTTCTTATCTGAGTCTTCCATTTAGGCAACAAAATGGCCATCAACGAGTCGGTGATATGGACAAATGCATCGTTGTCAGTTCCCATGTACCTGGACTTGAACGAGTCAAATCCTCTACTTGACGTTTCTACCATTAACCCGCTTTTGAATCCTTTGGCTATGATGGTTACAACGGTTGCTCCTAGGGGTCCTATTGAGGATCATCCTTACATTAAGTTTGCTCGAAATGTCTACATTTGGCTTGTTCCTTTCATGATCACGGTGCTGTCGGTAAGGACACTTTTCAAATTTCAAAATGTTGAACTCAAAAACAATCTTGTCTCTAAGGGAAAACAACCCAAAGTGTTCAAAGACGACTAAGCTGAAACTTGGCCGGTAGGAGAGTATCCTTAAACTCGCATAACTCTGGATACAACACCTAATAACCTTAAAACTGAGTAAAAATGCGCTTGTGTGTGGCCAAAATTTTGAGATTTTGGTCAACTTCTGGTCTACTATAATTAGTCCACATTTGAGTCAAAGTTAAGCTCAATCGCCGTAAGACGATTTCTTGGTCTTTCTAGTCAATTTACCAGCATGATCTAAAGGTCACGGTCAGCTTATAAAAGCGTCCATTAGCATTTTTATGAGCAATTTTTGCACGTGCAAAAGTGAGCAAAAGTGCGTTCTCGACTATTTGCATGTGTTTGTAAACACCCTCACAGCCAAGTCTCTTGATCTTTAAAAACGATGGGTCTTTTAATTTGTCCTTAACGCTTTTCAGGTTTTTAGAAAACTCATAAAAATGTTAAAAAACTGATTTTTGCATAAACCCAAACTTATCCAATGTGACTCTTCTTTGTCTTAACCCCTCTGCGACAAGACCTAAAAGCAACGTTGTTTAGGTGGCAATTCTGGGTAATGGGATTATAGTCATTTCTTCTCCTTATTTGGTCACTCCCGTTAATCCATATCTGCGAATGTGCGTGAGCCTCGCAGCTGCAGACATGTGGGCCGCTTCTCTGCTCATCGCCGGTAAGTGAAGAGGCTGAGCGCGGTGCAAAGCCTCAAAGGACTTTTGAGGAACTATGTGTCATCTTTTAAGGGCTTATCGGTAATAGCTACATGCCGGTGGTAATGAGAGTGAAGAAGAGCAGCGAGTGCATCTCGGCCGTGTTGGAGATATTCCGTATCAGTGGGATGCTCACTTCGGATTTGCACATTTTCGCGTTGGCCGTTAATCAGTTTGTTGGGATCATGTGGCCGCTTCGGTACAAGGTACGGTTTGCTGGGATACTAAATTCTGAAGAGCCTGAAGGAAGGCAAAATACGGGAAACGGGGCTGAAGCTGAGTAACCTCTGATAGAAAGGTGCACATCGGGTTTGACGCTTGTACTGTCAAAGACCCAAGGGTGATCCAGGCCAAAGTGTACCAATTTCTTAAGATTTCTTTGTTGCAGATTTCTTGCGGATGAAATTCTTTGCAAGCTTCGTAAATTAGCCTTTTTGGAGAAACCCGGTTCCCAGAATCGTGCTGAAAAGCTTCGCGATTCTCGTGCCACCCGATAATTGCACACAAGCTCCATAAAATTCTATCAGAAGCTTTTGGAATTCTTTAGCCAATGTTAAAATCAGAAAATTAATTTTATTGACTAAAAACATGGCTTCTCAAGTGTGCATGGTTGGCTTCCTAGGAGACTGATCAAAAACTATCGAAGTCTTGGGACTGGTTGAAATCTGCTTGTTTTGAAGGGGTCGGTAAATATCCAAGAAGCTAAAAATAGTCGGTTGAATTCCAAGTTGAGTTTTTAGATGATGATCACCACCCGTCGAATCCGCTGTCTGATCTTAGCTCTCTGGGTCGGACCACTACTCTTCCTGTTTGCTTGGTTTATCGCTCTTCCCAATGACGGACTCCGCCATCCTAAATGCGTCTTCAACTTCTACAGCAAACTCCCTTTTCGTCTCACCATCTTCCTGTTTTTCATCATTCCACTCCTGGCCACTTACGCTCTTTACGTCATAATTCTCAGCACCTTGCTTAAAGTCAAGGCCAAGTGCGACAATAATGTGAACCTCAGGTCAGATCCGATTGTTCGAGAATTTAGCTAAACTACCGATTTAGACGTCTGGGACACAGCACCTATCACAGCCGCGTGCAGTCCAAGCTGAAACTTGTGTGGACCACGTTGCTGATCTTGGGAACGTTTACGCTGTCTTGGGGAGTTTGTGTGCTGTATTTCGCTCTGGTTTGCGTCGATGGATGTGTGTTTATCTACAGGCAGAGTGTGAGCTTTTACTTGGGATTCTTGCTGAATTCTAGCGTCAATTTCTTGGTAAGTTTACCTTTTTACATATTCGTCCTTAAGCTAAGATTCGAAAAATGAAAAATGCCCGCCCGTTTTGGGCCGAGCCATGCCGGGCAACGGGCCGGCCCTTTTGTCTTCAGGTCAGGCCGGCGACCGATCACCGGGCTACGGACCGGTCTCTAGGACCGGTAAAACGCTTAAAAGCAGACTATGGAATTAGCAGTGCCATCCAACAGAGCTCAAAGAGGTGATAGGCTAAGTTGTTCGCTCGATCGGTCATCTTTTGCGCAATCACCACCAATGATCAGGTCTAAACACTGGCAGACGGAATTCGTAATGTGTCTGATCAGTTGTATAGCCCAAAAGCAATGCTTGGTCCCGAAAAGACTTGTTAAAGTGCAGCCAAGGAGGGGTTCAAGCTGACCGGGTTCAAATCGTCCGGGATTGAAATTTACCAAAACCCTTTCAAAGCAGCCACTTTCCAGTCTCTCCTTAGGGTCAACTTTTTATCTCAGATAGCGGTGAAGCTCCTAAAGGAATAGGCTCTTTTAGAACTCTGAAAACGAGCTTGTGGCTGTTTAGCTTCACATTAACTCCCTTGTTCAGGTCATGATAAAACTGGCAATCAACCCGTGCATCTACGCTTTCCGCATCCGCCATATCCGCAACAGCATCTTCAGCCTGTTCCGCTCGATCAACCCACGCCGCCACGCCCATCCATACCGTCCTTCAATCAGTCTCACAGCAAGCACCCACGCCGGATTCTCAGCGGCCGTCCAAGTTGCCGGCTACGCCTACAGTGACGACCCGCGTCGTGCTAATCAGGAATTGAGCCAAGACGACTTCTTGCTAGAGCCAGACTGTCCTCTAACCACCACGCCAAGCCGACGTGAGAATTCCGTTGCTCTTCATCATATAGAGTCGAACGGAAGCTTCGACGACCACTCGCTGTTGTCCGCTCTGAGACGGAAAAAGCGAGACAGGCACATGTTGAACGAACGGGTTTAGGGAGGCAGATTGGTTTTTTGGATTCTTGCAATATGCGATCTTGTTCTCTATGATCTCTTGTATCTTTGAACTACTAACCCTATCTATAAAAACACGTCCTAAAAATTTTGACGTTCCGCTTTGTTTGTAAATAACTGATTGCACCAAACGGGTGTGTTGTGTACAATTAGTTTCAGTTCTTGTGAAATTGTGTTTTGTGTCTAATTATTGCGTACATCTAATATAAATGTTACTGAGCACCACTAAACAAGGGCGTTTTCTGAAATGCGCGGATCCGGTGGAGGCTGAATCAGTAGGAGAGTCGATTTTCCGAGGTCGGGTTAGGTTGACTAGCGGATTAGGTTAGGCATAAGCTGGATAGTGGCACATCACAGGATGATCGGAAAGTTTGGTACCAGAAAGAAACTTTTTCATGTGTGCTTCAGACAGTTCAGACAGCAAAGTCGGTTTCGAGTCTTAGTTAATCACTTAGCCTGGAAGTTTCAGCCGGATCTGAGACGTCTCCGCAGTGTCAGATCCCATATCTCGCCAAACTAGGCGAATCAGAGCTTTTAGGTGCTGTTTTCGAGCGTTTTAGCTCATTTAAGGACGCTTTTAGTAGTTATAGAGAAGCGCGAAGACAACTGACGAGTTACTTGGGTGTCGGCACAGACTGGGCTGTCGAAGCTGCTCTAACAGATTTAGCTGCACCCACTGTGCACAGGTAAACATCAACGATGAGATTTTTGCACCATCTGTCTCTACTTTCATGTCTCACTGATCTCGAAAATCTGTAGTCAGTAGTTTCATCGTGTCCCCTCTTCGTGACAAGTGGTTCTACGGTACAATCCGAACCCATGGTGAGAAACATTCTACCTCCGGGTAATCGAGACCACTGAACACTGACACGTTTTGAAGAACGAAACTCTGAAACATGGCGACCTTGCAATCGCTCGCGGTCTAGACTAATCGTTCATGAGAACAGCGGTAATCGATTGACCCCACGGATCTCTTCTGCGACTTCAAACACTTCTCTTCCCGCCTCATCTTCCTGAGTATGAGTTTCGTGAAGCCAGGAGCCTCCTTCACGTGATTCAGTAATTTCGCCTGTAGTCTGAGCTTCACAACCATCTTAGCTTTCTTGCCTTTCTCCCAGCTCTCAAGTCTCATTCAGTGGAATCCCACCTGCGTCTCGAACCTAATCCAGAAGAACCGGAGTCCCCTTACCCCTTAGCTTCAAAAGTCTATCACTCTTTATCTGAACGTATAAGGATACGACGAATAAATATATACATAAAATAACATTATATATCGTAAGTAGGTCATAATTTGCGTTCACTGGACATATTACATGGACAGAGAGACGAGGGGGGATGGGAGGGATGAAATGACGAGGCGGAATTTGCATATTTCCAAAGGTGAACCCGAGTTGCCACGCACACAAAAATATGCAAAGGAGGAGAACGAAAAAAGGGGAAAAGAAGCAGGGCCAAAGCTTGCGATCATTAAGCGAAAATAATGAGCAAAATAACAATTTTCGTGCGAATACGGGGTGGCCAGAAACGTCCAGGAGGAAGAGGGGTGACATTGGGAGGAGAACAGGGACACTACGACAATAATGATGATGACACAGGAAGGCTACGCGGAGGAAACAAGCTGAGACTCAACCCACAATGGACAAAAAGGCACTTTGATCGTGTGAATGAAACAAAAACCGTTCGACTAGCGTTTTTTGGTGTTAACTCAGGTGCTGGATTCCCGCGGGGGGAGACGACAGCAGCAGCTGAGAACAACAAGCGATACAGTAGTACAGGATACCCAATTAGAGAAAAGTGTTCATTGCATATATACAAAAATGAAGACAGGCCATGAGAAGACGAAGGAGAAGACACGGGAAGCGGAGGAGGGTCGTTGTGTGGGGACAGCGGGAAGGAGAAAGAAGAACGTCATGATATAGCTGAATTACTCTGTTTCGCTGGTTTCGAATACCCTTAGATGTGTTTGTTGTGTGTACGGTAGTTCTGCCGCACATCATGCGTTCACTGGGGCTGGATCCTTCTCAGCCGCCTCGAGCGATACCTGTCCACTGGTCCGTAGTTGATGAGACCCTGAAATGATGAATGATTAGCTTGAGGAGACAACGACATCCGAGATATTAGGATCTGGAAGGTGAAGGAGAGATACGGAACTCGTCACCCTCTAATGCGTCAATTTGAAGAGGGTGACTGATTCCGTGAATTTGGAGCTCAGGACAGGCCTGAGCTCTCGTGAGAAGGCAGCACAGGTCTGAAGTGACTCCGTGGGCAAGGGACAGGTCGTGAATGCGGAAAGCGTTCGTCAGAGGTGCTAAGAAAATAGATAACAAACACGAACGTTCATGTTCTCGTTCCTTGGCTAGCCGCAGCCTTCGGTAGCTCTGGCGGAGTCGGTCAGCAGCGGAGGTGGTCAACGAAGAGGGGTGCGACTGGTTGATTCCAGCTTGGAACGCCTTGATGACACGCATCTAAAACCACAACACAGACTACACATGGTTACCAGAGTAGAATTGGAGAAAGAAAGAAAGTGGGAAGGCCGACGTTGCCTTCAACTATCGATATGTATGCAACTACATATATGTATAGGTATTCCTGCGCCAGCTGCGGCGTTGGAATCTATAAAGTGTGTTCAGGTGCAAAACATCGACAGTGGTCGGCATAACAAGTAGCGCAACAGAAACACTGGTCCGTTTTGAGAGGATAGACCTGCTTTTTGCATTCCAAGGCAAGTGGAGGAGACGGCTGAAGTGCTTACCTGAGTTTGGAGACGAGTGAGGCCAAGGAGCCACAGGATCTGTCCGGGTCTGTGCGCCTGGTCCGCGTCCTTTCCGGCTAGCGCGCCAGGAGAGTCGTATTCTCCGGTGACAAGAATAGAGGTAGGTTGGACTTCGCCGCGACCGAACGAGAAGAACTTCGGCAGAATGTTGGATGGAATCGTTGAGATGATCTGAAATATCCACATTTAGGCTCTAATCTATGGTAAAAGGGATTTACCTGTCCCCAAATGAGCTCAAACACTCCGCAGAGGATGCAGAAACCCCACTGGAAGATATCGAGAGGAGCTGTGCTGAACCACAGGCCACCGAACTGCACGATGAGGACTTGAGAGATCAGAGTGCCGAGCCAGATTATGCAGAAAATGGGGTTGGAGAACAGGCCCTTGAAGACGTTACGCTCGCCGTGGATCTTCCTCGAGTTAATTTCGTTGCACAGGGTCATCAGGACGAAGGCGTTGAAAATGATCGTGAAATGCTTCGAGGGTGGCGCGTTGGGAGTGAAGTTTTCGTTATCGATACCCGTAATGAACTTTGAACCTGAAATAAAGCCGGATACCTCTTAAAGAAGCCCGAAAAATGAGCTTACCAAAGAAAAGAATAGCGAATAAAACGACAAGCTGATAGAGCGCATGTCCGACAATATTCTTGACCATGGTCCTGGAAATCAAAGACTTGGTTCGACCGTACGGTTTACGCTTGAGGAGATCTTCGGTGGGCATCTCAGTGGCCAAAGCGAGCGACGCCAAGGTGTCCATGATAAGGTTGACCCAGAGCATTTGAACGGCCTGAAAACGAAGTTAGAGTTGGCCCAAACGGGATGTCCTTACCCTCAGCGGCGAATCATTGATAGCACAGGCTCCGATGAAAGCGATCGTGACAGCGACGACGTTGACGGTGAGCTGGAACTGCAGGAACTTGGCGATCGAGTCATAGACATTCCTGCCCCACATGACAGCTTTCACGATCGATGTGAAGTTGTCGTCGGTGAGGATGATATCCGAGGCTTCCTTCGCGACGTCAGTTCCAGCAATTCCCATAGCGAAACCGACATCGGCTTTCTTCAGAGCGGGAGCGTCGTTGGTTCCGTCTCCGGTCACAGCCACGACTTCTCTGAAAATACCGGATTCAGGACAGTCAAATAGGCCAAAACACTCACCTGTTCTTGGTGCACTTGCTGTCGATGATGCCCTTGACGAGGATGTATTTGTCGCTGGGCTGGGCACGGGCGAGGACGCGGAGCTTGGGCCAGATGAGGTCGAGTTTCTGCTGGCTCACTTGGCCATTGGAGTCACGGATTCTGGAACAGCAATGGGTCAACAAGGAAAACAAGGGAAGCGACAGCCAAATACGACCAGAAAGTCAACCGTGCTGTGATCAGCTACAATCAGGATGATCCGTTTAAGACCCCTGGCTCATCAGTAAAAGTCGTTTGGAAATGCGCAATGCAGAATCTCAAAAATTTAACGGATCGAGCCATTTTTCCAAGCTGATTACATGATCGCAGTGAAGGCGAAAACGTCCCATAAAGTCCGTCCAAAACAACCCGAAACAAGACAAATTAGAATCCAAAAGTTACCTTGCGTTGAACTCTTTTCCTTCCAGGGCAAGGAAATCTCCTCCAGGCTTCAGGATTCCGCAGCTCGTGGCGATCGACCGCGCGGTGTTGATGTTATCTCCAGTAACCATTCGCACAGTGATTCCAGCTCGTTGGCACTTGGCGATAGCCTCCGGCACCTCAGGTCTGACGGGATCCTGGATTCCAACGATGGCGATAGCGGTCATCCCCTCTCGGATCGATTCTTCGTCTTCCCAGTTGACTTCTCCGTCGATCAACACCTGGAATTATGGGTGGTTAAGGATGTCGAAGACGATTTCCACTTACCTCATTTTCAGCAGCATTTTCCGGTACGAAATCTTTGTAAGCCAGTCCAATGGTGCGAAGTCCATCCGAAGCCATCGGCTCGATCACATCTTTGGTCATGAAGTCCCTGTCTGCTTCACCGAACGACCTCATTTCACCGCCAGAGCTAAGGATGTACGAACACCTAAAATCACATTTTCAGACACGCCGGACAAATGAGTCAACAAACCTCGACAGGATAATTTCCGACGCTCCCTTGGCGTAAACCCTGAAGCCTCCGTTGGGCAGGTGAATTACGGTCATCATGGATTTGCGGTCGGAGTTGAAAGTGTAGACCTTGAAGAGCTTTTCCTCGGGAGTTTCCTTGCGGAAATCGTCGTAGTTTTGCTTCAGGTCGAGCACGAATCCAAGCAGAGCACATTCGGTCTTGTTTCCGAGCTGCAGGCGTTGACCTCCGGGCTGGGTTGGCTCGATGACTTGGGTGCTGTAGCCACTGTTCAGGGAGACTCCTTCTACGATCAGGTGGCGGGTGGTTTCGTCAAGGTCGTTCCAGACTGGGCGGTCTTCTTTGTAGAATTTGTCTGGAAAGATGCGCATTAGACGGCTTCAAATTTAGGCACAAATTCTGGAAATCCGGGGTAAAAACCGCCACTTACCGTTGATGTACGACTGGACAACAGTCATCCTGTTGGTGGTGAGCGTTCCGGTCTTGTCCGAGCAGATGCTCGTTGCGTTACCCATGGTCTCGCAAGCGTCAAGATGCCTCACCAGGTTATTATCCTTCATCATCTGAAATCAGAGCCGTCTTCAAACAATCCTGCGTCTGAGAACCGACCTTTTTGACTGAGTAAGTCAAAGCAAGAGTGATGGCCAAAGGCAGACCCTCCGGCACGGCAATCACAAGCACGGTCACTCCGACGATGATATAGCTGACGAAGTAGTTAAAGTCAGACGGTTTGAAGGACTCATTATGTACGGCATAGCGAGTAATGCAGTGGCGCACAATCAGGATGATTACAGTAAGAGCGGCGACAACCGAGCCTGAAATTTTCAGGTTTTAGAACGTGGCTTCTTCGGGGCTTCATCCTTACCGATATACCCGATTTGGATAGCCAAGTTTGAGAGCTTCGCTTGTAAAACAGACTTCGTGAGTTTATGGTTGTCTTCGTCGACCGAAGACGCGGTCGAGGCCTTCTTCTCCTTCCTGTTGTTCTCCTCCTTCTCCTTAACTTCGACCCCGTTCACCGAGATTCCTGAAAGATCATATATTGTGTGAGTGTCAAATTAGTCCCCCAATTTGTGGCGGATGCGACGAACCGTTAAGCTGCGTGGTGTCGTCCTTCGATGTGCTATTCTCGTTTCCGCCGCTCGTGGACTTAGCAGCTCCAAGCAGGGTCATAATGATTCCGGTTTGCGAGTTCACGCCGACCGCTGTCACGACCATTTTGCCGCTTCCCTCCATCGCGTGAGTGCCTGACAGGAGAACGGGATCTGCCTCGGCGCTCTTCTTGATCAGGTCCGACTCGCCGGTGAGCGACGATTCGTCGATTTTGAGATCGTTGCTCTGGATGAGGATTCCATCGGCTGGGAGAAGATCGCCTGAAATCAGTCACAATTAAGCACATTCCGGATCGTGAAAATCGGCTGCAAAAATGACCCTCAAAAATGTGAAGAGCAGAAAATCCGAAAAGCTCAAAAGTGCATCTCAATCTTGAGGATACCTCTCAAGGGACTTACCGTACTTAATCCGAGCAATGTCACCAACGACCATATCGTGAATTGTGATGTCGATGGGTTCGCCATCGCGGATGACGGCAAATTTGTGTTCGGTTTCGATTTTCGACTGAAGCCCTCGGAATTGCTTCTCCTTGGACCAGTCGTTCAGGGCAGTGACAAGGACAACAACAACAACGGCAATAAGAATGGCGACACCTTCAATCCAGCTCGCTTGGTGCTCAGCTGGGTCGTCTTTTTGGCCTGCTACTGAAATTCGAACCGAGTCAATCAGAGGGATTGTCGTTGACGTCCCTTACCAGCATCTGCAGGCGGTCTGTAGAATGAGAGACCGAGTGAAACGATCGCTGCGACCAACAAGATTATCAGGGTGATGTCCTGAAAAACGAAGTCAGAAAAATCGAGATTTTTGACTGATTACCTGCATCGCCTCCCAGGCTAATCTGAAGAAAGACTTGGACGGATTCGGCGGGATCTCATTCTTGCCGAACACATCTTGTCTGTGCTTGATACTGTGCTTATCGGCCGGCAAACCTTGGTTTGGGTCAGTTTTCAGCTTCGCACACAGACCCTCAAGGCCTCCATAGGTGTCGTTGATCTTGTCGAGCGCCTCAGCGCCCCGCAACTCCATCAAGGAGCGCAGCTCGTTCACGGTACATCCGTACTCGTTCGACGCCATCGCTGCTGGTTCTGGCGGTGGTGGCGGTGGATTCGATGTCCTCAGCTCTGTTGCTGGTGCTGTCTGAGCCGACAAAAGGGCGAATCAATCCTAAACCAAAGAAAAAAACGAAATTAGCGATATTTTGTTATATACACACAGTGGGGGACGTACCTTCTAGGTGGCAGTTATGGTGTGTTTCCGGTGATGGCGGTATTCTTCCCCTATTTTCAAGCTTCTTCTTCTTCTTGTTCTCTTTGCTCCCTCTCGCTCGTTCTCGTTGATGACACCGGGAGAGGACAACGACGACGACGACGACGATGATCACACACAAACGGACGAGGAATAAAACAAAAAAACAATGAAGCGAACCGCCGATGGGTCAATGATGGAATAAGGCGGATATATATTCTGTAATTAAAAGAGCGAGTCAGAAAATGAGCACGAAGACCAGCGAATCCAGGCAGACACGAACGCGGACACGAGTGGAGGACCGTCTCAAGGGGACGGGACCAGGAAAGAGCCAAGGGGTGGTCGAGTCAGGGAGTTCACGACTTCGTGGGAATGGCCAGAAATTCTAATTGCCAGCAGGTTGGCCACAAAAGCCAAAAATAGCAGTTCCAGGCTGAAGGAAGGTCATAAAAAGCACACGGGTTCACAGCCCAAAAGTCAACCATGAAAAGGGCACTTGTTCCGGTAAAATTCGCACTCTAAAAACACAAAAATAGCAGTTTTAAATTAAACCAAAAATAGCAGAGATAATAGCCTAAACTCGAATCCCAAAAGCACATCTTAAGTGGATGAGGAACTGCCTTAGAACTCTCTCAACTCCTTACCCACTCTCCCACATTTAAAAGCCTCAAGCCCAATCAAGAAGAAATAATCGGTTCCGCGAAGTAAAGTCAAATTTCGCATAATTTTCAACAAAATCAACGCAAAGGTCGATTGCCACAAAATTGCGACATTCACGTTGCGGTAGGGTGGCAGGCGGATGAGGATGATGAGGGTAGAGAAAACAGAAACGGCACATTGAGAAGAGAGAAGAGGAAGACTTCTAGAGGGGGGAAGCGTGAATGGACAGGAATGGACTGGATCCGCCATCACGCACTTGTCAATAATAACGAGAAATAAGAAAAAAGCGAGCGAGAGGCCCGAAGAGATTAACTGATGGATAAGTGGGATGAATTTGTGTGTCTACCGACATCTTTAGCGCCGTTTTAGAAAGCAGGATATACATTAGGAGAAGACCCGAATAAGGGCGGTCGTGGGTCCTAATGTTCTAAAACAGCTCTCCTGGATTTCTCTTCCTGGCCTGGGCTACACTGACACGCTTGTTGACGTCATCGAGTGGCTTCGCGCCCGACGACAACGCTGGTATGTAGACAGAGACGGTTCGTTCGTAGCCAGAGCCAAAACAAACCCATCGAAGGGTGCCCTTTAACGTGACTACAACATGCCGGCAGGTCAGAGTGAAATGAAGGCTGGTATCTACTAGATCAGATGTCTCTCCCTGAAAAGACAAAAAATAATTAAAATTTGTGCTTTGTACCCTTAAAGGAGACCCTTTCCACAGGACTAGGACTACCACGCAGCCTCTGGGGCCGCAAGACTAATTTTTGAAGGAGCGGCCACACCGTAATTGGCAATATAGGCCCGGAGTTTGCGTCAGTTCCAGAGCGCTCACGCATTCCAGCACTAATTAGACGTCCCGCGAGGATTGATTAAATCCCCCCAAAGAGAAGAAAAGAGAACAACACTGTAATATGCAAAAAATCGACATTGTTGCTATGCCAACGAACGGAGGAGGATAAGCGCTCCGCGAAGACGACAGAATAGCGAAGCTGCTTGACGAAAATTGTCCTAAGAATTCTGAGCTCTCTGTATATTTACTCCAAAGACCCTTCTTGCGAGTCATGGAAGTTGCGAAAAAGCGTTTAGTTCCCAAAACTGGCGAGGGAAACCTATTTGACTCCGCCGAAATAGAGAGAAGAGTCTCCGCTGACCAAGGAAAATATCTTATTTTTCAAGAAGTTCGTTTCCACGAACGCGCGGCAGATTAATGTTTATCTGGTGACTGGAGACTAGTGCTGCTGCTGCTGGTGATGATGATGGCGGTGTTGACGCGTTCTTGAAGCGAGGGTGGTGGCCGGAGCTAATACTTAAGCGGATGGATTCACATAGGGGACGCACTGTCCTGCTTGGAAATTCGTGTGGCGTTCTAATCACATTAATTAGCGCTGTCGCTGAAACGTCGCAGCAAAACATTTCTGTGCTCCTGCACTCGTTTCCGTTTCATTAGCCTTCTCAACCGAGCGGTTTGTTCCTGATCGTGGGAAAACATTATCAATTATGCGCGCTGATGTTAGGCGGCGAAGCCCCGGATATTGGAATTTGTTGATAAGAACAATTCCTGAGGGATAGAGTGGAATGAATAAAGGCGAAAGGAAAAGATCGGACTTAGAAATGTGAAATCTAGAGTCTTAGAAGCTGATCCGGGGAAGGTGAAAATCATCTTTTCCGATTAAGGGACTTTACTACATGTGAGAACGTAAAAATCCGAAATCGAAAAAAAAAATTAGTAAAAGTAATTGTTAGGGCTTAGGTCAATCCCACAGAACCACGAAAATCTTAGCTTCAAGACCCGATTTCCAAGAACAAATCATAAATAAACGACTAAGCAGCTAATTAATTCAGAATGACGCCGCTTAGCACTCCAACGCGCCACTGGGAGCTGGAAGAAGACGTGCTAATTAACTGTGCTAAAGATGATGAATTTCGGGTCAGAGCAATTGCCATTGGAGGGTGAAAACTACTTCGGGGTGTCATCATCATAACTTGATGTCACACGATGTCAGCAGAATTATGCATTATAAATGAGTTAAGCGGTTTTCGTCAAATGAGTTTTAGAGGATGAGGCCGAGTTAGATAAAAATGGATTCAAGCGGTATTAAGTCGTTCAAAAAGAAAAAAAAGAAAAGTCCAAAATTACTTTTGCAGTTTTTTTTGAAGTTTTTAAGGTACTAAAAATTTACAAAACGTTGGTCGAAAACGGGACTAACAGTACTAATGACTTGACCCAAATGTCTGCTCAAACTCAAAGTTTGTGTCCTAAGCTCCTTAAGGAATATTCCCACACAGCTCACGAGCACAAAAATCGCCGACGCTTGAAAAACAGACAAGGAAGAAGATTTCACTGATCAAGAAGTCTGGCGAGGATGAGATTTCAATAAATTATCCAGACGTTGTGACAAAAAGTCTTCCTTGGAATTATCTGAACAAGATGAATCTCAGTAGACGCGTTCGGACTGTGTACACGGAAGAGCTGAAGGAACGCGAAATATATGCAATCTGAAGATGTCACGCGATGACTCAACTTGGCCTAAGCCTAGAATTTATGTGTAGCTGCCCAATAGAAAGGCTCAGACAGTATAGGATTATGTGAGGAACAAACGGCTATTCAGGTAAGGACACGTTTGAATCATAACAAAGGTTAAGATTAGAAGCAGCAGTATTGAAGTGATAGGTCTGGTTTTAGGTCTTTTCAAGTGAATGTCCTATTTATAAATAACGTTTTTAGAAGAGCTAAATATGTAAAATAATCTAAAAATCTCCTAAATTCGGACATAATTTAACTTGAAAAAAGTCAGAAACTAAAGTGCAAGATGCAAACGCTTAGAATTTAGACAATTCTTTGCAAAACTTAAAGTCACAAAACTTCAAAGAAGCATGCAGAGAATAGCTGAAACATCTAGGACAAAGTCATAAAATTGACCAAAACCGGCAATTTTAGATTTTCTAAAAATTGCCGACCGAGAAGTATTCGTATACGAAAAACTAAAGCAGTAGAGATCCAGCGGGCCTCTTTTATCTTAATCGCACAGTTTCGACGCAATCGGCTGCAATCACCGATCGCAGAACGGAGTTGCTGACGTCAATGGCCCGGTTCAATTTGCATATTCACGGCTGCGGAGGAACACGGGCAGAGGCTCAACAGCGGCTCAACAACATTTTTGAGGCGCCTTTCGGCGCGACGGAAATCGACGGCGATGCAACGACGTAAGCGCGACGATGAGATTTAATCGGCGGCGGGAGCGCCAGTCGATCAGAGTTGCTTCCGATAATAGTAAACCGAAAGTTGACTTTGCTAAACCTGCAAAAAGAGCAACCTTCAAAATCAGGCCTTTACACGAAGTGCAGGTGCAGGCAAAAGTCATAAAATACGTACAACAGAGTCAAAGGACAAAAGCTGTGGAGCTCAGATTAAAGTTGGATCTGTAAACAGTGTTCCCGTTAGGACGGCACACATTTTGTAATGTAGTCCGGTAAGGGTAAATTTCTTAGCAAAAAGATTTAACGCTAAGCGCTTCGCGAAACTATTATTCAGCAAATAGGCTTAGAGTTCTGATACACGCATTATCGCTGTACAGGAAGACAAGCTGTGGTTTTCAGGCTTCCGTAGTTCGAACCACTAATTAACTCTTTCAAGAAAAGCTCTCGCTGTCAACGGCAAACAACAAGATTAAGAGTGCAATTAGCACGATTGAATAAAAAGTCAAAGCCGAAACTGTGTTTTCTAAGGAGGATAAGTTTCGGTTATGGAGAGGTCGTAAATAGAATACTAATGTTAAAAAACTAAAAAAGCAAATTAAAATTTAAGG
>KN166281.1:323311-353827 GCA_000757745.1 Steinernema scapterisci
TTTTTTTAATGTTAAAAATGATTAAAATTTTAATTGATTAAAATTTAAAATTTAAAATAAAAAAGTTAAAATATAAAAAATTAAAATTTTAAATTTTAACAAAAAAATTTTTAAATAAAAAATGTAAATGTTTTTAACTTAAAAAATTACTGAAAATTACTCTTAGCAAAACTTGCAGTTTTGTAAAAAATCCTCCTTAAAGTTACAAAGCTGGCGTTCAAGACCCAAAAACGCATAAAATGAGAAAATCTTGCAACATTCATATAATGGCTATGTTTTCAAAACGTGCGCGTAAATACAGTGATTAAGATAATTTGTTTTTTATTGACACATGTCTGAAGACAGTTATATCCGGAAACTACCTTGAAATGCCGATCTTAACGCCGTAGATTACGTAGATGATCAAGTTTTTAAATAAGCCTTTTTTAATTGCCTTTTTGTCTGCTTTTTTGTTCTACCACCCGATGAGAGGATTAGAAACACGTTGCTAGCAGGATGGGTCGTCGGTATTTATCCCGGGCGAACACGTGAACAACGCTTCTACAGAGAAAACCCGTTATAGCGGAAATCGATTTGAGTGGGGTTGGGGGAAGAAGAAGATACATGTAAAGCAGCAGGAGCAGGACGGTCGGTGATCGGACGCAAGATTGTGTCTGAATTTAAAAGTTTGGACTTTTACGGAGTTTGTTTTGGTAAGAACTAGAAAGCGGGTTGCGCATGAGTAGGCAGGGAACGTAAGTGGGGTTCCTCGGAGAGGGAAAGACGGAGGTGTCTGAGCTGGTCCCATGTCTCCTGCATCTATATATCTTTAAAGGGAGCTTTAATTTGAACTCCAGACGCTCGAAGCAGACGCGTGAAAAGTGTTCATGCGCTGGTGGCGGCGGCGGCGACGGTGTCGACATCGTGTCGCTGTCGCCCAGCAGTCCGTTACGGCAATACACCTTGCGACACACAGAGCACGGCGCGAGACGATGAAAACAAAATTGAAAACAAACGTGTGAACGAATGCTGAATTACGTTCCTTTGATCGATCAGTCGTCGTCGTCGTCGACCGGCGACAACGACGACGACGGCGCGGGCGCGACCGGGGGACGACCGATGTTAACGGCCTTGGCCGTTGAACTGAAACTTTTTGCGCGAAAAACGGTTGTTAGAAGGTCAGTGGCCAGGAAACAAAGTCTTCAAGACGACTTTTAAGAGTCTCTTCAAAAGTGGAACTTGACCAAAAAATTGTTTCCAATTTTGAGAACCGGTAAGATTATTAAAAACAGACTTTTCCTAGAGCCGATCCAAAAAAGCTGCAAGAATCAGCGGCGCGCCTTGATAAATTAGGTGCGATTTGTAGCGATGATCGGCGAGACTAAATGCAACCTGCTACCATCGGGGTGATTGAAAATTGGAGTGGGGTGAAAAGAGGGGGAGGAGAGGAGCGGTGATGAAGGCAGCAGCTCAAGCGCCCCCGAGAGCCATTTAGGGATCGATCGTCGGTCGCTCCGGTCGGTCCGCGCACCGCCACAACGACCGTTTATAACACATCGTATCTATCTTGCCTATCAGTTCGGTGATGATGAGTTGACTTGAAACTACGTAACAAGCGGGTTCGGGTCCGTCACCGGTGCCGCCACCGCCAACGTCGTCGTCGAAGCCACCGGCTTCCCGGAACCTACGCGCGCTTCTGTCAACCTTTGTTTGCACCTTTTTTGGCGAGTTCCCAAAACTTGACTTCCGATCACCTAGGCGTATGGTATTGATCAAAGACTAGAAACGTTCGCTAAAAGTCAACAAAAACAAAACCAAGAAAAGCAACAAAAGAAGCTGAAACGCGCGTTTTGCACCAAACGGCTATCGCTGGGCGATCAATCTATTGTCGCCCAAGGCGATTGGGGGGAGATCCATTGACAGTAGCAGCGGCAGCTCCTGGGAGAAGCCCCGAGAAAGACGACAAAACGCGCGTTAAACGAAATGATAGCAATGTGGTTTTAGATTAAAAACATCTGGTCATGGGAACACTTGGGCATTAGGCGATGGGGAAAGTGTTTCCGTTGGCTGAAATAAACATTTGCATAAATAATCGAAAGTCGTTAATTTTTGCCGGAAATGATGTTTATATGTTTAATGCACTTTTCGTGTTTTTTTCCGTTTGACTGGGGTCATATGAAGCAGCTGCTTTAAAGTCTGCAAAGAGAAAAAGACTCAATATTGGAATCTATCTTTTATTAAAAAAACTAAAAATCTATCTACAAAATGTTTAAACAAAAAATTAAAAAAACACAATTTTTTTTAGTTTAGTAATTTTTCCAATTCTTAATTTAAAATTTGTAATGTTCGCTACAAACAAGTAAATTTTGGTCAGCACAATGACTCAAAATAAACACAATTAGATCTTTAACATTTTACTTGAAAACTTTTTTAAACTTGAAAAAAAACTTTAAAAAACTTTTAAAAAAGTTTTAAAAAAATTTAGTTTTAAATTTTTAAAAAGTCTAACTTTTGGGAACGTAAACAATATAAAAAATGTCCTGAATGCCTATGAGTGATTCCATTTCAAGGTCACATACTACAACAGACAAGTCTCTAACAAAACACCAGCCTACCTTGTATCTCCTACCTACGTTAAGTTTAGCGTTAAGATCATTTCCTACGTTAAGATCAACTATGTCCACATAAATACGCCAATATAATTTTCCTATCACGCGACTGGGTCAAAATTACCCAAATTCAACCATAGATACTCATCTATGATTGCCACTCGCCGAACTTTTGCTCCTTCCATATAGTAAATTCCCCGCCGCTTTGTTTTAGCCGAAACTATAATACAAATAAGGGGAATTGTTCCACGCACGCGTGAATCGCGCGGAATTGGTTGAAGGTTGAAAACAGGTTGTCCGTTGCTGCCGTCGTCGTCGTCCCTTTCCCAGAGTAACAACTCAACCCGCAGGATAGTCTCGGGTTAAAAGCAGCAGCAGCCATTTGGGGCAAGCGGAAAATGAACATCATGAAAATTTTTGGGCGTGTTCCGTTATATGTGTATGTGAGTGTGTGTGTGTGTGCCTCTCGACCCTCGCTCGGAGTTGAGTGCGATCACACGTGAACCCCAACGCCAAAACGTTGATTGCTTCCTCGCGCGTTAATGCACCAAAACAGAGAGAACAAGCAAAAGAGAAGACAAAACGCTTTTAGTGAAAAATGTGGGAACTCAAGGTGAGCGCGTGCGATTGCGCGCGAGCGAGAGGTGGTGGACAAACGAAGTAAACGAGCCGCAATAACCGGCGATTTATATGATTAGCGCGGAGCGATTGCGTTCTCCGCAAAGAGGTTAAATTTCGTTTGGAAAGGAACTAAATACTGGACGAAGCTGGGCACCTTTGGGCACCTTCCGGCTTAAGTTAAGGTTGAGATTGCTTTTCTTTGAACTTTTGAAAATGCCTCGTGCAGAGAACGTTCATTTGGCGGTGCAGGCCAATGTTCCGGGTTAAAAACGTTGAATTCTAGCTGCTGAATTTGGCGTTTAAGTTTATACATAGTCAGTGCATGAGACGGACCTAGCGCGATGTTAGGAAACAACCAGTCCCAAAAAACTAAACCTGAATCTGACAAAAATGTTTGGAAATCAAATGTTCAAAGATTCGGAGAAGTCAAAAAGAGGAGGCCTAATAAACTTATTAATAACCAAACCACCGACAGAACCAGACTGATCAAAATGCCATTTAGACCATGTCAGCAAGGTCTAAATGCCACCATGCAGTCGGGAAACAATGACATTTATTCCTTCTCCCACAGGCTCCGTTATATAGAAACATTTCAATTTGCCGCTGACCCCCAATCAGTCATGTGAGTAACACCTTACTCACCCTCCAGTATGGCACAGACGTCAGAAGACGGCGACGGTGTACAGAAACCGGGACTGCGCTTGCGCAATCAGCGCGGCGTGCTCCTGAGTTGATGAGTCAGTGGAACTGCGCGTTACAGGCAATTTATGACTATTCCCAAATTGCTGAAACTTAAACTAATTTGCTCCTAATTGCTAAAAAAGCCAAAAAGCAGTTTTCGTGTTTTTCAACAATGAGTAGAAATACAACCATGTCAAAAAACAAAAAAATGTAGTTTTTCTAATTACGCTGAGGCAGGAAAAAGTACAAAATTCATATCTTTGACTTCTTCAAGGCTTTATTGAACTTTCAGAGTCATGCGCTTTTAGCTAATTATCAAACTTCTCGAGCCCTCCAGAAAATATCAGTTTCTTAGGCAATCCCCCTGACGTTTGAGTCCAAAATGACAAACTTTCCGAAATCATTAAGTTGGCATTTGACTTTGCAAAAGTCTTCCTTCTTAAATTTCTTAAGATTGAGGCTTCTTGAATGTCAGTTTTGACCTAAATCCTACAGATTTGACTAAATTGGGAGAAGGGCCTAAAGACGGGGAACAGGTGTGGATATGAGCATGAGACATAAGATACAAGACAACCCCGATTCCCGCATAATAGACGGCGTTTATTTGTCTCGAAGAGTCGGTTTTGTTTCGCACGGGGCTCGAGCGCGGTAGCTTACGACGACAAATAATATGAACCGGCGCGACAAAAGCTTAATTACAGCCGACCGATGAGAACACTCCCGAGATGAGCGAGTCAAAAAATTAGCCGCCATTCAAGAGTGCACGTCGCGGCGGTGGCGCAACCTTCGCTTCGAAAACGCGGCCTGATTTTTTAAAAGGTAATTTATGAAGAAGAAGAACCTTATGGGGACCCGCTCTGGCAAGATGACATGGTTTTAGGCGTCTATCTTTTGAGCTGCCTCTAGTCTCATCCTTATGTCACAGTGATCAAATAAGAAGAGTAGCGCTGGACAGGACGTGTCAGCGTGCTTTTCGTTAATTAAAACACGGCAAGAAGAAGAGAGAGATGTCTTGAAATTTCAAGACGGCGCGTTGCTGAAACAAAAAATAATTAGTGGGCAGAGAGCTGGGACTGCATGAAGACGTCAGTTGCAATAGTGGGGCTTCTTTTAGTGGGAAGAGGAGAAACGGAGGTGTTTCGGAGGAATGAGTAAATCAGAGGCAAATGGCTTAAAATCAGCTAAAGTTCAAAACTAACATTTTGTCATGCTCGTGAAATTTTTAACTTAAAAAAATAAAAGATTAAAAATCTTAATTTTCTAACTGCCAGTAAACCCCGAAAACCGTCCTCCTTCATGCCCGAACCTACCCGACTCGGCTTCAAACAGGTGAAATAAGGCATAGCTGTGGACTACAATAACAATAAGTACATATACACCGCTCCCACACCGAGAGTAACCAAGATGGAGCTTCCTGAAAACAAATGAATTTGAATACTCGATTAATAAAACGGTACTTAAACAGCCAAACCGGAGTAGCCAACCCGCAAAAACCACGCGCGATCTCCTTGAATCAATTACAGGCAACCAGGAAATACGTAAGGTCGTAAACAAAACAGTCGCAGAATCACCACCAAATCTGTAAGAGTGGCGAAATCGGAAAGTCGACTCACCACCGCTGATGATCTGATTGGAGTGAGTCAGAGAATCTAGGAAAAATGTCCGACGTTTCAATTTGATGACTCCCTGTGGAGAGGTCTTCAATAGGTTTCTCAACGCTTTAGAACTTAACATAAAAAGAACAGACCATGATTGTGAATGTGTATGGAAATGCCAAACAGAGAAAAAATGTCTGGAACCCCTTTTTCGGGAATTTACTGGGTCATTTGGGCAAACGAAAAAGGGAGCGCGTAAAAAGCGAAAACAAGCAGAACGCGGAAAAACGCCGTGAGCCACCAGGGGCGCGCCGCCAAGCCAACAGAAAACATATACTTGTAATTTCATTAGAATGCATCGTCGCCGGCGCCTGCGACCCTCTTCAGTCCCTTTCTCCAATGCCGGTAATGGTCCGAATTTATGACGCACTGTTGAAAATTATGGTAGTTGCCGCAGTCCGGCGCTGCCCACTCACCGCATCCTCCGGTGTTCTCCTCTTGTAGCCACAAGGGCTGTGGTGTCGAACTGCTGACCCAGGAAGACAAGAGAGACAGACCACTTTTGATTTTCAACGGCCGGCGCAACACCGGTGGCAACAGGAGCAGCCGCAGACCCGTAAACCAGTTCTTCGATCCGCAGTTGATGTTTTCTTTACTCACCCCGCACGCGCACCCATAGAATGCGAATTGTGGGCGCAAATGCCTTTTCTGCGCCGTGGCGAAGACCATCGCCATAATGCGTTAACAGTGATGACAGAATCATCACCGGAGGAAGAGGGTCAGGTTAAAGACACCCGGCTTCTGGCTTGCGGCTTGCTTTCTTCTCCGTTTGTGGCAATAAAAACAATTTGGTTGTTACAACAGGGAATGTAATAGCGTGAAGGATGCGGTCATGAGGGGGTTTAGTTTAGGTGGATGGGGGTCCAATTTTGAGTGGGAAGGATAGCTTTTAACAAGTCAATTTCTGTAAAATTTGGGTCGGAACAACCGAAAAGCATATTCTAATCGAATTTTGACTAAAACCGAGTTTTAGATTCTGGCCAAGGATAAAAAAGAGCCTGATAAGTTGTGGCCAAATTGCCATTTTTGATCCAACTTCTAAAAAGTCAAGTTTTTAGAGTTTTTAGAGTTTTTAGAGTTTTTAAAGTAGCCTTTAAAGCGCCCAATTTGATCTCTTTGATCTTCTACCACCACATTTTAAACTAAAGTGCGTCATCAAATTCTTCTCCCGTTTTGTCACTTCGATTTTCTCCATCCTGTGTTGGTTACTGCGCGCGTGCACGCGTGCACGTGCAAAAGACCAACAAAATAATTAACGCCAGTTCCGCGCCCAGCTGATTTGGCGTTCTTGAATTTCCGCCGACGACGACTGCAATGCACTTGACGTTGACGGAAGCCTCATGGTAAGAGAGTCTACGAAAGAGTGGAAAGTCAGAACTTTGTTTAATGGATTCGGTGGGAAAACAAAGGGCTTGTGAAATTAGAGTCGAAGGGCACCCATACGGTACGCAAACTTGACTCTGGTAAACTTTAGCTATAAACTAAGTTAAATTTGGACTTAAGAATCCAGTTGAAATTGGCTCAAAAACTCACGTACTTTGCCCAAGTCCAAAATTAGACTTTTAAGACCTAGGTACTTCGCAACATCTCTCTAACTTTTACGAACCCAACAATTTTTGTGCGTAGACACAAATTGGATCCCTGCGTAACAATGTAATAGACTTCCGGCCGCAGAGCAATTCCTTGCAGTTAGATGCAATTTCTGCGCAAAGTGTCAAAATGATCCTCAGTGATGTAGATAAAATTGGTTCACCAATTTCTGGCGGGTCGGCCAGCGGGTGTTTCTTACGTCATGAGAACAATTACTTTCGCCACTTTGAGTTGAAAATTTTAGGTTAGAGATTCCGGGAGAGGGCCTAAATATGAGATAGATACACGAATATGCGAAAATAGTCTTAAGCATTTTTCAAAGACTTAAGAATTGAGTTGTTCAAAAATTAAAGCTGGAAATAATTCAATTAGTGACTTTTAAGGTTTGGCTTCAACGCAATAGCGACATGGGAATCTAAACGTCGCTGTTTCCCAGACTTCCAATTACCAAAAAAACGTTTTAATTGTCCTGCAAGAGAATGAAAACCTGGTGGGTGGAATTCCCAAGCTTTTCCCAATTCTACGTCAGCCTCGAAAATTGGCAAAAGTGTTAGTGATGTCTGGCCGTAAGGTGCTTCAAAGACGCTAACTTTGCCCACTCACTTCAGCCGGAAATTAGCAATTAGCGTGATCTGAAGAACAAGACAAGGAAGTACCAGCTTTTCTAATTAAAGAATGCCTCGTAAAAACTGCTTTCAGTTTTCGGGTCATCAAAAAACGGTCAAAAAGACGTACGCTATTTTATTGCGTTGTTATTGTCTCGCCACATTTTAGCTTTAAAATTAATTTAATTAAAGGAACAGGTTGTTCCAGTCTGACAAAAACAATTAGAGAGGAGAACTTGAGAGCATGGAGGCACCAAATGTGCTGTATGTGTGTGCCACATGACAAATCGATGATAATCACGGAAGCCGCAATGTGTTTACCATATAAAAGTGCACCTCTGCGTGAAGGAAAAATTCCGAGAAGGAATCACTACAAAGACAGAGGGGGCTAAAGGGAATAGGCTCTTAAAGCTTAGACCAAAAAATTAGTTTAAGCCTAAAACTGAAAGGAGTAGCTGAGTACGTTTAGGTACTTCGCGCACCTAAGCCATCAGTTGCGTCACTCAACATCATGGAACACGACAGGTGGAAATGGTCACATGCACACAAGCAAATGGACTCCGGTCGCGCAAGTCAGCTGCGTGTTCGTTCAGGGTAGGGCTTGGAGTATGTTTTTCTGTAAGAAGTGGTCAGTTCAAGTAATCAGAAAACGTAAAAAACTAGCGCGATCAAAGTGACCAAATTTATAAAACCCTAAAAAATCACAAATTTGTCACAAAACTAAAAATAACAAAATTAACCAAAAACTAACTAAAAAAACTTTGTTAAAAACTCAGAAAACTCTAACTCTAAGATGCTTACAAAGCAATTTCTAAGTTTCCAAGATAAGTATCCAAAGCTACATTAAACCTGACTGATTTTCGGTCAAGAAAGGCAGCTGTCTTGCTCTGAAAATAACTTAAAAAATGCATTTGCCCAAAAAACTAAGCAAACCCGAAAACCACAAATCTGATAGTTGAGAAAAAGGACCCCTCTGACTCAAACAAAAAGCCAAAAAATGACACCAATCCTCCAAAAAGCAGTTTATAGTAGAATTAGCAGAAAAGGGCGTTTAACCAAAAGTCCAAAAAACCCATGTGACGTATCAAAAAAAGTCTAAGCAAACATGTCATATCAAATTCCAACAACCCCTAAAAAGTCTCTGAAACTCCTAAAACAGAAACCAGAAACAGATGTTAAGAGACCGCTCAAAACTCTTAAAATGGAGACATCGACTTTTACATCTGAACTGTCACAAAAACATCTCCGTAGTAACAGAACTGGTCTCGAAACAAAAACAGTTCAGCACGCGAGCACGACAGCTAATCAAAAAGTAAACAGAGCAGAGACTTGTAGCAGTCGTCGGCTAAGGACAAGTGCAGCTGCCCGTGTAATTATCGCGTTTTCTGCTCTCTGTCCCGAAAGAGCCGCGAAACCCCTTTTCAACACCCCTCCCTTTTGCGCGCTACCCTCGATGTAACCAAACTTTTTGGTTCAGTCCAAAAACTGCCTCTCGCTCCAAGCGTACACAAAGCATTATTTTCGGCAATTTGAGCGTCCTTTCGGAGAAGGCGTTTGAAAAGCTAATCACAAAAACGTGCGTTCAGTAACGTAAACAGTTGGGAAAAGTGTGAAAGAGAAGACTGACGCTGGGACTGGAGGTTTGCGACTAGAGGCCAGTGAAGCCTTATTGGAACTGAGTCGATGTCGGGCATGGCAAAAATGTGCTTCTGTTCTTGCGAAGCCATAAAGCGAGAAATGCGAACGGCGCTTCTGGCACTTTCTAGTCTTCGAAAACCTATTCTAAAACTTTAGAAAGACTGAAAATACCAATTCTGACAACACCAATTCTGTATTGAATGCAAAAAATGATTTTTGGCACTTTGGGTTTTCAGTCAAAATCACTTTTTAAACGCCAAAAATCAAAAATTCGAAAAATGTAAATTGACAATCCGATAACACAGATTGATAAACTCGACAAACGTCAAAAGCAAACAGACTTGTTGTCATAGATATGTGAAGAAAATGTCTTTTTGTTATCAAGAGAAAATAATAGTTTTTAGTCAAAATTAAGATGTGTAGCCCTCTCTTTAACCTTGAAGTCAAAAACGCAACTTAACTCACTTAAGTTGCAGTTCAAGCTTGCATGTATGAAGCTTGCAAGCCAATTTAGCCTTAAACACATAATACTAATTTATGACCTGTCAAAGTCTTGAAAGTCAAATTTACAAAAAATAGAGACATGTGTCACGGGTTCATCGGTGCCAAATGCCTAAACATGTCTCGGTGTAAGATTTCGCCCTATTCTCTAAAGTGTAAACGCCAAATTTAAGTTGAACTCAAAAGAACCACTTGACGCAGTAGTTCGTTAGCAAAATAGAACGACGAACGACATTTAAGCCACTTTAGGCGACCTTCAAATAGTTCAAAGTCAAATTGTTGGAGTCGACCACATTTTAAAGCTTAAATACAAAATTATAACGCAAGGAATACTGACAAAATAGAATCAGAGTAAAGTCCAGAGCTCAAGTCGGCAAATGACCCAAAGTAGCAACTGAGCACCTTGAGACGGTGTCGGTTCCATATACCATAATGACAGTGAGTGGCTAATTTGAGGTGTGCGCGAGATAGGGGGACACCCACTGTGTGATCACTGCGCAATCGGCTTAGTTTCGCGGCGAACAATGGTCGCTGTTGCTGCTGAACGCAGCACCCCGCGTTGGCCGTTCTTCGACCAACGGCTTGCAGCGCTCTTCTCCACAGCAGCCAGCCGGTGGCTCTAATCTGGGACCCACGACCGTCATGGGAGGTCGGTCAGTCCCGTCGACAGAACCACTTTTTCAGATGATTCGCGGGGCCAACGCTCGGTTTCGATCGGTCAAGAAGCGCGAAACGCGTTTGATGACGGTTGAACGGCGATTCAGGTAACACAACCAGCTGTGGAACGCGCGCGGCTAAGTAATCGAGAGCACAATTTCGTGTTTTGCTAGATTGCTTGACGTCATTAATTGTATTAGGCCAACTGGAAAGAAATTTATTGTCTCACCGTACTGGTAAATAGCTTTCACCAGCGGTCTTGCCTGATTGGGGTGGTTCTCTGTGCATGGCCTCATTAGGAATGGGAAACATACGTAGCTAGCTAAATAGAAGAATTTCTAAATAAGTCCTTAAACCATACTCAAAGATTGTTGCTGATGGGGCTCAATTTTAATTTGACATACTAGATTCGAGACTAAAAGACTCAAACCAGAGCTGATCAAATCAACCTGGATTCAAGAGATTTGGCCAAAGACTGACAGGTGACAAGCTAAACCCGAGCTGAAAAGCTAAATCCAGAGTCATCAGGCTGGGCTGAAACCCGAGATCAAAACGAGACTGTTAGGAGAGACATGCCCTTTGTATAGATGGCGTTTTAAGCCTGGGGCCTATAAGAAAGGCATGAAACATGCAAGTTAGACTCAGATCGACAAGCCAAATTCAGACAGAGTCTGCGGGCTGAGTCGAGAATCATAGCCAGAATAGAAACAAGACTCAGGACAAGCATGCTAGCAGTAAAGCTGACCTATTAAGCATGGGAACAATCAACTAGACCAAAGACTGTCTGGTAGAATACACAGCTTAGAAGCTCATCTGAGAGTCTGCGGACTGAGCTTAGAACTATAGCCACACTGTAAACTAGCCTCAAGACCGATGTGCCTGAACAAGGTCTGACCGGCTAAACCTAGGGCTAAAGGGTGGACAGGTTAGACTCAAAACAGGACAAACTAACTCCAGAGTTGACAAGGTCGGCTTAGAGCTATACTCAGATATTAAGAGGAAACTGGACTCAGGACAGACATGCTTCAACTACAGCCGACCGACTGGACCTGGAGCTAATCTACTAGACAACAGACTGCCTGGTGAAATACACAGCTCACAAGGTTGTCCCAACGCTGGCAGATTGAACCAGACGTATAGCCAGCAATGAAACTAGATTCAGGACCTACATGCTCAAACTAGGTCTGACCGGCTAAACCTGAATCCAATATTCCAGACAGAGAGCTGTCAGCTTCGACTCAGAGTAGACAAGCTGGACCCAAAGTTGGCAGGCCGGGCTCAAGACCATACCCATAACTAAAGCAGACTCAGAGCTGCCAAGCCAGACAAGTATGCGGGAAAACGCAACATTAACCTTTTTGAACTTTAACAGCATTGCCCAATGATGCAAATAATTCTCAGAATTCTTTGTGCTATAAGCGCAATCATCCAAATAGAGCAGATTAACCAAATTCCGCTTTTTGAGCATTTGCCGTCAAAGTTTGAACTAAACCGTATCTGCAAGTAGGCTAAAATTCTCCTTAAACCTGGAAATTCCATCAAACCCAAAAACCCCCATTCCCAATTTTAATAACGGGCAATATTATGACCAAAATGCACTTACACAAGGTAACCAAGTGGCAGAAAAAAGCGTTGGATGAAGAATAATGATCGCAAAATATTTTGTGGATAATAGCCGTGCGGAATGTGGCCCGTCATTATGTCGCCGGTCCTCAAATGGACCCACAGACCCATACGCACACCATCACATCATAGCTCGCTCTCTTTCAAGCAAAGGCACCCAGACGCACTTGGAGGCCCGCTTGCTGGCACTAGGTGCACAGCGCACGTCGGGCCGAAAACAAGAAGATTTCCTGCACTCAATGAAGCAATTTTCGCATGCTCCATCAAGTGGCTTCGCATGCCGCAAAGAGGGTTCTGGCTAGCCGAATGGAGCATTTGGCACGTTGCAAGGTAGCTTTTACGTGTCAATATTGAGACTTTCCCAACCACGCAGAACGGAACTTATATACGTGTTTTGCACAGCCGGAACCATAAAAAACTTCCGCATCTGGAGCTCATTTTTCAAACAGCCACTTTCGGCCGAGTGGAAACGGGAGGTTCGGGAACAGACATGTAATTTTCTGGCGAATTGGGAAATGCATAAATAAACACTGATCACATAATGCATAAATCAGATAGGAAAAAGGCAACTCTAAGACCAAATGCATAAAAACAAAAAACCTTATTTTTGGGCAGATTTGACAAGAAGTCTCACCTGAGACATACGGTGTCTTGCCTGTCCAACCACCGGCTCAGTTGCTCTTCGGCCAAGCCATTTTGTGGGTACTCACGTACTTACACAAGAACTCATTCCCATAAGGAGCACCTGATTTAGCTCAACGGAAGTTCTGCGCGTGGGAACGCAATTATGCGAAGACACCAGAAATCTGCCACATCACTTCTCTCTCCCACTCCCCGCGCGTTTTGCCATATGAATCAGATTCTGACGTTTTAGCCACTGCAAAACAATGATGGGAGTTTCACTTTTTTGTGGGTGTGTTGGACTCTCTTGTGGGAGTGGTTTGATACTACGGATTTAAGCCACACGCGTGGCTTGCTGCTGCTGCTGAACCACCGGTTCCTGTCTCATCTTGGCCAGATGACGAAGGCTTGGCGGTCTTCCAAATGGAAATGCAGCTGAAACGTTGGTAGATGACTCACTCACTGCAAAGTGAAACAGCGTTTCCAATCGAACGACACGGGAGAAATCTGTAGTACGTTGTGCAAATGTCCGGAGGGATGTGAAGACTTGAGCATCTACAACGGACGAAAGCCAGAACAGTCCAAGGCAATATATTCTAAGCTACTCATAAATCGAATTTAAGAACCAGCCGTCGTTGTGGTCTTTGAGTGTTCTCAATAAACAGGTTGATTAACTAAATTTGATTAACGTGGGAGTGAGCACAGGAACCAACAAGACTGTTCCTTTGATACTTAAGCCTAGGAAGTTCGAGATTTGGATATTTCAGCTGTTGTGTTTACAAGCTTAACTGTTTTTAGCGCTTCCTCTAGTTATCAATGATCTGTATTTGTAACTTACAAACGTCAAATCCATTCTTGGGTCGCCCAATCTCTGATCGATATAAGCCTTGGCCTATAGTGGCCCCCAATCATCCTGGGTTTCAAGACGCTCTGAATCTTAAGGTGCCCTGGTCACCAACAGTCAAAAAACGTGTCTCAAATCGACCGTGTTTATTAGATTCTTTGTCGAAAGCCGCTAATTCTAAAAAACCATTGAGAATTTCGAAGCTGCGCGTTGACTTCAACTACTCCAGAATCACCTTTGTCCAAAATCGGCAAAAACAATAGTTGTCCTAAAGGTCGTCCTAAGAAAAAAGTGTCAGTGCACTTTTTCAAGCTTCATCCGTTTCGCAAATTGCAACAACTGAATGTGACGCCGATGATGAGTCGAGCCTCTTGGTCGACCGGTTGCCGTTCTAAATTGTTGTTTGCATTACGGTTGTACAACGCGCTGCTGTTCGTCTCCTCATCATGATGACTGAGGAGCGGACATCTCCTCCTGCGAACGAACTTTTCGATCGACGCCGGAGATCCGAGGAGCCGAATGCGCGGCGGCAGGTGCTTGTTACCAGCACTTTTTGCTTTTTTCGCTTCGCTTTTTATTGCGTTTCCCGGTGCGTTTGGGAGCGAAGAAGAACTGCGGCTGTATACCGATCTCCTCTCAAATTACAACCCACTGGAACGGCCTGTCAATGAGTCGGACACTCCGCTTGTGGTGAAAGTCAGATTTTTCCTGCAGCAGATTGTGGATGTCGATGAGAAGAATCAAGTGGTGCAGGTTAACGCTTGGCTGCGATATGTAAGTTCTTTAGCTTCCTCTGGGTTCAAAAATTGCTGTTTATAGATCTGGCACGACTACAAGTTAGTCTGGAATCCTAAGGAGTACTATGGAATTCGAGATGTCCGCTTCCCAGGAACTATGGACCATATCTGGAAGCCGGATATCCTTCTCTACAACAGGTTCGCTTTTACTTTGTTTGTGGTTGTAAATCCGTCATTTTAGTGCCGATGAGAACTTCGATACGACTTACAAGAGCAACCTGCTTGTCTACTACAACGGAGAAGTCAACTGGATCCCTCCCGGAATCCTGAAGTTCAGCTGTAAGATGGATATCACTTGGTTTCCGTTTGATGACCAGCTATGCGATTTAAAGGTAATTTATGAGCTCAATGTTGACGTCTTCTGAAGCGTTTTTCAGTTTGGATCATGGACATTTCACGGACTGGCTTTGGATCTCCAAATCGACTCTGACAACCCAAATTCCAGTAAGGCCATGAGTCAAAAACAGCTTTATCAAATATAGTTTCAGCGCATCAGATGGACCTAAGCGATTACGTGGTGAATGGCGAATGGACTCTCGTCGCGACTCCTGCGGAACGCCAAGTCTCGTTTTACAAGTGTTGTCCAGAGCCATACCCAACTGTGGTCTTCAGGATGCATATCAGGAGGAGGACTCTGTATTATGGTAAGTAGGCTCTCATTCCGTGGTCCGCACATGCTTGCAATTTATCAGTTTGTTAGATTTCACCGTAGCTGATCGTTTCAGGCTTCAACTTAATCATTCCATCCCTTCTCATCAGCCTAATGACCGTTCTTGGCTTCACCTTGCCTCCGGACGCCGGTGAGAAGATCACATTGGAAATCACGATTCTTTTGTCCATATGCTTCTTTCTAAGCATGGTAGGCGACATTTCTATCTTAAGGCAAATCTGACTTGTCCGTGTTTAGGTCTCTGAAATGACGCCTCCCACATCCGAAGCAATCCCTCTGATCGGCGTCTTCTTCTCCTGTTGCATGCTCGTGGTCTCCGCCTCCGTCGTCTTCACCGTCGTCGTTCTGAACCTGCATTTCCGGAGTCCAGACACCCACATCATGTCTCCGTTTCTCAAGAAAACCCTCCTCGAATGGCTACCCTGGCTTATGATGATGTCAAGAACTGGTCATCGGTTCTCCAACCAGAGCTGCTTCAAGATGGAAGAGAGCCGGACGAAGCTAAAGATGGTCAGCGAGGAAGTGATACAGAGGGTCAACGCCGAAGATCCAGAGTTGGAAGTGGAGGTGATACTGCTGCATAGGATATATCTGGAAATGAAAGAGATAATTCAACGGATGGAAGAAGAGGACGCGAAGGAGAGGATAGAGAACGACTGGAAATTCGCGGCTTTGGTGGTTGACCGATTGTGCCTAATTTTATTCTCCATATTCATAACACTTTCCACGTGTGCCTTGATGTTGTCGGCGCCGCACTTGAATGCTTAATAAAGTATTGCCACTTGATAAAGACGTCAAAATAGAAACACTCTCTACATTCCTGTCCACCCTCTCCACGCCGTCAACGCAAAGCGGTCCATTTTTGCGTTTTCTGAGGCCTCCTACTGCTTACGCTTTGAGGTCCCGCCACGAAAATGACTCAGCAAGAAGTCGAAATCTGCACAAATCCTCACGCCGCAACTCGGCGGAACTCCATATACAAAGCGCGCTTTTTGGATAGGATCGCCGGAGCCAAAGGAAGGGCGATGCCTGGTCTATTCTCAGCTACTCCGCTGCCGCAGATAGTGGTCAACACATATCGCGCCCCATCCACAGATTCACCAATGGCACATTTCAATATTCTTCATCGCACTGAGTTTTCCGAAAACCCTGTTCGTAGAGTGGACATCCTGTTCCGCTCCCAGAGACCAAGAGAAATTCATAACATGCGAATTCATCAACAAATGTATATTTAAAGCTTCACACCAAACAATGAGCGTTGTCACATAATGTTAATAAAAGAGGTGATGAGCGAGATCAAGGAGCGTCGTCGCCGAGAATTTCCCGTCTCAGCCAACTCAGGCTAATGCACTCGACGACCACCTTGGAACACGCACGCAGCTTGCAATGCTCCTTGATGGTGTCCACGTATTTCTTCACGAGCGGCAAGTGCTTCTCCTCCACGTCTGCGAGCGTTCTAATCGGCTTCGGAATCTTGTTTGCGACCTTGTGTCGTCCCTCCATTCCGTAGGTGGCGAACGCCTCCAAGCAAATCTGGATCAGCCTTCCGTACGCCATCCTTGACCGGGAGAATTCGTTAGCCTGTAATCACAAGGTAATTCTAGGTATCACATCAGGATTCCTTACCCTTTTGAAGAATCCGTGGCACAACTTTTCGAAGAAGTCGTTCGTTTCTCCACTCTCGGCTGCAGTAAGCGGGCGGAACGCAATCAACGCCATCGGGAAGTGCGACGGAAACTTGCTGTCGTATGCAGGATCATACGAGTCGCTGTCGTCATCCTCTTCTTCGTCTTCAGCGGATTCCGAGGAGACGGTGACAAAGTCGTTCTTCGCACGCTTCTGGTCTTCAGCAGGTTCCTCAGAGTTGACCTCCACTTTGACATCTCGGTGCGTGACGTACTGTGCGGCGAGGTCGATTTCGAACACTTTGATGATGAAGCTCGCCACCGTGTGGCAGCTGCAAATGGGGGAAATGAGACTTCACAGTGGGCAATTCAAGTCTCATAAAAACGAGGTCCAGGGTTCTCCGGAGCGCATGCTGAAGAACCGCTTATGGCTTCAGCCCACTAACCGACTTCTAGGCCAATTGACGACACCCAAATAGCTCATTTAGACCTGTGGATAGGTAGGTGGTTTTTTAGACCCCAGACGGAAACCCATGTTTGCGGATTCCAGACCCACCAACCCATCAAAATCTACCCAAATCCATGTCCCCACCCCATCCTCTGAAACGGCCTCTCGCGCTGCAACAAAGCCCAAAATTATTACCTGTCCGACTCCAAGAACGTGAGAAGAACGTTCTGCATCTCCGTTGTCCACTCGTATCCGCGTTCCTTGTCGTAAGGCGCAACGGGAGTCCCCACAAACATCTTCATCCAGCTTTCGCGCTTCGTCCGATTTGTGGGAGGCACGAGTTCGAGAATCTGCTCAAACGCCATCAGCAAGTCCTTCAGATAAGGGCGATCGACTTCCATGACGAGTTTCTGAAAAAGTACAAGTAGATCCCGAAAACACCTCGAAACTTACGTTCTTGATCTTGTGGAGGATTGCCTGGAACACACAGGGCATAACCGCGAATCTCTTTCCAGAGCTTCCGCCCTCCACAGCCTCGCTCTCGTCAGCGCTCTTCTCGGGTCCACGCTTCTTCGGGCTTGTCTGGGCGCTGCGTTTCCGGTTCTTCTGCTGCGAAAGGGCTTGAGTTTCTTCCGCGGCGCGACCGATCTGCGACTTGACGAGATGCGCGAGTTCTTGAATCTTCAACTGATCCAACGGGTTCAGCAGCTTGTGGCGCTCACGCTCTTCGTAGAGGCCCTTCAGGAACGGATCCTGCATCGGGTCGCCGAACATCGCGACAAGGTCGATCAGGTCCAGGATGCCATTGATCGCCTTATCCGACCGGAGCAGCGTGCTGTTCTGAAGATGAGGCACTTAGCTCGTCCCAGTAACCAGAGAATAACCCAAAAAACTAGCCAAAAATGCAACTTACATTGTTGAGATCCTCGAGGACGATGCGCTCCAGGTAGTCCTGGTCCTCCAGCCAACTCGGCTTGAAATTCGCTGCCTCTTCGAGGTCTTCCCACGTCACCGAGATGTTCATTGAACTCTGAAATGAGGCTCGAAATCGTGAGAATCGCGGGGAACACACTAGAATCGCAGAGCTCGAAACGCGGAATTCCTCGCACACATTCCTGCAAACAGAAAAAAACGAACGAGCGGCATTTCAAACATTTTGAAAAAAGCGCTTCGGGACCACACCTCTTGCAAAAGGCAAATCATGAAAGGTGTCAATTTGAGAATCTATTGTGGCTGCGCGACTCGAGCATTCTGTCCGTTCCCTTAACCTACAAATTAGCCTGCGAAGTCATAATCGACAATAACGAAGGGGACGCGGATTTCACTAGTGAAGAGAGCAAAGCTAACAACGAGCTACTGCAACGTTTCACGGTGATGCCGAATTACCGGAAGGGTCTGTTCTCCAAGTCCAGAATTCGGAGACTTGTACTTCGGAACCTCGAAAAGATTGCTCACGGTCAGAGCGACGTGTGGGGCGCAAGAAGGTGCTAGCAACGCAGGGTTTACGTTGCTAAGGAACACTCCCGTCTGCACACCAACCACCGGGGGACCCATGTGAGTCCAATTTAGCTCAAAACAAGCCGTTTCAGAGTCAAAAAGGTGAAACACGGCATCGGAGGCTGAAACGGGTCAGCGTGCAAACCATCAGTGGGCACCTTAGTTCCCAAATGTCCACTTAGCAATGAACAAAAGGTAGGGAAATCAGCAACTCAGGACAACGACAAACGTCTGCGGCTCTCTGATCGCTTTTCGACTTTTAGACCCTAAAAACTGGGGTCCGAAATAGGATACGCTGGCTTTGAATCACGTCACTAAGTGGGAATCTCGCCGAAACCAAATCTCAAGACATCGATTGAGGCCCTAGTTGCATCTACTTCTGATTGTCAAAAAGGTCTGTTCGCCAAGTCCAGAATTTGGAAACTTGTACTTCGGTACCTCGGAAAGACTGCTCAGAGTCAGAACGACGTGTGTGACGCAAGAAGCCAGTGGTGCTAACAACGCTGGATTTATGTTGCTAAGGAACATTCCCGTCGTACATACCGAAACACCAAGTTTTCACTCAGGCTCTCCCATCCGGGGACCCATGTATGTCCAAATTAGCTGAAAACAACCCTCTCATTGTCAAAAAGGTGAAACATCGCGTCAGATGGTGAAATGGGCCAGCGTGAAAACCATAAGCGGTCACCTCAGTTCCCAAATGTCCACTCGAGAATGACCGCAACTCAGGACAACGACAAACAAATGCAGCTTCCGGGTCACTTTTTGCTCTTCAGACCCTAAAGACTAGGGTCCAAAATAGAATACGCTGGCTTTGAATCACATCTTTAAGTGGGAATCTTGCCGTAAACCAAATCTCAGGACAGTAATTAAGGCTCTAACTGCATCTGTGTGTGTTACCGACAGGTCTTCATTTACCTTGAGTATGTATGCAACTTTTCGAAAGCGCATGAGCGACCACAAGGGATCATTCTCAGCAGTGGGAGTCATTTGAAACCAGTTTTCGCGACCTTGGGAAGCGTTCGGTTATAAACACTTTCCGATTATATAGTCGGTTTCATGAGTCAAACGGTGTTGGCCTCTTCTCACCCATCTTCCCGACTTCATTTCGTCCTTTAGCTTAGAAACCTGGGTTCAGCTAACCACTTTCCACTGCCATTCAACAATAACACCGCGAAATCGAACGCACCAAATGTCCATCGATCAGCCGGCGGCGGCAGCGCGTAATTGATTAACCTTCTCAGCAGCACATGTTTCAATTGAATCCTAAGTAGCGTCGACTAAACGGTTGATTTATTGTTTCAATATTGAGAAAGCGCGGCAAATCTTTGTGTGCGCAGCGGCGGCGGAGAAGAGCGGCAGATGCCGTTCGCCGATAAGACCCGGGTTGAACGAGCAACCACGGAAAGCAGCAGCAAACGCTGCGGCTGCGGCGTGACGGCGACGACGTGACCCCCCAGGATATTGCAAATGTTCAGTTCAGAGATGGCGTGCGCGATGGGTTTGTTGTGTACAAAGACTTGTTCTCTTTGCGCATTTCAGATTGGATTCGGTATTGTGTGGGTGCCGGGCAAAACTTTGGGTTCTCAAAAGGGAGTCACTTAAGGTCTGTGTTGAGGTAATGGAAGGTGATGCTCAAGTTCAGTTGACCCAAAATCTTAAAAACCCACTTTTTCTGTTGCGCGTAATGATTTACAGCTTGTTTTTTGATTCGTTCGGATTAAAACAGACGCCTGTCTGACTTTGTTATTCGACCAGGCCATTGAACGGATTAGAATGACAAGTAGGTGGGAAGGTTCAGCCTTTTGTTCAACGAAGACCGGTATCAGACCGCCAAGCGGTGTCAATAAACCGAAAATGTCAAGTTTCAGTCTCAGGATTTCTAGCTTTTTTGTGATTTTTGGGCAGACTGAAAAAAGACTCCCATTAGCTCATTATCGCTATCTGAGACCAACCCACAAAAAGGGCAAAACGATGTGCATTTTCCCGAAACCCATTCGGAGGTACTTGACAGCCACTCTCCCCTCCACCCGCCAGTTTGCCCAAACCCAAACACTCTTCTCGCCAATCTGTCCGTAGTCCGTTCGTCTCTCGCCCCATTGTCTCCTCTCCAAAATGCGACCGTGTGGGGTCTAGTGCTAACGTCGCGCAGATCGTGGATAAAAAACGTGGCTGTGTTAGGAAGAGAAGAAGAACAAGACCGCGTCCCGCATCAAGCATCATCGTCATCATTGCCACCATGAGCGATGGAAGCAGCAGCTCACCCGCAGCTTGATCGATCCCAATCGCAGCCTGTTCGCTTTCTCTCCTCGCTCTTGCCTGTTCTCCGTTCTCCGTGAGCGTCTCCGTGCTGCCGCTGCCATCATTCCAAACGTTGCCGCCGTCGTCGTGCTCTGTGTTGTTGGTCGCTGTTCGCGGGTGTCGCGGCGATCCGTTCGCGCCACGCCACAGCCTTGACAAAATTTTTGTGCCACTGGCGATCGGCCGGCCGGCCACCGACGACGACGACCAATCTCTCTATCACAAGAACTAAACCGAAAAACCGTCGACGGAACACGTGATTGCGTGTGATCGTTAGTACAGTCAACGAGCGAGAGGCAGAGATAGATAGTCAACAAAGCCCGCGACTACGGCATCTTCTTCGTTGCAGGCGTTCGCCGAAACTCCATCGTCGTTGTTTCCGATAGCGTCGCCACATCAGCCACCGTCTTCTCCATCCTCGTCTCCGTCGTCATCGCCGTCACTTCCTGATAATAATCCTAATAATTGGCAAGAACGCATCACTGTTTGCTCGAACACTACATGCGATGTTATGTTGTTCAAGCTATGCTCTCTCTATTCACCGAAGGCAGCACGCAGTGAGGAGCATGAAGCCGCTGACGGCGACGAGGAGACGAGGATAAAACGATTCGACTTTATTGCTGAGGAGAACTTTCTTCTGGTCGCTTTGCTTTCTTCTGATGGTGAGTTCATATAAAACTATCTTATACTAAGACCTTGAATCACAAAAATGGGGGGTCTGAAAACATGGAAAATGAGGCTTCAGTTAAGAGACCGATTCTTATCTATTGTTTGTCTTTTGGCTGATCGGTGGCTAGATTAATTAGTAAATCGTAGATTGATGACCTTGACTGTGCTCATTCTGCGATTATAGGTTGTTACACTGTGACTGATCACAAAGTGCTAGATTGCAGACATAACATGTTGTCATGAGCTGTGTCCAGATCACTTTGAACTGTCCATAAAATTGACCCGTTTTTTTGTAAAATCAGTTTAAAGATTTTAGACTTATTGCAGACCTGCGGCGTCAGCCTAAGAAACAGCTAAGACAGACTACTTTTACTAATCACAAACCTTAAGTTAAGACCATGAATGCCAGCAAATCTCCAGATTTCAGTAGTCGGCGTCTTAAGCAAACACCCTTATAGCAATCACATGTTTGACTTGTTTGAACTCTCGATTTTCAGATTTCATTGATATCTACTACAAAACGGGCACCGCCGTCAAAATCTGCCGCCGCTCAATTGGAGAGTTCTACGATGACGACTCAAGTGCTGTACTCGTCACCTTGCTACCCGACGCGTGTGCAGTCGCGATCGTGTTTGCAAACGGAAGCGCCCTTACGATCCCGATCAAATACTTTCTCGTAAGTGAAGCCGCCAAGCTTAGGGACCAAAGACGTTAGACGACAGTTGACAGTCACCGAAAGGTCCGAAATGGAGTAAACAATAACCGATTACAGGCAGTTTCGTGGGGCTTCGACAGCAAGTTTGCCCAAACGATCACGTTTCACACTGCGAACTGCGCACAGACGCCCGAATGCAGTCCACCGGTCTCGTCGGCGTGTTTTACAAGCAAACTGTCTAATCGGGTTGTATTGGTATTTGCCACGGCGGTAAGAAGCGGTTTACAAGGCGTTTGGGTGCTAAGACGGACGCTGTTTGCAGGAAGGATATATCGTTATTTGGGACTTGACGGCTGAGAGCGTTAGTGCTTGTATTCATGGACCGGATAATGTCACTCGACTGGAGACTTGTCAGAAGGAGGAGGACACTTCTTTGATTGTAAGTTGAGGTCCTAAATATTACTAATACGAAAAATTGACTTTCAAAATTGTCCGTAAAACTGATAGTAATGGCTTGGAAACCTGGCTGTGCTGTGATGTGCTTTAAGCTGCGCCCGTAATTAACGTCGTGGTCGGTCCGGGAAATGGTGGCCTAGTCCATTATCCAACATTGTTGGTCACAGCAGAGTCCACATTCCTAGACTGACAAAAATCAGTTTTTGAAACGGGTCAGCCACAGCGTTAGCCTCCACTCCATGGCCAGTCACGGCCGTTTGCACTGTGCCATAGATCAACCAAGTTGTTGTCCACAGCTGTCCTTAGTTCTCAGTCCGGGCACCACTCCGGTCATACTTAGACTAGACACTATGCAGGCCGATGTCTCATTCAGTCTTGGGAAATTTATTCCACTTTCTCAGTTCTTGTGGCGTCCATTTAGCCTATTAGGTCCCACCACTTTCGCGCAGCTGAGCGTTGTGCCCAGAACCTATGTGTCCTATAACTCTAAGTCACTTAAACCCAAGATCTCTTAAAATTGGTCATTATAAACTCGTCTAGATGCCCTTTGCCCCATTTCAAATGCCCTAATGTCTTGTAATTTAGGTGTTCTGCGAAGACGGCGGCCAATGGGAAATCCCCCTTGAACACGAAGGACGGACAATCCGTGACACATTAGCTCATGTGATCCCATCGGAGCTAAAACCCATCTCGCCGGCGGCAATCTTCACTGACGGAACAACGCAAATATTTTATGATGCGAAGAAGAACGAGGTTAGCATTGATTCCCCGTTTCCCTTTCCCTTCCTTGTCTACCACTTTTTGCCATGTTTTCCTTCTGTCGACATCAACAACTTTCGCTTCGTTCGTTTAGCTTTATTTACGACAACTCTCATCAATTTCGTTCGCGACGCTTCCCGTGCGAAAATTTATTCCCAAATGTCTACCTCGACTTGTGGGCTTCAACCAGGATCTCTTGACGATTGTCGACGAGAGCGACGATGTCTTTGTCACGCCGCATTTCACTTCTGTAAGAGTTCAGCCGATTAGTTTCAGAGTGATTCATTTAATGCTCGCTTTCAGAACGTGCCAGTTGACGATGTTTATTATCCTGTGTTGGCCGATCGACCCCAGAGAGTTCTTGGATTTCTGCCTTCGGCTCATTCGGCCGTCTCTCAGTTATTTGAGCCTGTCGTCGTGACTGAGTTTGGGATTGCTACTATGAAGGCGTTGAAGTGAGTTGCATGAGCCGTCACCAGAACCGAATTTGAGTTGTAGTCCTCTAGTCGAATTGCCACAAAGTGCTTTAAACAACGTTGTTAGGACATGACAAGCCTGTCAATGAGTTCGATCAGTTCCTCGACAGAGTTTAAGTCAACTCTCAGACCAGATTTCTCTGTCATCCCATATGCTAAATCTGTTCATTCCAGAAGCCTAGAACAGTTCGCCGTCGAGTGCACCATCAGTTCCGGGTTCAATTCCACCGTGTGTCAAAACATCGCTAGCCGACTAGGCCGAGAAGCCGTTAGTTTGTGCCACGATGTGATCCGGACAGCCCTGTGCAACGCTCCTACAGCCACCGAGCTGACTCTAATTATCTCCATGGCTCTGGATCTTCAAATGGACACAAACCATCTGATCGCCATCTTCAATGAGTTCGATAGGAGCGACGCCTTGTTGCCGGTTCTGCTGAGGACGTGCAACAAGCATCCGGAGGACGCGTTGTACTCGAACGCTCTTCTGGAGGCCTATTGCTGTCGGTTCCAGAAGATTCCAAAGGAGGAATGGGCGCATGCGGAGACCGATTTGAGGTAACTTAGACAGATCTTACCATCTTAAGACTCTTACGCTCAAAAATGGGCTCCGACTGGCAAATTTGAAGCTTTGGAAACCCCGCCACAGTGAGCAAAACTGGAACCAAAACCTGTACACCAAATCCTGCCCAAAATTTCCATGTTTTCGTCGTTGTTATTCAAACTTCCCTAAAAAACAGCGTACAGCGTGCTGAAGGCACCGCCACTCTAGTTATGCAAATGCTTTCACATAGGCAGTTAAACGTTGCCTGGCAGTCTCAATGTGTCCAATCCTATTCCACAACTATCTGAAAATGCTGTCAACCGCCCAAGAAGTCTACCACTTTTACCGTAAATTTAGAATGGTGCTTCTGAAGTACAACTACGACGGAAGCTCCTTGGCTACCCTTCTCAAGCACAAGCTCTGGTCAAGCGCCATCGTCCTACTCTCCCGAGATGTAGCCAAGTACAGTCTTCCGGTGGCTACGTTCTTGCTGGAAGTGCCTTCTTGGCATAGCTTAGGACCTCACAATGTGGTTAGGTTCCTCTCGCTTATTGAGTGGTCTTTTCTGGAAAGTCGGGTCCAGAGTCTTATGACAAGGATGATCGCCTACATGCCGAATTTGACGTCCAGGTCGCAGTTGCTGGTGTTTTCCAGGATTGCGGAGCTGTTTCTGAACTCGTAAGTCACACATTGCAAATCTTAAGATAGCTGATTTGGGATTTTCAGATGTCCGGAAGTCGCTCATCCCATGTATCTGATTGCCAGCACCAGACTGCTCAATTCGAGTTTTACCAACGGCACGGTAAGACTTTTACCAATGACTACCTTTGACTCGTATTTTGACTTTCAGGTCCTTCAAAGCCACTGCTGCGTAGCCTCAATCGGGTCCAACTTCTCCGTCATCATAGGTTCTGACGACCGCTCCGCCATCTTCTGGGGCGTCTTTGCGGCTGGGGCCCTTAGGATGCCCGAGAAGTCTCCCGCGGTCAGCCGACTTTTGTCCAACGCCTCCTCGAAGTCACCATCCATATCACCTCCGACCATCGTGAAACTCAATCCCGCCTGTGATGACTTTGGGATCCCAAGAAAAATCAGGTCTATCGAGTCTGGAACTGAGCACTGTCTTGTCCTCTGCGATGACGGGACTGTCTTCAGTTGGGGGACAAACAGGTTTGGACAGTGCGGACATGGGCACAATAAGCCTGTCAAAGAACCGATGGTAAGTGACAACTGCTCCTGAAGTAACGTTAATGTGTGATTTCTAGATTGTGGAAGGTCCATGGAGCGGTGAGGTCTCAGCCATCAGCGCTGGCAACTACCATTCAGCAATATTGACAAAGTCGGGAGATCTATGGATGTGCGGATGGGGATTCTACGGTCAATTGGCGAATGCCAGTTTTGACAATGTGAACACATTTACGAAGTTGGATAAGTTTAGGTGAGTCTAACAATGGATTTTGAGTCTTTAACTGTTGGGGCGGTGCTTATAAGCAAGCATACATAGACAGTGCAGAAAGTCATGATGCACTCTGTCCCCAGCGCACGTAATCAAATGGGTCCAGGTCCCTCTCAGACGTGAAAATGCTAACAATAGAAGCTTCTCTCCAAAACCAAATCAGCTTTAAAATTTTCACCTAGCCATGTTTCAGCGACTCTCCAATCACCTCCATCTCTTGCGGATACGCCCACTCCACAGTCCTCACCAAAAGCGGCCAAGTCTACGCCTTTGGCGGTGGTGCCTATGGCCAACTCGGCGTCGACATCAGCTCGGACAAGACCATCTTCGACAGCACAAGCACTTCGGCAGGAGGATTCCCAGCTGAACGCAAGCGCTTCAAACCTCAACTTGTTCCCATCAACGACAAAATCATCTTGATCTCATCTCGGTTCTTCCACGCCATCGCGGTCTCCGATTCGAACAAGGTGTACGTCTGGGGCTCCAGTCCTCAGGCTCTGAAGCTGAAGATGTACGCGGCGAAACAGCTGAGAGAGAAGGCTGCTAGAGGTTAGCCAGTCAACAGCTTAGGTCCTAGACTGAAAGCGTGATTTCAGACAACAAGGCCACAAACGGCGAGAGTCCCACGAAGCCCCGGAGGTCCATTTCGAGATCCCACTTTGATGTCGGCCGGGCTCACATGGAAGTCAGCGAGCTTGTCACCAACACGGGAGGAGCGAACATTGTTGGAGTCTCCGCTGGTCTCTGCCACACAGGCTTCGTCACCGAAGACGGACAGCTCTACACCTGGGGCAAAGGCCACGACATGCAGCTGGGCTTTGGACACAAAAAGGAATACCTGGAACCTACTCGCGTGTCTGAGCCTTCCCACGTGAAGTGGCTAGAAGTCCACTGTGGTCTGAATGCTACTCTCGGAATTACCACAAATGGATGTGTCTATGTCTGGGGAAGAAACGACCTGACAAAGCTTGGACTTCCGAATAGCAAGGAGTCAAAGCCAAACAAGATTACTTTGAATAGTCCTCGAGGAATGCGGGTTCTTTGTTTGCCTCAGGATTCGTGCCTTATTGGAACTCCGACTGTGCTTGGCGGCGTGCAGGCTTCTATCAATAGTGGTACGTTTCATGCGTCATTTAAACGGAATCTTGAAAACCCAAAAAGTTACTTTTGGCCTTGTCTAAATGAGTCAAATTTCAGGCTGGATGCCGTGCCTCGACAAACAGGAGCTCCTAAACCGATTCGCCAACACCGACCAACTCACTTTGAACGCCGTCTCCCGCCATTTCACGAAACACCCTGCTATCTCAGACGTGGTCGTGAACGCCCATCTCCTCGCCGGCGACCTCATCAACGCGGTAGAAGCTCTCTCCAACTTCCTCCAAGACTATCAACCTCAATCCGGTGTCTCAAGCACCTGCTCCGCGGCCACGTCTAGATCCACAGCTTCAACTGTCGACTCTCCCGGAGAGATCAACTGCAACATTGTGAACGAGCAGCAGAGGAAACCTTCGCCAATCCAACCCAAGATCAACGATGCCATGGACCTCCAAGCCTTCGACGAGCTTATGGATCGGGCTTGGAATTTGGTCCGCATTCATCCTCTCCGAGAAGTCCAACTGAAGACACTTTTGTACTTCTTGTTCCACCGCTTCCCGGTCTACAATCGCCTTGCAGCCGACCTCAGAATGTGCAGGCTAATCGAGCCTTACCTAGAACTCAAAAAGGAACAACGCAGATTGACTCAACTAGCTGTTAAAGAAAGATACTCGGCGCTTCAGAACTGCCGAGTCAGAGACCAAGGAGTCCTGAAGAAGCAGTTGATAGGCGTGGACCGATACCGTTACTACAGTGCCTGTGGTCACTATGAACAGACCGGTATCCAAGGCGGAGTGAGTCGAGCGGAGTTAGCGGCTGCCAGAAACCGTCATAGGAAATGCTCAAGATGTTTACAGCGACGATAGTTTCTCAACTTGATTTTCTCTTTTGTATCCTCCGGTAGTCACAAATTTCTTTTATGTCTGTCTTTCTTCGTCTTTTTGTCAAATCCGCTTTATACCACCACCCACCGTTCTATTGTACATAGGTCCCTCTCTCCACTTCCATATTTTCGACTGCTCCAATTTACTTTTGCAGTACAATCTTCAATACGGGAAATAAACTATAATTTCAACTCAGTTATTGCTTGAGATGTAAACAAAAGAATGTTAGAAGTATGATAAAAGTAGTCCGCACTGCCCAACAACCCAAAACTCCGGCTTCAGCGCTCAAACCCCAACCCACTCTCTCCTCCCAAGCACCTTGTGAAACGACCATCTCCACACACTCCTCTTGCCGCGACAAAACCACATTCTAACTATGTCTTCTGCAGTGCCGCCACACACTCCACGTTCTTCAAAGTTTGGTTAGTGACACAGACTTAGCTAAAGTCGAGAATCCCTAGTATCTACTAGAGGACACTTTGCCTGATCTCCTTTTACCTTCTCTCTAGCCAATCCCTCCTCTATCCAGATGGTCAAAAACCTCTAATTTACTTTATGCTTGCTTGAAATATTGATATCTTACTACACGGACAAAATAGGTAAAAACGAAAATAGTAAAAGTCGTCCTTGAAGCGTTACTTTGTTAATAGTAATGTTAATAGACTCACTAGGTCACAAATTCGCTCGGAAATTTGCCTGATAAGCAGGCACAGGACAACAAGGCCAACGATCTGAGTTCAGTTGCCTTACTTGGGTATTCTCTGTCATGACGGTCTTGAGAAACTCGTCACCTTCTTTGCCACTATACACCATTTGGATCAGCTTAAACTTGAACATCGACAAACGCTGAAATAGCAACTCTCGGACCGGAAACCGCTCTCCATAGAAATCCGAGGTGACGACCATAGTGGTTGGGTTCAAAAACGGCCTTAGAACTTCGAAAAGGTTCTTAAGGTCAGACATGTGCTGTTCATCGTGGTTCCCAAATTTGATGAAGTCAACAAAGACGTGGTGGATGTGCAGGTTCTTGATCTTGGCTTTTTGCAAGTCAGCCAGAGACCTATATTCACTGAATTTGGTTTTTACAATAAAGGCGATTTCTTTGCCCACAAAGATCCACAGATTCGCTTTTGTTAAAAGTTGATCAGCTGCTCGAAAAGCGTCAGTCCAGATTTGAGAGGCGAAGGAGCCGGGTGGGTAATTTGCTTGATAGTTTTGAATCCAGACGCGTTTGCAGAAGTCGTGTGGAATGAAATTCATGGCGGAATCTTGTTCTTGATATTTCAACGTCTTGAGAAGTATGAAGGAGCTTGGCTTGAGCAATCCGAGAGCCGGATTATCCGAGATCCGACATAGCAACGGGTGAGATTTGGATTTAAATACACTCATGTGCATTGCTTGTAATGTGTGAAAACCATCACAATTGTCGGCGTGCCTCACCCCAACAACGAACAACAACATAACGGAATCAAGCGTTTTTTTGGAGCTTTCAAAACGTTGTTAGTTTTGAAGTTGTGGTTGAAAATGTCAAATTTGTATGTTAAAATATAGGCGAGTTTAGTTGAAAAGTGGCTGGGGGTCTTGACGTCATTTCAATACTTTGAAACTTCAAGCAAATTTGATGTGGTGCTTTCTCTATTATGCCCCGAGCAACTATGTCCATCCATAGGATTTCACGTGATCCTCTACCTTTGCATAACAAAAAATACCCTGCAGCTAAACATGGCCAACATATGTTCGCTCCCACGTTCTTGTTGCCTTAAGCTATTTTTGAGGTTTGGTGGCCGCTTGGAGCTTTAGCCTGAAGGTAATGTTTTGCAGAACCCGTGGGATTAAGACCAGAAAATTCTACGTTACGCAAACAAGCAGAACTTACCTCAGAGACAGGACCTGGATTGACTAGAGATTCCGCCAGACTTGATTTGCTTATGTAAGCTTTTTTGGCTAGCTCTAAAACTCCTTAAAAATCGTCTCCGTTTTTTGATTTGATTTTTGATTTTTTGACTTTTGATTTGCTTTAGAAAGCCAATTTGAGTAGTTAAAACTTGATAGGATCGCCTCTAAATCCAATCTCTGTCAAATTTTATCAAAAGCTTTGAGGTGATGTCAAAACGTTTCCTTATCAGTAGGCTGTTTTCGTCGTAACTTGGCTAGAATAGAAAGCTCAGACAAGATCCAAAAGCTACTTAACTAGCTGAGCCACGAATGTTTCACTCTGATCAGTCCCCGATATTTCAAAGACCCCATTTCAAATAGGCGATTAGACTCCAACAAAACCGAACATTGGTCTTATTCTGTAAAGTTTGACTTTTGTGAAATACGATAAATGTGATTCTTTTGTTCTCACGACTCGGCGACGTCAACTCTGTCTGGTGTGAAGTACAGAAGAGGCAAACGTTACATGAGATCTTTGTTTCAAAATTGCGATGTGCGATTCAAGCCGCACATAACGACAATAAGGAACGTCCTTTCACGGTTTTGGTCTTGTCTTAAACGCAATTTAAACTTAACAAAAGCTTGAATCCATCAGTGATTGTTGATCATTGTAGTATTTTGTACGTGG
>KN166281.1:353837-576119 GCA_000757745.1 Steinernema scapterisci
GATCCAGGTGCTGGATCCGGCATGGATCCACACTGCGCGAACGTTCCGTATCCAAAAGCCTCGAGCGGATCCGTATCCAAAAATGGATACACTAACCGAACTCGTGAAAGTATGAACTTTCCGTATCCAAAAAGTTGACAAACGTGGACGCACCCTTGCGTAGCAAGTCTAGTCTCAGGCAGAGAGAATTTGAGGGCGTCCTAAGAAGGCGTTTCGCGTTAAATCTTAGTAAATTACGTCTACTTTATCACGGTTAAATCATTATTACGAAAGATATATGTGGTCAGCCGGAAAGCCAGTGTCAGCAGGGAGAGTTTAAACGATAAACAAGGAAGAGGATTTCGAAGTTTGTTGAATATTGCTGAATCCACTATCGGAAGGTGGACGTTGCGAAGAACCGAAATAAAGCATGAATGCATTGTCACACGAATTGAAAAGACCTAATAACACGAAAAGATCGAAACTACTGTAGAAACGTTTTGTTAGAAATGTTATATTAAACAAATACCAAAATGAGTCTGTTTGGTTTTCGACTCAAAACGTTATATGATATATATTTATATGCATGGAAAAAGAGCCATTTGGACCCGATCGCTCTTTCCAGAACTACACGCCAATCAAAACAATTGCGCGGTTTTTACTTAAAAACAGCTCTATAAAGTTATTGAATACACACGTATCTTCACTTGAAACCGAAATGAACACCAAGGCAAGGACACCGAAGTAATGTCCCGTTTAACAAAATCGCCGCACCACACGGGAAAACATTGATTTGAGAAAACAGCAAAGCGATCGTTCTGTCCACAGGATATTATGGCTGGTCAGCGGAACAGACCATCGACGAAGGAACGTCGGAAACAGTCAACATCCATGTGGCGATATCGCCGAGTGCCCAAAGTCTGCCCCACGGTCTTATCACTAAAGTCAATGTTGTGGATTTAAGTTTCCGCAAGGTAAATTGGGTGTCCCAAGCAAACGCAGGTACGTGTTGAGAAGAGATAAGTATGTTTGCAGATAAGTGAAGAAATCGTTTTCATTTTTGTTGTCCGCCTTTTATGACATATTTTTTATTTTCCCGTTCAGAAAAGACATTCTCCTCATTTCAGGAATCTTTCAGAATCTTTCAGAACTCTTTCAGAACTTTCGTTTGCCGCACCATCATATGTGCCCGATTTCGTCTTCCATGGGTCCCCCATTCATTGTAGGCTCTATCTGCAGTTTATGCCGTTCGCAGCTTTTGGTTTCCCCTTTTAACAAACCGTTGTTTTGAAGTTCGGCCAAAGGGGTCGAGAGACCGATCCGCTGGAAACCGTGTACATGATCTGCGTTCTACAGTAGGACGCCAGAGCAATCCCCCCTTTTAATTGGGAAAGTGTGCGGCGGGTGAGCGACAAAATATATAGTGACAAGACCGGCGGAAGGTGAGCTGTCAAATCGAATTAACGGAGTGCGCTCGGTCAGAAACCGGTAGCAGCGTGGCGAGGGAAAGAAGCTCCGAGAATGCGCCGACGCACATCATAACGCAGCAGTCCATATTGAATTGTGTGGAGAACCTTTTCTGATGTCTGTGCACGAGAACCGAGGGTGCAGGAGAGAATACCATTTACTATTTTGCAAAACGGACAAAAACTTTGTTTGGGACAATCCGAGGAAATACATACAACCGAATAGCACACTGTACACAAGAAGAGGAAGAGCTGATATGGTTAGGGATTAAGTAACTTTTGGCGCTGCTTGAAAGCCGGGAAACAGAGGGTTGATTCGCCGCTAGGTGCTGCGACCCTAAGAGCAATGAGGCCGCTGGGAACTTTATCACATGTGGAACGTAGAGTGAATTTTGCAAAAGCATCATCGAATCAAAATCTGGGCGGAAATGCGACAACGGAACGGACGGAGGGGTAAGGAGTTCACAGAGTCTCGGAGGAGAATTCGGGGAAATAAATAACTTTATAGGAGCACGAAATTTGACAAAGTGGAGCTGGAGACACATGTATTTCATAACGAGCAAAAACAAAGAAAACGGGAAAAGAAGAATAGAGAATGGTAAAGCTATGGGTGTAATCTGAAGGGAAGGGAAGTGGCGATCTCAAGCCGATTTTGAGACGACATGCTACTCTGTGCCGGGGTTCACTGCTGCCTCCAGTACTGCGCGTGGTCGTGGTGAACATCAGTGAGGTCCTGCAGTTGTTGCTGCTGCTGAGGCAAACTCTGGTCAATCTGTGACAGTACAGACACTTGCAGACTGACCCCTGCTCCTAGACCTGAAAGAACACATTAAATGTTTTTCTCAAACAGATTTTGCAAAAAATGCTTCCGACCTACAGTATTGTCTTTTAACGACTGCGACTCAGTTAGTGTCCAGCCATAATATTCGAATCGCTGTGGCAAAAAGTGGCGCTTGAACCCGTTACATGGAAAAAGGAAGCGAGGGGCGCGCGCTCCTTACCTGATTCAATCATAAAAATTTTGCATTTTGGTGGGAGACATGCAATCAAATTAGATAAATTACGAGCTCGTTAACCCTCTTTAATGTTGGTTTATTGGCGAACGCGGGATGTACTGTGAAGGCTCTGCGCTCGTCGCCGATCTTATCAGCAAGGGTCTGTTCCTGCCAGCAACCTGGCGCTCCTAGGTTAAGTTTTAATGCACAACATGTTCTTTCCCAGATCTATTTTTAATGTTTGCTCGCGGGAATTCTTTGTGCGGCTACTGCCTCGCTCCTTCGGGCAGCCAGCAGGAGTCACTCAGCCAGCCAGTTACACGCCTGTAACACTAATGGTTTGTGAGTGAGTTGAACGCTGAGAGTATAGCGCCAGTCAGCCAGCCAGCAGAAGGTGAAAACGCTCGTGAACATCCTTAAATGACTGGAGAGACACCTGCTGCGCGCCCCGTCATAATAGACAGTCACCAGCGGCGGCGACCGATCACTGCTGACACTCGCTCGGCTCGGCCATTCATCATTCGTCACCGTAGTCGTTGTTGGACATCACCATTCCGCATTTAAACCCAGCTACCGTAGTTTGAAGAGATGGAATGAGGAAAAGTAAATGGAAACATACCGGGAACCGTGTTTGAGATCGAGGTTGGGTTCATAGCGGCGGCCGAAAACGGAGCTGGACCTCCAGTGGGCATTGTTCGTGCGTATGGCTGAAACATTTCGGTTAATCAGACCAATTCAGACAGATTCTGCACAAAAGCGCTAATTTCGGCAGTGATACTTACATGAAATGCGTCATACGGTGACCTTGTTGCGGTGGAAAACATGGGGTAGGGGTTGAAGTCCTGCTGCGTCGGGGGCATTCCCAGAGTTGCGTTGAAGCTACAATAGAAAGTTGAATTAAAGTTTCTGCAGTTTCGCGTACCCGTAGGGGTCCATGGTGGGCTGTCCAAGCCCGGAATACATTTGCGAAGATGGATGGACAAACCCGGGGTTCACCACTGGATTATGAGTAAATCGCGGGACCGGAGTTCCATTTGGACTGGCCCCTGATGTCTGCGTCACGTTCTCAAACTTCGTGCTTGCCAACGCTCCATTCGTAGGCGTCATCATCGAACTCTGCGGCGAAACGGCTTCCGTTGAAGCGACAGTCGAGCCTGAGGGTGTCGCCGAACTGGTGCTGATAGCCGAAGTATCCATTCCAGGTGGGCGCTTCTGATTCCGAAGCTTTTCTTCCCGACGCCATTTTGCTCGGCGGTTTGAGAACCAAACCTGGAAAGGTTGCAATCAGTAAGAATTGACAGGCAGGAATGTGCGGCAGTGACAAGTGAGCCATGCATGACACCCAAAAGATCCCTCAGCAGATCGCAACTGTGAATGTCGTCTTTCGCGCCGCGCAACACCAGAAACGCTCTCAAAATTCGGTTCAAAATTTATAAAATGCGTTTTATGCCAAAAATCAAGTCAGAATCGATCAGGGTCTACCGTACTGAAAAACACTTCACAGGCTAATTGTTCCTCCAATCGCCGGCCGCAGAGAATCATTAGGAAACGAAAAAAAACGCCAAAATTGAGCGGCGGCCAAGCTTGGTCAATTATCGCATTACCGTTGCTGAGAAAGAAGGCTATAAAACGAAAGTCATTTTGGAGCGATTTGGTAACTGCGGAAACTGAAGCTAAATGCACGGCCGAAGTGGCTTCGAGGGAACCTTCTCGCGTACAAGGGAAACAGGCAGACTGAGCGACGGCAGAGGGTCAACTAGCATTTGTTTCAAATACGATGATTCGATTATGGCGGTGCAATTACGCATGACATTAAAAAGTTCGCGCGCAAGTAAATCGAACTTAGTTATGCAACAAACGCCCAACTCAGGCGGTATTCTAGCTGAAAGGAGTTCTGAGCGGTCTTACTTGGATTCGAGCTTCTGGCAGACCGATTTTTGAAGCGAGTCGTTCTCGGGCGAAGACGTCCGGATAATGGGTTCGTTCGAATTCTGTAAGTTGCTCAGTTTGAATATTGCTCACAAAGTCTCCACTCAACCTTTTTCCAAATTCTCGATCTGCTCCTGGCTGAAGGAAGTGCGATTGCGCTGCAACTTCTTCCGAAGTCTTAATCTGGCAGCCGCATCTTCGTCCGGGTCGTTCGGCGGTTTCTGATCGTCATCTAAACATTGGTCCTTAGAGAACAACGGTTTCTTTGGTGCAGATAGTCTTTCATTTGCCCTCATATAAACATTGGCGGCCCTATCTCCTTTCCCAGCAAGCGCATCTGGCGCCAACAAAGACAGCCCTGATCCATGTTTCGCAGTCGGACTAGTTTTAGGAGACACAAAGCGGAAAGCAGTGAAGAATGCCAGTTATTAGGGTAACCATCGGGAGAGATTTTCACCCAGATACTCTCGACCCCGGTGAGCCCTGCACGCGACTACCCGCGCGCCTATCTCAGATCCCGCTCGTTGTAGTCACCTAATACGGATGAAAGTCGCGACTTGCGACAGAGCGAAGATTTATTAGCTGCGAAGAAAATGATAAATGGGGCTCGCCAGTGACATACCGTATTTGGTCGACCGCTTGGGGCCTCGTCGGTAGTTACGGTTGCCTAAGGTTTGGATACACTCAGACGACATCATGGTGTCGAATGCCAGAAGCGCCAAGAAGGGAGGGAGTCGATCGCTTTGTCGGCAAACAGCGAACTAATTGACGGTGCGAATTCAACTGTACGCATTCATATACGTTGGGAAAACGCAGTCAGTTAGTGATAGTGAGCGAGTAACGTATCTGAGAGCGCAGGGAAAAGAAAGATATCACAGCGAAATATAGGCGTTCCTTACAGCTCAACCCTTTGCGCCCCTGCGTCTCTGCGATGCAAAGCTCGAACTGCGAAGCGCTATCACCTACAGTAATCGTCGCTCTTGGGCGCTCCCCACACGGTCATTAATAAAACCACTTTACGAACAACGCTTTTTGCTGATTGACAACATCACGTGTAATTAGGAGCGAACGTGCGTCAGGCCGAGCGACCGATCGACCGCAACCCCTCACTGATCTCTTGGTCGTGGTCGGAAGAGGAAGTTTAGGAAAAGAAAACAGCGAGAACTAACGGTGCATGGGCAAGACCGAGTAACTCGGTGGTATCGGAGGAATAAGGCCCAGATTTGCCTGTTGGGACGTCAGGTTTACGGGTGCGAAATGGTACGGATGGCTTCGGCCGAAAATTGTTGCGGATTGGTTGGAACGAGGAGGAAAACGAATGGTCGTGCTCGGCTGACAACAGTCAGAATCGCTCGGTCACCTCACAAGGGAACTGACTTTTCATGAGGGTCGAATTTATACTGTAGGAGGTGATGGTGGTGGTCTTGTTTAGCTGGCTGCAGAGACTCTGCAAGCGTACGCAACGCACGGCTACCGTACGCAGATCAGATGTGACAAGGCGTGCGTGCCAGCTGTCAACACGAAGACCGATTTTTCTTTGGGGTTCGAAACACACACACACGAACTGATGAGACACTGTCTCCAACACTTGTGAATCTCATCAATCTTCGTCTTCGCGAAGTGCGCGTCGTCCGAACGCGCGTGTCCTGTCTCTGTGGTGCGCGCGAAACGCCCAAAAGGCGACACGCCCCCGTCTTCTCCCTCTGGCTTTTTGGCGTCACAAAAATGTGCCCCATGGCGACGCGGCGTAGTTACCTCGAATCCACTTTGCTTGCCTCTTACTCACCCGAAACGTCGTAAAAGTCTCGAGACGCGCGGACGAGCCAGCCCACCACACAAAACAGCAGCGGTTCATCAAAACGGGGAACTGAAAATCGACAGTTTTTTGGCCATCGTGCAATTAGTTTGAAGATGTTCTGAAGCGGAAAGTTCGCCGCATCGCAACTCTCTCCCTTCCACCGTCGCCCCTCGTTCAGACAAAAACTGTCGAAGTCACAGTCAATTAGCGTCAAACTGTCAAAGTGATTTCTACAGTCTCCTTGTAGTTTCTCAGCTTTTTGCCGGGAGTGGCAAGAAACTCTCGTGACGTGGGTCCACGAGCGGCTGGGCCCAGCCCAGCGCCCTTGTCCGGAGCGGCTTTCCGCTGAATAAGAATTGCGCGAGAGCGCCTGACGCCGAGCGACTAATATTCACTTAAGGAGAATCAGCGATCTTATCTGCAGGTTGTTACATTGATCGATTGCTCCTCGCGACAGAACCACCGCTGTACATCCGACAGCTATGAGTCAGAGCCGACTGATTTCATAATGCTCTCCGAAAAGGTCGGCTGCCGGCAACCGTAATAAACAGTTCGAAAGTTGCGCTTTTGCCCCAGCACAAGTCTAATCTTTAGCCCTTAACGTCAGGACGAGGAAAGTCACAGCTGGTTACTGGTAAACAGGTTGTATGGAAGGTTCTGGCGTGTTTCTTCGTCGCCTTTCTAAAATAACAACTTCCTTTTGCCAACTTGCGTCATACGGTAAGCACGGTTTTATCACAACGAAAGACTTTGTGGGCCTGTGAGGGAACGCGAAGGATACGAGCGGAAGAAGCGAAGGAAGAGAGGTCGCGCAGTCTTACCCACGGAAAACGGCGATTGAGACGATAGTGCCTAGCGAAAGCGATCTGTTGCACTGATCGGCGGTTTGCCACCTTTAAGAAGGCGTTGATTCAATTATCCGAATTAATGCTACACCACTGTTTGTTATCTCAACACTTAACATGATTAGATCAAATTAACGCTCGCCTTTGATGAATTGTAGCGAAAATGAAATCGACCGCGATCAGTGCTCCTGCGGTAAAAAGCGCTTCAGATTCAGACGAGCGCTTTCCTTGTGTGCATCTCCCAGACTGTCTTGCTGTCTCACTGATGAAATGATATGCTGTGCTCATTCCACATAATAAGAACGCCGGCTGCAAAGGACGGAGATCTCAAATCAGAGCTACCGTATTCCGAACTCTTCTTGCGAGCGGGGGACTGATGGAAACCGGAGAAGAACTGTATGTCCGCGTTCGACAACACAGCGAAAACAGCCTCAGGCGACATGAGACGTTGACGTCTTGAGATCGCCTAACAATCAACGGTCAAAGAATATCCTACTGTAAGTGCGCTCTTCGCATTTTGAAGGCGACTCTTGTCTCCGCAAGCAAAATTTCCAGCCCGAGCCAAAGCCGCTTAAGCGTCCCATTGCAAAAGATCCACAATCGGAAACAGAATCGCCGAGTCGTCAAAAACTGACGCGCGTTGTGCAACGGTTACATAAGTGGCGCAGTCCTAATTACTGCCGCTGACGGTGAAAAGAAAAACCACTTACCGGACGGTTCCTTCTTGCCTTCGATGGGGTTGACTTGCGTTATCGAAGGAAATCCATTTAACCCGACTCCCGGCATACCCATTGGCCACTGATTGTACCACTGACCGGACGAATACCTTAAATATCAGTCTTAGAGAGTTCTGAATTCAGTGGTTTACCTGAGAGCGCGGTCGTAGAATTCATTCTGCATGGCTTGCTGTTCTTTCTTTGCGGCCAGATTTCTCAAAACCCGATTAATTGACGAAACCTGCAATGGCCATTGTAAGTCTTCTTTTGCGTTGGTTCAAATTGAGAAAACAAGCGCCGGCTGCTCGCCGTTTCCAAAACGCCCAACTTGGAAACAGAACTCACACTGGGAATCGTATCCTGCGAGCAAACTTTTTCGCCCAACAGTTTATCGCGAATTTCCCACGCGAAGATTGACGGCTGTTCCCGTTTGTAGGCTTCTATTTTTTCGCACACGCTGTTGGTGGCCACGCGAGGTTTAGATCCACCGATCGCGCGAGGACGGATAGTTCCAGATTCGTAATACCGGCAAAGGATTTTCGACACGCACCTGAAAAAGGGACTTGAAACGTGAGAAAGGGACGAGCGGAGTTGAAAGTGGGATTAGTGCAAAGATTGTCCGGAGCTAGAGAGCGTTCGGGGGAAGGTGGACAGACTGGCACGCTGCTTCTCGTACGCGCCGGACTTCAAAATGATTTGAGTTAATTGAGTGGACACACAATATCGCGTGACCCATTCGAAGTCTGCAAATTCAAATTGACCGTTCGACTCTCGGTTGACGTCACAAAAACTGGGATCGGACAAATCCTAAGGTTTCTTTTCTGCCAGCGGGAAAACTTCAGTGGCTTTTTGTAGCTCGGCGAAACGCTGATTGAAATAAGCGGCTATGTCGCAATCTGCAAAGTTTTGTCATATTCTACACGTCAGTGTGACTCAAACTCTTGGCGCGCGTTAGCATGGCAATTTTTAGCTATCCAAATGCAACTTCTCGAATCTAAATTCTGATATAAACGACACAAAATGGATTCTCAAACACAATTTTTTGTACCGGAGATACAAACGCAGCTGAGGAAGACTAGAAAAGGTCTGTAGAAAGGCGAGATGTCTATCGCAACTTTTTCAGCACCAGGAATGGATCGAAGAAAGCGTTCCTGCGAGTGTGCACACAGGTTCGTCTTACATGTTTTTAAAGCACAATCTACTCTGTTAATAGCCAATAACCAAACTAGAAAAAACAAGAAAATAAACTATAAATCTCTCCTTTCCACATCGATCTTTGACTTTGTTGAATTGCCTTACCCATTGGAAACCTGGAGAATCCGCGAAATATCGCAAGGCCTCGCTCCCTGATGAGCCAAATCCACGATTTTTTGCCGAGTTGCATCGGGCAACGGTCGCCCATTGACGAAAACGCCACCGAGCTGGTTGACTCCGGTATGACCTGAATCTGAAAAGCGCAGAAGAGCTTTTAGTTGGCCACATATGTATGTATTCACATTAAACATCGAAATGACCTCACTGTTGGTATAAATGCATCTACCTCCGATCTTTTTCCGAATTATTTTCGTTTTGTTTTACCAAAAGAGTTAATTGGCATGACTGCATCGCGGGTCTGAACTGGTAAATGTTGGCTCCATTCAGCAGCGCTCACCCAGTGTTTGTGTTTGTATTGCGTTTCGCCGTTCATCGTGGAAGTCAAGTAGCAGATTATGGGCCCTGTGGGCGCCCGCTCCTAATCCGGGGTTGTCTTGATTGATGGTCATTGAGCGACTTGATGCCCGTCATGGTTTCTTCTATGCGTAATCCGATTGGATTTTCAAATTACTCGGGCCCAGAAAGCCTCAATGTGCAGTCTTAGATTTGTTTGTTTCTTGAATACAAATTCGAGCGCCGCTCAGAAAATTCAAAATCTGTTCAAACGCCGCGCAGAGGACAGAAACAGATCTTGTAGCAGCAGGTTGTCCAATTGTATCTATTGCCAAGTGACAATCATAATGAACCACCGAACCTTCAGCGCCGGTAATGAGATTAGGTTTCCGGGTCACTTCACACGAAAAGCTTCCGTCGTAGACTCACTCAAACCTCTTTGCGCATTATTAAAAAACATGTTTTATGCAAATTGTGCTTACTTCATAATTCCACATCCTCGCTGTCCCTTCCCCGCAATGAGCTAATTTTGCTAAGGCGCTGCAGGATGCAAAAAGCGGTCGCCGCCGATGGAGTCACATTCATTAGCATATAGTGGATCAAGAAGACAAAGAGTGTCGCCGTATGTTTAAGCGGATTACTTAAGGAAACGTTTTCGAGATTAGACCGTATGCTGTGTGATTGCGGCTCTTTCTGCGGATGACAGTATCGCGGCGGGGGTCCCGAGCGCGCGGGCCTCACGGTGTCATTGATAGCTTCCGACGCGCCGTAGGTGGTCGTTCGCGCAACCGCGCAGCGATAAACAATCGGCTGAGGTGAGAAGAAGCCTCGAAAAGGAGTCAAGTCCACTAAGGAGGTCGAGGCACTTGTCACCCAAAACAAACCCTCCCGGAAAGATCCGAACATGGTGGGGATACCTGTTGCCGCAGCTGTTGCAACATTGCCCTTGGGAGCGGCTCGCCCGGACAACTACAACGTGTAGCGTCAAATTTCACTCGGTTGCCGCTAATCTTGGGATCAAGTGAGATCAGAGAAGTGCCGTTCTATTATTGGCGCCGATAATTACCGCGCGGTGGAAGGAAGGTCTGTAGAGTAAGGATGATATTGTCTTGTGCGGTTCATCATAATAACTGGCGAATAAATGGATGAGAGAGCGCCGCGGTCTGCTGGTTATATCCCATCAGCTAATTGGATTTAATTACCGTCAGCCTTGACTCGCAGCTCGCGGGCATCATTATCAACACGCCGCCATTTGATCCCACAGCGAGCGGAAGTACGCAACTCCCAGAGTACTGTACTAGTACAGACAGCCGCCGCGTGTCGGTGACTGCACTTTTGGGTGCGAACTTGTCGAGGACCGCTTATCGCGCGGCTATCGTAGGCTTTGATCAGGCGGCAGACTCCTAGCGGGTTCACGCGGAAGTCATTAGCGACCGAAGCTAAGCTAATCTCAAATTGTGTTTCCCTCTCTACGGTAGCAGCAAAACAGCAATTGACCGAGCGGCGCTATGAGGCTGGCGAAGGGAGCCCCGCGGTTGCCACCCGTATGCAAATTATGAGGGTGGCTGGATTCGAATCGTATCACCACTTAATGGCCTTCAAAGCGACAAATAACCGTTCATTTTTATTGGCTTCGTGTGACGGAAAAAGAGACAAAGTGCCTGATGACAGGGGAACTCTGGGAACACGCGCACACCTCTTCGTCGCCGCCAACTTTGGAGGAGCGAACGGTCGTTTCGTTTCGCAAGCTGGCTGCCTGGCCTTGTTCAATCGACGGCGTCGATTTGCAAATCGCAACGCGTGAAACGCACGGAAGCTGTCAGAGACAGATTGGGGCTCCAATTAGGCGTCGACAAGCTCCGTCTCCCCTCCGTTTCTCCCACATTTCCCTCGCTCAGTCGGTCTTCTAAACAATCGAACAACGGAACGCGTTTCTATTCTGCCCCTTCCGACCACGACGACGTCGGTCGACATTGATACATTATGCATGTTGTCGCGAGGCCCGAAACTCCCCCTTTTGGAGTGTTGATGGTGAAAAAGGTGAAAAACGGGATTGGAGCCTAATTTGGGAAACTAAATCTTGAAGCCGAGGGTTGGGTGGCGCATTCATTATCATATATATGGCACGTTGAGATAAGGGAGTTACAGCCTTGCCCCAAGAGACTCTCTGGCGACTATCAATTTGGGCGCCGTTAGCACCTCAGCCAATAAGACAACGACGTCAAACGGCAACTGCATCGATTAATTACCATAAAAATTAGAATTTTAAATAAAATAAGGTTAACTACATTGTATACCAACAACAGGGACATCATCACTTAACGAGAACGCATTCGACACGTATCAAAGTGGAAAATAATAAGAAATCGAGAAAAAACCAACCTCGAGACGGCATCACGTTTTGATCATGCTCGTTAGGGTAGCTCCCCATCGGATGTTAAGCTGAAACAAAGAACGAGTTAACGCGGAATCCAGGTAAAGAGAGTATTTAGAGTGAATTTTGCTACAAAGTGGAAAAATCAATTTGAGGCAGCGGGTTGGAAAACAAAGAAAACAAAAACCAGATTGGCAAAAACCGATATTAACTTAATTGGCGATGGCGTAGTACCTGTGGGCTAAAGCTTATGCATTTTCATACAGGAGCTGCATCGGCTTGAGCGGAATCGAGCGAGGCTGCCGATCTGGCTGAGAGCCATGATGGCTGCCGGTTCCGACCAAGTTTAAATGCAGAATGAAAAGCGGCCCGTCCGGCCGACATTACTTAAACGAGCAGCATCTTTTGAATAAGGCACAGAAAAAACTATCGCATGGTACAAGGAAAGCTGGTAAGGCGAGAGGCCGGCATACTCGGAGGGCAGGCGGAGGGCCTCGTTCTCGCCCTCACTGGTTGTCGAATAAAGATTTCAGTATTTGAGCAGTTGAGGCGTAAAATCAAATGATTTTACTAAACTGAGAGCGCGAGAACGCAAACTAATCAAGCGTATTCGAGCAGATCCGTAATCCAAAACGGTCGCGCGACGCCGCTTTTTTGTTTTTCATTCTTTTTGCACTCGCGCGCCCTATTCTCGCAACGCTTCAGTGCCTCCGGAGCTTCGGCACGTTGAGGGCCTCAGTCAATTTAACATCTCCAATGTGCCTGCCGGTTGGCTCCGCTACTCCTACTCCGCTTCTTAGTGCGCCACCACCAATCCCCCTGCCTCTTTAGGATGCTTCCACTCACCCGAAAATAATACCTTTAATTAGATCAAAACGCAAATTTGCATAGAAGACAGAAAAAGTTGTTGCTTGAATGCGCAACGACACGAATGATTTGATGCTGTGTGATGCATGCACCTGATAGGGAAAACGCGCAGAGCGCAGCACGCGCCTTTTTTGGTGATGTTCAGCTTAGAACCGCCTATTCTTCGTCGTTCAAGGCAGAGGAGCCTACGGCCACCCAATGGGCGCCCCGTCGTTACGGTAGTTCGCCCCGCCTCCCAAGTGCGACGCGTTCGGCTTGTGAAGTGGCGCCGCCAGTTGTCTCGTTAGCGCGCCTGTGACAGTTGTTCGAGTTGTTTCATATGCCCCGCGAAGGAAATTCACTGAAACCACCAAAAATAGAAAATCTGGCCGCAGTCCTTCGCACCACGCTTTTGTGCACTTTCGATGAGTCAATAATAGCAAAGAAACAAAAGTGGATCGCCGGTGAAAGTAGTCCATTTTAGCAAAAACCCAAGAACGAATAAAGATATCCACGCTTTTGCAGTGAAGCGAGAGAGAAAAGTGGCTAAAAACGAACCAAAACCATTCCTGGGCGATGCTTATTTGTCAGCGAGCAATTTGTCGGAGGCCACCAATTAACGCGTCAACAGAAAGTTCTTGTCTACTGTATATGTCATGTAACTGTCGTATAGGTGGATTGATGTGATCTGGTGATAAGGGAGATTTCAATCTGATCGCGCGCCGTCGCGGAGAAATGTCATCGCTGAGGTGCGCACGATCAGGCCATCTCGATACACTTATGTGTTTGTTGCCGGAAGTGTCGGGACCGTAAACCCACAAGTGTGAAGGTGCAGAACTGGCCAGATTCGCTGACGGTTGGGCAACACAAAGTGACTACATGGAAGTCCGGCGTCCAATCGATGTTCCGAAGCCAGCGCTCCAACCTCCGCCCGCCGCAGGGCCAGAATTACGCCTTTGTTCGAAACTGGACGTCGGCCGGCGAAGGGGATTAAGACTTATAATGCCACTGAGTCGAACCCTCAACAATGAGTTAATTCACTCAATGGGCTTGCTCGGGGGCTATCGTTTTCAGGTAACAGGTGGTCTGGCTCCGACTCCGACCGCAGTCTGTGCAACACGCGTACTCAGCGTGCAGGTCGTGGTCGTCTTCAAATCCACCGACCGAGTCGTTCAACCGTAGTCAAATCGCGAATTGTTGTCCACGTCTCGGGGCCTGGCGTTTGCGCCGCATTCACCGTTCTCTCCTCCGCGTTCCGTGACGACGACGCTCTTTAGGACGACCTGTTGGCAGTCAGTCACACAAAACGGAGACAACCGAGGTGCAATTCGAACTTCGAACACACACATAGCAGCTACCCTCTCCGGCCACTTCCGACTTCATCGAAAACCCATTCGAGTGTGCTAAATCCTCTGTCCTCAGCGCGGTCCAAGAAACAAAAGATAATGAGGGGTCAAGAATAACAATCGCGGTCTCATAAACCAATTAACGACAAATACTCTTCTGTTTACCACGAACGCAACGATTGACTTCGGAGTCTTTGTGCCCAAACTCTGCGTGCCACGAAACAACAAGCTTACTATACTTGCTGGTAAAAACCCTCAATGTCGCAATTATCCTATCAGATCGTAAGCGAGTTCACACAGGTATTACGAACTCTATCTGCCGTTGATCGCTTATCTCTCGCCAGCAAATTGAGCTCTGACCTCACAGGACCACAAACTTTGCATATATGGCCAATTCCTTGAGTTTCCCAGAAAAACATTCGCGAGGTTCATGATCAAAATGAAACAAAACAACAAAAATTTCTAAAAACGGAAAAATTTGAATCAAAAAAGTGGAATTTGTGCGATGACTCCGCAACAATATGTAGAATGGAAAGGAAAAAAACGATTGAAATCATGTCTGAAAGTAAAACATCTAAAAAAGTCTGCGCAAAAATGTTATGAAAAAGTTAATGTAATTCGAAAACAAAACAGACCACTCCAGCTTTATCTTCATGCATGTTCGAGGTTTGAGGCACTAAGCCAAACCAATCGGAAATTTAGAGCATCTTCTGAATTCTCATCTCCATGAATTCGCTTCCGTTTTTTGCAGTCCACTTTTGCAGGTGAAGTTCAGAACACAATTTGTTGCGCATCTTCCCAATCTAAGGGTCGGACTGTCACCCCTTGTCGCAATTACGCGCTCTTTCTGCCTTTGACAGAGAACAAAAGCCGCTCCTACAGTAAGTCAATCGCAGCCGTCTGACTGCCTAATCCGTAAATTAGGATCAGCGCGCGGGCCGTATGTTCTGCCATGTTTCCGCCGCGAGAGCAACAAAAAACACATGTTGCCAGTGCGGCTTCAATCGGGCAAATCGCTCGCCGCCGTTGAGCAACTGCGCGGTGACTCGGGCAAACCACAAATTAGCGAATTAGGAAGGGGCACTAGGTGGTCAGAGTCAAAGGCGCCGTCTTCCGGTGAGTTCCGCCGGTAATACGTTAATAAGCTCGTGCTCGAGAACTAATTACCTACAACTAGTTTACCGCGTTCCTTTATTCCCATCTCACGAAGGCGAAGAAGAGATCCAGGCGCAGAGGTCAGTTGTTCTTCAGGGAAGAGGACAATTCGAGCACAAATTACATATTGCCTTCTGCTTTCGGACGGAAGCCAGATTACATGGCTGTAAAATGGTCGCAATTTCCACTGCGCGCAGTCGGCATTTATCATACTTTGGAATCTTAGCATATTACTAGCCACATAATACAACCACATGAGCAGCAATCATGGCGCATCGCCGAGATAACATCTCCTGGCGACATGAGCAGCCGCCGACGGATTTGGGCAAATGTTTTTTCTTGTTTTAGCATTTAATTATTGCCCGATTTGAAAAATCCGTTTTTGCTGAAGTAGTTCCGAGAGATTCCCGTTTTACAAATAGCATTCGTAGCAAGCGTTTGATAAGAGACTAATACGAGTGAGTTCTAGAATTCCTCCGTTATGTCTTGGGAACAGGAACAAACAACCGTTCGCGACAGCTTTACAGGTAAAGAAAGTATTTTGCGACAAAAACCTCTACAAACCGTCTTGATAACTATAATAATTTTCGCGTTTTCATCTGCCTAGTCTGTATAACAAAAACGTGCTAGACTCGTTGAACTACTGGCAGCCGGTCGGCAGTTGCGTGCAGTCTCAGAAAAGAGATTTAAAAAGAAAAGATTCGAAACAAATTGAAAGCTTCGCGAGTGCTAAACATTATGGATTCGAGGTCTAGACTTCCTTGTTTCACAACAAAAGCTTTAGCCATTAAAATATCTTTAAGCGTCGAGCGATCAAATTACAGTTAGGCATATGAAATAATTGTTAGTAGGTTTCAGTCACGTTCCAGAAACACAATAAGTGCTGAAGCAGAGAAGAAGCGAAACTAATAGGCTGACTCCTAAGCGGAATTTGTATTTAAAGAAAAAAGTTTGAAACGGAACCAAAAGTGATGTTCTAACCTCAGAATCTGATGGGGCATCGTTTCAGCGGAGAGAGACACTGTTCGCCGTTTGCTTAGCTAGACTTGAAACCGACTGAAGGTAATCCGCTGAACGTCTTCAGTAACGCGACTCTTCATTAAGGTTATGACAAAACTTTTTTGAATAGACGTGTTTGATTAGCGCGTTGAGCCAGAACGAAATAATGAGTTCGGAAAGGATATGGTTGGCAAAGGGACAGTAGGCAGTTCTTGGAAAAACACGTCGAAAGTACTTTTGTCGCCTAATGAGCAAGGTAGGAGTCGGCTACTCAAATAGTAGCATGACGTGATTGGGTCGCTTGTAAACTATGTATAGCCTAGTCAGTCAAGAAAGAAGGAAAAGACTCACCAGTCCAGAATTGACAGTGACCGAAGTCGAGAAGACGTTGTTCCTGAACTCTTCGATGCCTTCTTTGTTTTCTTTTCTTTTGTGATCAAGCTTTTCCAAGCACCCTTGGTCAGTACTGTATGAAATTGGCCGCAATCGGATCGGGGTGATTTCAAGCGACAAGGGGTGGGATGAAGTCGAATCAAGCTAACCAAGCAGTCGACAACGGCGAATAGGCGTAAAATCAGTCTAGTCGACTGAAAGATTGCCTTCGTGACTTTCGCACATCCACTTCGGAGCCTGCTCCGGTGGCACGGTTAGGAAGAGGAGGAGACGCGCGGCCACGGCTCGGTTGCCAATTGGCCGCAAGCCCTCGAGGGGGAGTGGTTTTGCTCCTGGCGTCGAATTGCCCGACTCCGCTGAAAGGTGCGCGACAAATTGCAATATGCTTGTCAATTGTGAAAAGTCATGCGAGCGTACTGAATCGAACAAAACGTGTGCCATTTTACGGTCGCAGCCCATTTTCGTCGAGCCCATTCTACCGTAATCCACACAGCCAGCAGCCAACCACCTGGCGAACGCGTTGATTGAGGTCGAATGTCAATACTTGCTCCTTGAGGTCAGCGACGAGCGCCTGTTGACAGTCTGCACCCCGCCGTGCGAAAGTGAGAACGAGAAGGACGGGTCGCCATTCCGACGCCGGTCGGAAACGGAGCCGGCAACACTGAAACGACCTACAATAAGAAAAAGCGAGTCGGGGCCAAAAAAGGGATAGCGTGACAGTGGCGGCAAAGCTCGCAGCATCTCTTCAGATGTTCCATACCTTCGACAAGGGTCTCCGAAAACAGCAACTACGGCAGCGAGGAGGCCTTCAACCGCCTTTGATGCTGACATCCTGAAAGACTAACCCTGAACCACTGATTATGATCAACTGAATGAATAAGTAACTACGCTTCGCGCGTTTGAATAATATTTTCCGCATATTTCACAGTGATTCTACCGGACCGTTGCGCTCGAGCGCTCGATGCGTGCGCAGAAAGCGGCAGAAATGCCGATTCGCGCGACGTTCTTCTGGTCGTCGAACGGCCACTCTGGTATTTTTGGAGGACAGAACCCAGGTTCTTCTCAGTTTGCTACTGATTTCGCTCAATTTGGAAAGATTTCAGGAGATTTTCGGTACCCGCCAGCCTGTTCAACTGCACAACGAACGTCTCTGGCCTCGGTGACTGGCGATTGAAAGACGCCTTGTGACTTTAAATCTTCAAAACAGAATGTTGAACGATTGTCTGAAAGTCTTTATTCTCTCCGCTTTTCAGTCGCCAGTTTGATTTCTGATATGTATTAACTGCTAAACTCGACCACTTAAAGAATGAATTCCCTCACAAGATGTGTTCTCGTACCTGCTTTCGGGTGAAACATAGCTGTAGAATTTCTTCGGAATGCTCTGCGGAATAGTACCGGCTGTGAAGGGATTATGACGATCTTGACCCATCCTGTCAATGTTGGTTAAAACTTCAACGATCTTTTAATGCCTCATCTAATTTAAATGCGAAGACTGTTCATATGAACCGCACATCTCTTAAGTTAGTTGTGAGTCATGTTAAATTTTAAAGTTTTTTCTTTTTTTGTGTATTATTCGTAGGTCTCAAAATCGGTGCGGCATTTCAGAACATTTGAATTTGAGCTTTCCTTTCGAAATCTAAAATTGTCACTTCGAAGCACTTCCCCTGGGAAATTCTTTAAACTTGCTTGCTCCTCAGCGTTCGACATTTGTGACTTATTAGAGACGAACAAGGGTGGCAGGTCCAGCATACTTCATTCATAGCGCGACCATACGTTCAATTTTGGATGCGAGGAGAGAAAGTGAGCCTAATTCAATCTCGTGTCACTGCGACAGAAACCAATTGGAAGATTACATGCTTCGCAGGGGTTAATCCAATCCGTGCGGTCCCTACACCCAGTGATGAGTTAAGGCTGTTGACTGTGTCTGCGTCGGCTACCTCTCCTTTTCCTCAACCTCCGTCAACATCATTAGTGGTCGAATGGACTACTGTAGTCGTGTTCGTTAGTTGCCCACGACTCCTTGTCGGGGCTGTAAAAGCTATTCGCAATTCACCGCGCGAACGGCAGCAGAGGAAGTAAATTAGCGGCAGCAGATTTCTGTTTGTCGCGCGCTGAGGCATATCTGCTCCAATGATTATCGTCCACGAGGCACTCAATCCGACACCTCAAATCTGAGCGCAAACTTTCGTGTACTCAAACGCCCACGGACTCCTTAAAAAGTCGATTTCTTTCATCTACTCGCAAATTGATATTAACAAAGACAGCACCTTTGCTGCAATAGAGGTACGCATACGTTATAAGTATAGGTAGAGCCAACTGTGAACATAAAAAACGGAACTACAACGTTGTGAAATGAAATCGTTAGAGTTAGTATATGATTCACCAATAAATACACACGAGCATTATTTACATACAAAATCACAAATATAAACCAATAAAATCTACAAATGATGGAACATGGCTCTTTGAGCGCAATAAATCCATCCACCATGCCGCAAAGTTCGCACGTCGCCAGTATTATGCGAGCACACCACTATGAACCCGAGATAAAGAATTAACCCGGCAGAACCTGGAAACGTGAATAAACCGGATAATGAAAGCCACAGGAACATATCCTTAGCCAGCTTTCGTCTGAGGACTTGCTGGCACTCGTTCCTGAAATAAAACGCAAAATGACCAACCAGTCCCAAGCGTAGTCATACCCGAGGAGGTCGAACATTTTCGATTTCGGAGCGATCTTCGTCGTCGTCCACAACAGCATCTTCAGGCAGATCTTCCAGTTTATACCCAGACTTAGCAACAAATGATATTACATCTACAAAAGAATGTTTTATTTATTTAAACACCACCAAGTACCTTCACTATCCTGATCCTCTGTCGTCTCATCGGTTCCATCTTCTTTCGTTTTCTCGGAATACGATGTGTACCGCGCCATGCGAGAAAAATACCTACAATTAAATTAAAAGAGACTGATCGAATGTACCCTTCCCTTACCTGTCTTGCTGTTGCACCACTAGCTTCTTGGGAACTTTCGCACGCTTCAATCCGCCATCCCAATCAAGATCAACAAGTCCTCCCCTCTTAGCTATTGTCTTCTTCACACGGTTAGCAAAATCAATAGCGTCTTCTCCTTCCTGGAAACAACTTCTGAGTTGCACTACCGGCTTCCACAATGATTACCAGTCTTTCCATTGGAGGCAAATACCATACGTTGCATATGATCGCCCAGGAAGTCATCATCCTCATTAAGTATTCAAACCATCCTTGCTCGCTAGAATTCCAAAAGGCATCTCCGAAACGAGAATCGTACTTCATTGCAATTGGATAAATCGTTGTTCCCACCTGAAAGACCTTATTTCCGATTTTCGCTTAAAAGTGATATTACCTCGAATGAACCTTTTTTAAACATCATGACAGATGTGTTGTTGATGCATGTACCCTCGGGGAAAATGAGAATCGGCAGTTTCAAAGGATCGCTAACATGCTGAGCCATTGTTCTCGTAACAAAAGCGCGGTCACGAACTTCGCTCCTTTCGAAGAAAATATGGGCACTTGCCCTGCTGATGGCCCTCTGCATTAAACCAAGCAAACCCGAATGACGCTGACCAATTAAAGCATAGACGTTGTCCGTACTTAAAATCGTCACGTCGAGTGGTGATGTGTGATTTGCAACACATATGCCTAAAAATACACCCTTATAAAATGCAAATCTGTATTATATCACCTCCTTCCGCAGCCTTATTTTTCTCATCGTGAAAATAAACTACGGCCGACAAGGAACGTGAAAGAATCCTATGGCAAATCAGCATGCATTTCTTGTTAAGAGTCCTCTTCGTTTCCCCATCTGGTACTAAACCGATCATGGCAGTACTGAATATCAGGAAAACTAGACCAATAATGAATAGGCAAAGGCGCATTGGTAGCAGGAAAACGTATCGGAAGAGAAATCCCAACACCCACAGTGCTGAGAGCTTCCAGCTAAAGAGAAAATCGTAAACACCTGAATCGCAATTTTCCTTACTTGACAAACTGATAGAATGCAATACTATTTCTTGTCAACATATTCCAAGACGCTAACTGTTCAGCTTCGAATCGGCTAGTTACTTCGTCTTCAATTATCGCTTCCATTCCAGCCTAAACAATCAATTAAGAAATGCCCCGACGCTACCGCAATACCTTGACAAAGTCCATCGAATCTTTCATGACAGCCCATCCTCTACTGCTAACGACAGTTTCAGACTCCTCCATATCTACGTCATTGAAATGCATGGAAGCTTCCCGTCTAATAATACCTAAAATAAACAACACCTTTAAAAGCACAACAGAGGCGAAACAAACTTGTCCCCGAGCCATGTCTTCGTCGCAAACTATTGCTTGATCCATGCGAGTTAGGTGATCCAAATGTGACACCAGAATCTGAAGCAAATCCTCCATCGGATTCGTTGCCATTTCGGTTTCGCAGAACCGGCTCTTTATCCTCGTTATTGTTAACACGGATCACGGGTTGCTCCACTTCTTTCGTGCCATCACACTCGTCTTCGGGCTCGGACTCATCTTCGGAAATTTCGTGTCCACTTTCCTTTCGCTTCAATTTTGCAGCGGTGTCAATCTGGCGTGCGCCCCACTAAATTCATGGAATGAAAGAACGGTCAAAAACAATGGAACTCACCTCAAAAAGTCGGATTAAAATATTCACATATCTTTCGCGTATTCCAAGCGATTTCCCGAAACTTGCAAGAATTACAACTACCACAACTATGAGAAAAATCGGAGGGAAGAGAAATGCCGACAAGAAAAGGAGAACGTGTTCGGTCCCTGCAGCTGCGATCATTCAGAAGCCTGTCCAAAAAATAGTACTGGAAATATGTGTTGATGTCGGCTGCTTCACGTCCAAATCGCAATTTGCAAAAATATCGATATCTGAAACAAGCAACACGCTAGCGGCATCACATCAAGAACTGCAACCAGCATATATAAAAACATAGCGATGAATGTGGAGGAGTAAAACGTTGACGATAAGACTTATCAAGAAAAGTCCAAAGTACGCTTTAAAGCGTGAAGAAAGCGCAACAAACAAAACGCTAAAAGAAGCTCACGCCATCTCTTCGTACGATTCTTCGTCCGCCCGCGTCGGTCGGGAAGTGAACGCGCTTTCATGCTGGCTGCCGAAAGGTATCCAAAGAACAGTCAGAAGAACCAACCAAACAGCCATTACAGCAAACTAATCGCCGTAGCAAGCAGCCGAAATGGCCGGTGCACGCCGTTCGAATGCAATTCCACGCGGAATCGCAACCAATCACTCACTTCTCCGCCAGAAACAAACTGGGGAATTCTCTACCAACAAATTCCATTATGCAACCGAATTACCAGCGGCCACCCACGTCGAAATAGAAGCATGTGGGATATTGTCGCGAGTTAGCTACGGCCCTCGGAAGGGCGGAAGAGCACGTTGTACCCGGCCGCAACTGAACGACTGAAAAAAGAGATTATTATCAATATTAAACGATTGTAAGAAAACACAACAAACCGAAGAAAAATCGCCTCAGAGCGCCCGCTTTTCTCTGTTTCTGTGAGATCGCGCGGCATTGACGGTAAGGGCGCCACCCCTGCAGCCAGTGACAGTGGAGTGACCCTTGGTGGTGCGATGAGCGATGAACTAATTATCAACTTGCAGTTTCTTTCTAGAAAGAACCTCCATTTCATGACACTGTGCCGGAAATTCGTTTCCGTTAATACTCGAGTGAGAAAACATGGTGTTTGAAAAGCGATATTTACATAAACGTGAACACAAACTGCAGGCCACATATTATAAAGAAGGGCACACTTCATCAAAAATTAAACAATTCTTCGAATCTCTGGCCAGCACGTAAGTGCATCTTTTTTGCAAATCCTGCTTGAGCAATCTTGGGCAATTGAGAGGGTTACAGTATCCATCGATGCACTCCATGTCGGCGCTGCAACGTAACGATGCGCAGTCTAAAAGCATACAGTAGAAAGCGAATACTACGGCCAACCCACAATCAACGTTCAGTTTTGCACATTTGTTAGCTGGAACGCATGTGAAGTTGGAGACAGACGCTTGGACAAATCCGTCGTTACACTGGCAGGTCTTCACGCACTTTCGATTGGAGCATCTGAAAATATAATTACAGTGGAGTGGCTTCTTGGCAGTCGTCTCACCTGGGATAAACATTGTTGCATGTATAGGGACAGGGAGATCCACAGTTAGTATAGTGGCTGTTTGCAGGACAATCATTGCCTTTGCTCACCGACTTAACCAACTTCTGACGGACACAAAGTCCCGTGTTTTCTTCGCACTGATAGCTTTGAGGACATCGAACACCATCGCAGGGAACTCGAGACGGTCTCGCACTATACGAAATGCAGCTTCCGGTCTTTGGGTCACATGCAGATCCCATCGGACAACTAATAGCTGCGCACAGGTCCAGACGAATGCAGTTTCCAGTCGCAGTGTCACACCGGCTTTTAAAAGGGCACTCGATATCGTCACAAGGATTCACTCTCTTCAACAACGTAGACGAAACGCAGAGTCCTGTCGCTGGGTCACAAACTTGCTCGAATGAGCAACGAACATTGATACAGGCGGTGCTGGAAGAGTATGATCGAAACGCAGGGGTTCGAAATTGCCGACACATTCCTATAAAATGTCATAAGCTTTAGCCATATTTGTCAGCTGGCGCAGGTGTTACCTGTGTTAGTGTCACATTGGGTTCCTTGTGGACAAAATTCATTTGCACAGATGTGCGGGGTTTTCGGCAAAATCTGCGGAACTCGGGGAATTTGTTGCACTGTCGTATCCGGAGTTCGGAATTGTCGGCAAAGACCAGTGTTCGAGTCGCACTGATAACCAAGCGGGCAGCGAACTCCATCACATGGATTTGCTGCTTCGTCGTCTCTTCGGAAGGTGACACAACGGCCAGTATTCGAATCACACTGTCCAGCTCCACACCAGACTCCGAAACATTTGTCGTCAATAATAGGTGCTCGAAATTGACGGCATATTCCTGTATTTGTGTCGCACTGTTGCCCGAAGGGACACTGGACTCCCACACATCTGTTGTGCCACGACGGCATTCCATCGCCGCTTTGTGGGCTCCGGAACTGCCGGCACAATCCGGTATTCGAATCACAGGTTGTACCGAATGGGCAAGAGTAAGTGGTACACTGTGTCTCACACGAAGTTAACATTCCCTGAAATGACAATACAGTGATGATTGCTTAAAGCCTGTTGTTTGCCGATACAATAATAGCATTAGAATGAGAATACAATTTCCCAGATTATAATACGCAGAATCCTCAGTCTAGACTTACCAACAAAATAAAGCATCGAAAGCCATAATTCATTCCCATCACGTTTTCTTGAAAGGCAAAGGTGACCGATGGTTAGTTAACTTAACGAAAGAGCCGAAAGGAAGGAAACTGGTCGTCACAGCCCACCGAAAAAAAAACTCGCAAGGAGGACTAGTTGGGCCGCGCGACCGGAAATTCCGCGCACAAACTCGAGAACTTCGCGCCCAAATCAAACAGTTTAATCGTCTTTATCATCAGTTCCTTGTTCAGTGGAATCAGTTTTGTTCAGAACACACAAATGTTTTCAAAGCATAGATTAAAGTCACCGAGAGGTTGAAATGGTCTGTAATGAGTTTTGCTACCCTAAACACTTGCGCTTACTCCTAAAAAACGTAGTTTATTGACTTAGTCAGAACTGCCACAAGTGTGTGTACAAATCTGTTTAAGGACTCCGAGAATTTCGTCTATCCAGAAGCACCGCATACCCAACTTATGAAATTCCTGAGAGACCCTAGAAAATAAGGCTACATCACAAAAATTTACTCGATATAAGCTGAAATACATCAATATTTTGATATGAAATATAGACCAAACAAAAAATCTTATACAGTGAAACGATTATGATCTTCGCGTTGTCCTGAATTTCTTCGAGCGTCTTCTGATGAACTGATACTGACCCTCGCTCGACCCGTTCCTAAAAGAAAGCACGATTAGATTAATTTTTCAACACATCAGCCTACCTGTATATGATAAGTTCTTTTGGCATCCGGGGTGTTTCATGCTACATTTTTGTAACAAAAACCTGTCATCAAAATTCCAATAAGCAGCTACATATTCACACATTTACACATTTTCACAACAACTAATTGTCACAACCCCTCTCCATACTCCAACGTAAATGCAATCGAAATTCAATCGGGCTTTCCATCGCCCTGAAGCCTGACTATCATTTGATTCAAGCTAGAATTTTGAAAAGTTGCTGTGAGAGTGAGTGGAAAAGTAGTACCGTGATCGCGGGCAATCACGGTCTTTGGAGATTACGGAGCCGTCGCGTGTGGTACCATTACACTTGACTTTCTTATGTATTCGCCACTGAAGTTGTACTGTATAGATACTCTGAAAATACTATCGGCCGAAACCTAGCAAATGTGAAAGAGTAAATAGTACACTATATGAAAACTATTATAAAGCGCCCGCTGATTCGATTCCGATTCTCGGATAAGAATATATAAATTCGAGACGTTCAAGTAGCGCGCTTATGCTAAATATTAAGAACTACCGACGTCGATCTCCAAAGAACCCAAGAAACATGTATAAAACAACAGTCATATCGTCAACAGGCTTTGAGCTTGTAATAGCTCGTAAGGCCGGTGAGGTCAAGCTTAAATTCTTCGCACAATTGAGAACTTTGTGACCAGGTGGAACAATTTAATCGTCTTTAATTCCATTTCCTTGTTCAGTGCAATTACAATCTTTATACGGCAGAAAAAAAGTTTTCAAAATAGTTGACGAAGGTTCCGCTCGAGTAGCTGGCAGGTGGTTCAGCGGTTGCCGGGTCTGTGATGAGTTTTTCGCGTCTAAACAGAACATGCTTTTAAAACTTGAACACTCTGCGCACCGGCAAATTTGAGTCCACATTTTCTCTACAGTTTCCTTGTTGGCTTCGTCAGAATCTTCGTCGAGTATGTAAACGCTTGAAGAGGTAGAGGATTTGTTGGCGAGTTTCGTCCAGAACGCCGATTTTTTGCCGAATCCAACTACAAGTGGAACAAAACCGTTATTTTCCATTTCGGCCATCTGTTTCGCGGTTTTATCTACGTCGCTGGTTTCACTAAAATAGACTTATTCAGTTCTGTTTCATTTTATTCGTTCAAACGTCACCCGTTGTTTGCAGTGAAGTACACAACATATGTGTGCTCGGCATATGGGAACGTGCATGACCGCTTAATTCCGACAGACGTGATCTGATTAGCTATTTTAATTGCGCTGAAATACGGGTAAAATATGGGGCATTAGCAAGTGTAGTCTTTACTCTTGGATTTCTTTGGATTTAGCATTGTAAGTCCTCATTCCGTCCACAGCGTCAAGGCCAGAACCTGGCCTACAAAGCTCTTTCATGGTGTACGCCCTGTCTGCAATCCCAGCGATGGCATCCAAGCTGTTGTTAGGATTGAAAATGAAATCGGACAGCAGCATATGAATTACACTTTTGTACTAAAACGAGTTTATGTCGCACCAATTGCCGGCTTACCTGGGACGTATAGTTTGTGCTCTGGTCGGACACATCGATAACAAGGAAAAGGTTGATCTTTGCCTTAGACACGCATGCTTTTGGTCGTGCTGAGACTAGAAGTTGCGTTAAACATTTACGAGGAGTTCCTTACCTGTTGTAACAGCCACTGAGGAAGCGGTTGTGAGAGACGGCGTGGATCCTGCGCAAGTGTTACCGGACGACGGGAAGTTGCAGTTGCACACGTCACCGTCCAAGATTCCGTGTTTGCACTTGGGTCTTGAGCAGTCTATATCTCCCCAATCGGCGTCACACTGACACTGGCCAGTTTTCGGTTGGAATGGATGTTCCGGAGGGCAGACAGATTCAGGAACGCAAAAAACGTCGAAAGTGCGAATCGTACTTCCAAAGGAAACCTGAACAAATTAATGCGTCGCGAATTACTTTGTGTTCGATCTTACCTCAACTGGTTTCATACCCGGTGAGTCACATGTGAATTGTGTCGTCCAAACATATTGACATGAAATGGAATCCGTTTTCTGAGTTGCCAACGTTTGGTTTTGTCCCGCAACGGTGACAAGAGGAGCACTAGTGTTCGAAGACCTGGGCCAGCTGGTGCTGAAAAAGTTCAGGTAGCTTGAGGTGCCTAAATTCTATCCCGTAACAAAACTCAACAAAACTGCGAATACCGTTGATCGCAGCAAAATTGCGGGATTCATCAGAAATTTGAGTATTGATGCCAAATGCAACCTTTATCGGAGACACAATTTCAACCACATAATCGACTCCGGCTGCTGATATCTTAACGTCTTTGTCTAAACGTGCAAAAAGTAACAATTAATTATGAGCTGATAAAATTTACCTCCTTTGCTAACCATAAAGATTTGATCCGAAACAATACTAGAAGACCCTTGAAACAAATTTTAATCAAGTATGAAACGATTTGCTTAAGAGATGGTACCTTCAATTGGGTTGGGCTTCATTGCCTTAGCGAATGTTACCAAATAGGAACTTCCGGATTCGAATGTGAGAACTTTGTCTTTGCTGTCGCGAGATACAACGTAAAAAGCTCGTTCTTGTGTTTTATTAGCGGGCAGAACGCTGCTGATGTAGCTGCTGAAGTACTGTAAAACAACTTATTGCATACACATGCCTTATGTATGAATGAGCACTTACGGAAGGATCGTACTTCACTGTTGGGCTCAAGGAGATGGTCGAGTATTTCGAGTCACTTGGAAGTTTGTCAAAAGCAACAAAACGTATTTCAGCTTTTCTTTTCGCAACCAGAGCGATGACATCGGAAGGAGGTGAGTACGAAGCGATTGAAGCGCCGTTGGCAATAAAAATGACGAGACCACGCGAGGCCATCTTAAACATGTTATTGAAAGCAAAAAAAGAGAAAGAAAATTAAAAGAATATTCAAGACTAGATTTGTTTGTATCAAAATGTAGATTATCGTACCTGAATATCAAGTGCCGCTTTGATGGGGTCTTCGTCGGAACGAGTACAGTTGTCTGTCTTGAACAGTTGGCTGATTTTGCTTCCATCGTTGCTTGTAGCAGGAATCCCACAAGTAGAACAAACTCCTAAAATTTGCAATACGTTACGCGGGCAGTTTTGGTTCCTCTACCTTTGTCGCATCCAAATCGAATCACGGTGTACTGTCGGGCGAGTCCAAGGCTTCCAACAGTTTTGCCGATGTCAGCAGTCAGACTGCTTTCAACCACGACGGCTACACTGTCTAGCTGAGACTCATATTTGGGTTCTCCCGCATCGTCCTCATTGCTGCATGTACCGGCGTCTAAAAGTTAATGGGTCAACAGTTTATGGACTCGGGAAGTTCCTACATTTTTCGCACCGTTTGCCTTGGAAACCACTCGGGCACTGACAAGACGACCCGACCAAGCTTCCTCCGTTCTGACAAGCTGCTGGGGTGGAGCACGCAGGTGCGTTCGCCCAACCCGGGAAGCACTCGCATTTGCCGTCAACCATTTGACCGTTGGCACATGTCTGATTGGAAGGAACACACGCAAACGGATACGTCCTTGTTGTCAGAGATGGGAGAGTAATCTAAAAAAGAACATTAAAAATGATCTTCGAAGGAAGAGCTCTGACCCGGAGAAGGTAAACGTGGTTGGGATCGCTACAGAACACACCATTCTCAGCTATTTGGTAGTAACACGATGACTGGTTCTGGGCGCTAAAGGGAATGGGAGAGGAGAGCATTTGGAGGTTGCCCGAGAACGCCTGAAGTTCCGTTCCACTAATGTTTCCAAGGTGTCCACCAATCAACGGATATTCGTCTGAAATGCGAGAAGTCGTACACGAAACAAGAATATTGTCTTACTGTATCCGGAGCTCATGAAGGTATTGTCGTTAGTTTTTCCGTTGTTGAACGCTATTAGCAAGTCACTCCTTTTCTCGTTCAGGATACTCAACTTGTACATAACACCGGTGTTGAACGATGATTCAAGGGTCAAATTATGCGTTCCTTTCGTGAGGGTCAGATTGTACATAGCAGTTGAAGTGGTCACTTGCATCGGCTGGTCATATATAGTCGTACCGTCCACCGTGAGCTCACAAACTAAGTGTTCACAAATAACTCAATCAAAACGTCTCTACACAAACCTGCTCCGCACGTTGTGACCAAAATAAACTGGGCGTTTTCCTCAACCTCAAAGTTTTGGGATGCAATAGTCATACCGTCGGCAGAAGAGCCTATGAAGAAAAGGGCGGAAGGAGTGTTGGAGACCTTTTCGTAGCTTTCAAGAAACTAAACATTTTTAACGTTTCTAATAACGCTACATTTGTAACTTACAGATCCTATTTCTCCCGCTCCATTGGAGCAAAATGCGAAGCCTCCACTCGATGCTGCCAAATTCATTATCCCCATTCCTTCCGGCTTTATCGTCAGTCCGCAGTCTGTGTTATCGGTGGAAATCACCGTAATCTAGGCGAAGTATTTGATATAAATAAAAAGGAATAATCGACTTACCGTAGCTCGCGAAGTTTGGACTGTCTTCAAAGTCTCTTTATACTGTTCTGCTGAACCGATTCCGCCCGGCGTCAAAATAAACACATCTTGATCTTTGTCCGCAAGATTCTCCAAACTTTTGTCAAGACAAGGCGCGAAGTTCCACTCTTTGGCAGATTCGGTAGTCCCGTATGACAGAATATTGTGCAGCAGGTTGTTCTTGAAACCGGTTAAAGTATTAGCGACCTGAATTACAATCTGAGTTCCTTGTGTTAGAAAACGCCTCTCACGTAAACTTGACAGGTTCCAGTAGAGTCGAGATACGCTGTGGTATACTGGCTGAATTCTACATTTTTCACGTAGTCAAGCACCGAGACCAGCAGAGACTTCGATTCCGTCACATTGAAGAGCGTTTGGAGCAACGGAGGATAATTGGCCATAGCAAGGACGAATGTCCTGTTTCCTAAAATTTCGTGGCAGTTGAGTGGTGCTTCAGTGGTCGTTTCAGGAGCGCTGCTTGTTGCATCGGCTGAGTCGAAAATCCCGAAAGCGTCATCATCCATTATCCATCCAGTCTGACTGTGCTGTTCTGGAGCAGCACAGTACAGTGGAACCACTTCGGAGTACGACCTAGCGTTGAGGAAAACCTAATCACAGCAAATGGTCAGTAACAGTGACGGAATTCTAATTTTACTTGAATCAAAAAATCGCCTTGTTCAGAGCAGGTCAAAGTGTAAGGTATCTGGTAGTTGTACTGGCACGTGCGGTTGCGAAATCCATCCGGAGTCGCGGTCAACTTTGCTACGCTGGTATCGAGAGCGAACGAAACCTCCGTATCTGACACCTGTTCCGAGGTGTACTGTAAGAGCAATGATTGTGGAAAAGAACTCTCTGAAAAAGAAGCTTGAAAAAATCATTTTGCGCTTATCATTACCAGAATAAAGAGGAACAGTTGCTGTTACATCCGCGTCAGGATTTGAAGTGAAGGCAACATTTAATCCATCTTTGGAATTGATAGCCCAAGTTTCAACAAAACAGGGGAATTCGTTGTCAAAGCCCATCAAACCAGGCTGGTTCAGTTTGAACAGCATCCATCTACCTGCATCTGCCACGATTTGTCCCAAGCCGTCCACTTCCGCACCTGTCAAAGACGTAACAATAGATCAATCCGATATGTATATGTGCACTCACTCATAACGGCGTTTTTGTCTTTGGAAGCTGAAACCACCTTCACCATGTACTCAACTCCCTGGACTTGCGGTATTTCTATATCAAGCACACTACAGTTGTCTTTGAATACAGAAGATAGGACGGTGTGGAAGTATTGTGGAGAAAGGATAGCACTGCTCAACTACAAAGAAATAGGAAAAGTAAAAGAAAAAAGTTTTTACCGTTGACATCGATTGCTTGAATGGCCTCGAAAAGACTTTGGGCATGTACGGAGCCAAAAACACACCCAGAGTGGCTCTGGAAACTCGCCGTAGATCCTTGAATTCCTCACACAAATACGGACCTTCGAGGCAGGAACCGTACTCGACGAATCCGACGTAAATATTTATCTTAATTTGATGAGGATTTATTTGCTGCTTGAAATAACTGCAAACATACCTTGATACGCTTTGCAATAGCCGTTTGGAGCAAATCCTCTAACTCGGAACCGCTGTGATTGAGAGGTACGCTAGTCCATACAATCACTTGCGACTGGAAAGAGGACATGTCCACAAGCTTTCTAATGCCGCTGATGTCGATTTGCGCCGGTCCGCCGACTGGCTTCTTCATAAAGTTGGTTAAGGTCTTGTGGACACAATTCGGAATGTCCTCGATGCAAGATTCCAGATCTTCGTTAAACATTATGTTCGTGATCGTTTCATTATTTTTGACAACAAAGTCGTTGATTGAACCGTTGATCCATGCGGCATTCATTCCACTGTAGAGACCATCGTTCCAGTTGGTGTATAAGGAGAGAGTGCCCGGCTTGGACAAGACGTTCAGCTGTTCAGGCACACATCTAACTAAAATCGAGTTTGAACAATGTTTAGAAACAATTTTCGTAATTACCTGGTTCGCAGTGGAAGCCCAAAAATCCAGGGGGACAGCTACAGCTGGAAAATCCGTTGCTCAGCTTCGGGATACCATAATTCAAGCATTTGAACTCCGTACACTGCTGCGAGGAGTCGGATGAGTTGCTGCTGATGTAAGGGGATGAGCATTGGCATTTATCTCCCAATTGAATTCCATCGTTGGAGCATTCAAAAACTAAAATTAAAAACTTACCGGTTTCTTTAAGGATATTGGGAACAAACCATTGCTCTCTGCCTTAACATCGTGGCTAAGAGTGAAAGCCAAAAAAATAAGGCTGAGGCTTAGCCGCCAACTCCCCGAAAGCGGCATCTAAAAACAATTTATTAATTAAAGGGAAATAAAGAGATTTAGAAAAGAAGAATAGTAACTGCCGCTGAGAATGCCGCTCAATCAAAATCGTTATCAATCGGTATGTTGGGTCCACACCCACTTGTAATGCTGATAAGGAGAATAACTTCATTAATACACTTCGCGACTATCGATTCACTGACGACATTTGACGTTATATCAAACGTGAGTAGGATTTTCGCCGAATGGGAACCGGCGGAAGTGGCTACCATGCATGTGTCCCGACCTCGGTCACGGTTCGCAATGGGTGATCCACTAGAATCGATACACATCCGCGGCAACACTCGAACATTAGCAAAACTTTTAAACGTTTGAAGAAGAAGAAATCGCTGAAAATCCAAAGTCCTCCAGAACAGCTTCGTTCAATGCCATAATGTCCGATGCCCTGGAATTGGTGCTAAATTTTACAGCAGGAAAATTTTAAAATATCTTTTCGATAACGTCATGGGATAGTCACCAATGACAACGCCCTTCCTGTCCGTTATCATAAGAGATCATATGAGAGTCCAGTTTTGACTCATCAGGCCCTTCCGAAACAGTTAACTTGAATGTAGAATGATGACGTTTGGCACAACTTATGTTTTCTTTTTCTTAGCGCTTTGCATGTGCTAAAAGGTATCGTACGCTGAACACAGCATTTATGGGAAGAGTTTTTCCATTTTACGGTCCTTGAAATCGTACAAAATTCAAAACTTACAAAGGGTTTATAAAATTAAAATGTGTCTTTCGAACAATGGTTGTGCACCCTGATTTTTTTATATCTCTCTGCATCCCTTGCAGTTGAAGCTCTCCTCATTCCGTTCTCGTACTAACATGCCGAAAATTTCTAAGTATAAAGTAGTACAATGCAACGGTTTTATGTACCCATCATTTGGCTAGACAACCCCGTTTTTCTATCGTCGATATTATATGCAAATATAGTTTTCTATAGAACTAATCTGAGGTCAATTTCAACTGTCATCTGCAGACACTGGCTGCAGCGACAGGGTTCCCGAAGCGCTTTCCCTGAGAGGCTCTGCAAAAGTGTTGTTGGATCCTGCTACTCGCTTGTCATCGAATCATGTGGAGCGATTCACGATGAGAGTCGAGCGGAAATCTGAAGGGGATTTCGTGAAGCAGATGGACACCACAGCGGATCGAAATTGGGAGTTTCTGAAGGACGCGGAACCGTTCCGTCCCTATAGTGGAAATCCTCATCACGCTCCTCTGGCGCCAAGCATATCCGTACAAGGAAACGCAGCTTTTGCGCTTCTCAAGCAGGTACGGGAATTCTCGATTTTCATGTTAATAAGTTTTTTTTTAGGTTGCAAGCGAGAACGAAGCATACTTCAAGCATAAATCGTCCGGCGAATATTCTTCTCGGCTTTCAGAATGCTGCGATGAAATTGCTCGATCATCGGATTTGCTGCGAGGTAAAGTTGTGGGGTAGGTCTGAATTAACGTTTTTTTCCTTTTAGATCTGGTGGCAAAACTTTTGGAATTATCAGCTTCTTGTGATTATGACGAAAAGACTCCCGGGAATGGGTTCAGGTAAATTTAAGCAAGTTGTAGGTGTAACTTTACTTATCGTTCAAGATCGCTTGTGAGTGTTTGCGATATTGTTATCCAACAAATCTTAGCATTACTTCAAACGATTACTGAAGCTCGAGGCACGGTGATGTTTCGAGTTACCCATTACTGCAAGGAAATGGAGGGTTTTGGTGCCGTTTTTCGTTTTCTTGTACTTTCAATTCAGCAGGTATCATTAATATGCACACGAAGGGTTCTTTATTGTGTGAATACATTGTAGGTGCTAGGAAATTCTCATCATCTGGAACCAGGCTCTTTGTTTCCTCCTCTTGATGGTGATTATTCGCAATATCATGCTCTCCTTAAGGGAATAGAGGCTTTGGATGCTTCGTGCTTTTATGCGAGAGCTCTGGGATTTCAGGTAATTGGTCGGACTGGCGCAGTTTGTTTAGTGAACCTTTCAGTTCCATCCTTCGGTCTGCAAAATATTCCGTTTCATTGGTGTTGTGCTTGCAACATACAGTCTGTGCAGAGAAGGCGGACACGGCCCACTTGGAACTCTTATCCATTCAGGTCGTTTTTTCTTGAGTCCAGAGCAACGAGCTGAACGAATAATCAAGGTAAGAGAAGTTGGCTCGTAATGTTATAAACAACAATTTCTAGGTAACACGTGAAGCCGATATCGATTTTTGCCGAGGGTTTTGGAATCTCTCCGAACTTGGATCGGTACGTTACGACATATCTGTTACATTTAGTCGATCATGTAATGTATTTTGCAGATGGGAAAATGGTTTTGCCCTAAAATGGCGATCTGTGACCTGAGGGATATAGCCTTTGTTGGCCCGATTTCACTTGAAACGAACTCAGGAAAGAAAGTGCTAGTTCCTGAACCGTCAGCTCATACTGGCCACAAGCCTGTTCGGATACGTGTTATTTCGCATGCCCATCGCGAAGGAGTCGTAAGTTGCCATATTTTTTTTGTTGGTTATCTTCAAATTATTCTAGAGCTGCGCTCCGAATCGCCTACCCCTTTCACCCAATCTTGTGATTCACTGCCATGGGGGTGGTTACGTTGCGACTTCGTCGAAATCGCATGAGGTAATGACGAAACCTTGCTTAGATAACTCATTCAATAATTTAGACTTACCTGAGGTCATGGGCGAAATCTGTCAATTGTACAGTAGTTTCCATCGATTATTCACTTGCTCCTGAAAATCCATTTCCTAGAGCTACAGAAGAAGTTTTGTATGCTTACGCATGGATGATTAGTAATCCACATAAAGTTGGTATGATATTTACATCATCATGTAAGCGTTATAACTTTAATGCTTTCAGGTTGGACTGGTGAGCGAGTTGTCATGGTCGGCGATTCTGCGGGTGGAAATTTGGTAATGTCGACAAATTTACGCCTAATTGAGCTGGACATTAAAAGAATCCCAGATGGCTTGGTTCCAATATATACTCCATTTTTATTCCAGGTTTGCTGAAATTTTTAAATATACTTTAATTTTTTTTATTGCAGTATTTGCCTTCTCCTTCACGCGTACTCAGCTTCATGGATCCATTACTACATATGGGTGTTGTGTTACGCTGTGTTGAAGCTTACACTGCTGATGGAATCGATTCCGTTTTCAGTGATGGAAACGATAATGTATTTAGCGACGAGACCGATTTTGAGCGAAACCGTTCTGCGTCGCAAGCTGCAACTGAAATCGCAAACCACTTTTATCCTCAAAACGGTCACAAATCGTTGCAAGAATATGTTGATCAAGTTCAGAAAGCTGCCTCGTCTACTTCTCGTCGTCCTTTGGTATGTCCATTTAGTCAAGTTTTTGAAACTCATTTTATTATTTTAGAGTCATAAGCGTACGTTTAGTCAAAGTTTGGCAGACACTGCTGCTTTAGCAGCTGGTCATGCATTTGACAATTTGTCCGGATGGTTTGAGCGCAGTGGCCCGGTCGGTTTTGGAGATAAGGCCAAGCTAGATAGGGTTGCTTCTTTGACTCCTCAAATGGCAGCTGAATTGCAACAAGAGGTATAACTCATTTTGTTTGTCGAATCATCGAAACATTTTGCATTTAAGGATATTGCTGGTCGCCAATCGCAGTTCTACGAGTTGCTGAAGATGAATATCCCCAGAAACCCCTTGATATCACCAATGTACGCAACTCCAGATGTGCTCAGTCGTCTCCCTCCTATCTCCTTTGTGGTCTCTACCTTTTTTATTTGCTAGACATTATCGATTCTTATTTTCAGGCTTGTCATCTCGATCCTTTATTGGATGATTCAATTCAGTTCGCTCGCAAGTTGCGTGATTCTGGTGGTAATGTAAGAAGTCTGGACATCTTGAATGGTCTGCCTCACGGTTTCTTGAACTTCACTTTGATGTCCCAAGAATGTCAAGAGGGGTCAGTGGTTTGTCTCGACCGTATCAGGAACTTCTTTGGACTACCTGATTCAGCAACAGAAGGAAGCTATCAAAATGTGTAATACTACTCATCGGTGGATATATGGGATTAATAATGTAATTTACTTTTCTGTGATTTAAGTGCTATGGCACTCAAAATACTTGTAAATATTTCGCGCCAGTAAGTTTTTATGTACGATAAATGTCTTCTTCATCCATAATGCGCAATTTATAAATCTCTCCCAGCACGGAATTGTGGGTGTTGAGCGGTTGATTGGTCGTTGCGGCTGCCATTGGGTTTGTGGGATGTCTCTTAATAATCCGTCGCCATGACGACGACCATCTTCGCGCGGCCAAAGCTACGGTAGGAGGGAAGCGCATAACTTCGGCGAGTGTGTCAACTAAATTGTGTTAATTCAGACATTGCTGAAGGTGGACCGGATTTATTATCTCCGTTGCGTTTTGTTATTTTCGCTTAAAGGAAATGAATCCAGCTAGTTTCAGTAAGTTGTTTCTGCTCAGCTTTCGATTTCCTAAACTACTAAGGCTATTGAAAATTTGCGAGCTGTGGGACGGTAGCTGTTCAAGGTTTTGGTCATGTCGGTTATAAATTCCGAGTTCAACGGAAATACACGCAGAAATTATCTTCACGGAAACAATTATGACTAAGAAATAACCGATCAAACTCTCCGTTTACTTTACCCACAATCGGCTTGAGTTCTGCTCGCCATCGCTGGTCCAACGCTTAGGACTAAGCGTTGTTTTGGCCTCCGCGGAATTCGCCTTTTGTGGTTTACACGGAAATGGCGACCGGAAGAACGCAAAGACGGCCCCGGATTTCCTCAATTGAGAGCCATTTTACTGTGTGAGCAATTCATGCTTGAAGTAATCAATGTTTTTCGGCCACTCCGGTGGACGGCTACCGTGTTTTCTGTGGGTTGCTTTCATGTTCAGTTTTAGATAGTACGTACGAGAATCTTCGCCATCGGGCGCCTCAATGGCATGAAACGGGGATTTCGCTGCCGACCGCTGACGGGACTTTTCGTCCTCCGCCAGGAAACATAGGTAAGAGCTGTTGCGTGGCGTGGACCAGAGTTTCCATGAATCTGAAGGGATTAAACGGCGGAAGGCCTTTTGTGTAAAGTGTTTGATCCAGGTCCTGTGTGGCTGGCAAGGCGCCGGAAGATGGGCATCGCTTTCTTGTGACTTTGTTTTGTCTGTCTTTGCCATAGTTAAGCTGGGGACTAGCTCGATTGAACACAATGCCTTCGCTTTAAAAAGACCGCCTGTGGTTTCCGGAAGCGGCCTTAATGGCTTTCGATCGGTCAGGTGAATAACGCGGCTCCTCTTGCCTTCATGCATGTAATGGCCAAAGCCACACGCTTCTGATGTGACTACCGCGCGACCGAATGAAAGCGCCGGCACATGAAATAGATTTGGGAGCGAGATCTGAAGTTAAGAACAATTTAGATTGCATCCAGTATGGATCTCTATTGTCGCGTCTTCCCAACCAGAGTAAGAGATCTCGTGGTTTTACCAGTTGTTTCATTGATCCCCTTTAGACAGCGGCCAGATCCAGTTATGGCAGTTCCTGCTGGAGTTGCTTTCGGACGCCGGGAATAACGCCCACTGCATTGCCTGGGAAGGTGGGAACGGCGAATTCAAGCTCCTCGACCCGGACGAGGTTGCCCGAAAGTGGGGCGAGCGGAAAAGGTAACAACTACGGTAGCTCCCATTCCATTTGTTTTTCAGCAAGCCCAATATGAACTACGACAAGCTGAGCCGGGCTCTTCGATATTACTACGATAAAAACATCATGACTAAAGTGCACGGCAAGCGATACGCTTATAAGTTCGACTTTAATGGACTGGCGCAAGCGTGCCAGAATTCTGCGACATCAGAACTAACTGCCGCAGGTCTCAATTATCAGCACGGTATGTATCCCTCATCCTTTTACGGACACTTTAAAGCGCGCAAAGGCTTTTAAGCACTCAGCTTCAGTCACTTTAGTCTATGCGGGAACCTGTGAGTACAAAGCCCTCTTCTCTTTTCCTCATCGATCAGAGAGCTTACTGCTCGCTACCTTCAATAATTGCCCCTTGCTTGGCAGTTGATAATTGCGCAAAACAATTTAACTGTGTCCCCGTCGATAAACGCTTTTCCAACGTCCGTTTATCTTTCAGGGTATGCATCTCATGACCTTCTCCTGCAACACTACCAGACATCAGTTCCCAAGTTGACGGCAGCTTCCGCTGGAGTAGTTACATATCCTTCGCTTCTGGCGGCGTCCAACCTCGCAGTAGCTGGGGACAGAGGAGCGTCCCCACTCCCTCCCACAGCGACCAACTACTGGGCCCCAACAGCTCACAATCCTACCGCTAATCCGTACTTCTACCCAGGTGTCCCCAACGCTTATTATGCAGTTGCCAACATCAAAGAAGAGTGTCAGCCGCACACCACGTGACCCTTTGGGATATGAGACGGATGGAGTGATACGTTCAAGATCAATAAATTTTTACGCATGTAAACTGAGTTCATTGGGACGGCGGAATTACCGGTTTCATTTCTACAAATGATATATCTGAACACTGCTGGGAAGCTGGCCGGGTGTCCTGGATGGTTCGTGAATGGACTGTTTGCCTTCCGCGCTTGCGAAGACGGGGGATCTTCCGGTAACGGACTCTGAAAACAGCGATGTTACTCATGAAATAAAGTGAAATGGTTAGAGACGTTTGGACCCTAATGGACATATCTACAAACCGTTTGGAGAGACGTTATCGTATCGGCTCATGTCAAGGCACAACGAAGGCGAGGAATCCCTGTCGTCTTCGTCCTCGACATCGTTTCCAGCCGTTGGCCACTCGGTGTCCGATTTTTCGTCGGTTTTGAAATGATCGATTATCTGATTGACTTTTTCGAAACTGCGGCTCATATCGGACTGAAACACAACTCGGCGCTCTCTCCGAAGAGGAGACGGCTCTCCGCTATCAGAAGATTGCTTTGACGCCAACGAAGACGGCGCAATTTCTGCGTTATTGGTGACGGGGCTAAACGAGTGGAAACGTCAGTATCTACGCACACGATGCCGGCATCGCTATACCTCAGTGACGAACACGCGGCCTGGAGCGAGCGCACACCGGAAGACAACTGTGGTGATTCACAGGAAGGTGTCATTTCAATCTGAAACTGGTGCGAGGGAATGACATAGATCACGGAATCAGCAAAGATTCGTGGCTGGCATTGAACTGGCGGCAGAACTACAGTATGCTCACCTGGACTAAGTGAGGTTCGCCGACATCAGGAAGATCGTAGGAACTCTCCGCTTTTTTGCCCATCTTCTTCTGGAACCAGCTGCGCCAGCCCTTCTCGCGAAGATACTCCGTACGTCGTGTGACAAAAGAAATGACCGAATCGCTGTTTCGCACTCCTCGAAAGGCGTCCGTCGAGTTGCTTCTACAATGACCCCAATACGTTTTTTGGCTTCTACGAAAAATTTCCATGCTCGATGAGCCCGCACTCACCGCCTCCACTTAATCGGCTCCAACTCCTCGGTGTCATTCCCCTTGTTAGATCCTTTCTTTCTTGCCACCAGACTGAATAAAGACCGGTCCACTGAGGGTCCTCTCACAAATCGTTTCCATGACAGAAAATGATCTGAAATTTTTTTTGTTGGCCGCTCGAGTACTGTGTGAAACATTGGAGGTAAGTTTGAGGGTCCTCCGTTGATCTCCACGCAGCCTCTGTTGCTAAGGTCAGGCGCGGTCTGACTCCGCAGCACAGGAGGTGCAGCTGCATTCAAATTTCCGACTTCAAGGCAGGTTCTTTCTTCTGAAGAAATTAAAATGAAGCTGAATTAAACAATTCTGTCGTACCGGAAGTCGACGGGGTCGAGAGCTCACTGAAATCGTCCATAAATATCGCTTTCGCGTTCGCGATCAGGAAATTGCAGAGGCTGGTTTGAACGTTTAGACCATGAAGGAGAAGAGAGTCATTGCTGACCAACATAGGGGGAGATCTAAACAAGACATTAGCACGATAACATAATAGCAGAATGTACCGAATGAGATTGGGCGCCCAGACAATGGCGAGATTTCGGGAGGTCATGTCGGTAAAGTTAGTGTAACTGCACATCTTCGACAAATGCGACATTAGATACTCGGCTGTGCTGAAGTGGGCCGGAGGAAGCCGGCGAATGATATCACGACACTTTTGGACCTTCTGCACGCTATCCTTTTCAAAGCAACTCTGAAACAAAAAATTCAAGCAAAATGTGAAATTAAGTGTACACACCACCAAGTCGCTGTAAAGTTCGAAGGTGAAAAGAGGGTTAGGTAGTTGCCGAAAATACTGTTTGAGCAGAGAAGAAACGCAGTGAATGTCGTGCAGGATTGCCGGGTCATTCAAATTTGGGACATTTCCTGAGTCGAATTCACTTCTAAAAGACGTAAATGGGCCAACGCTTTGGAAGATTTCATGACAAACCTCAGTTTTCTGATGTTCGACTGGATCCCACATTGGCGATATATACCGGTTACTATTCCGTGCCGTTCAATAGTCTCCACGCACTGCACGAGAATAGCAGGAACTGAAACAAATATTGTAAAGTTAAGTTGAATATTCATTCGAAATTGTTGCCGGACCTTGCTGATTGGTATCGCTGAGGTGTTTCTGGAGATCAACTCCGAAGACCCGTGGAGAAGAGTTTGTTGTTCGAAGAAGTTTTTTGAGTGATCGCTGCGCCTGGAGTCCACTTCGCTTCAAGCGTTCCCACCGTTCATTCCCGCGGCGATTCTCCTCGTCGATCATACACTTTCCCACAAACAACTTCACGCAATCGCTTGGCAGATACCCGACCTGGAAAAGCGCTTCTTCTGTAGATTTATGTTGAGTCGGCTCGAAAACGCAAACCTCGAACTGGTGCGGAAATCCGTCGTCGAAAAATGGCTCGTGGGGAGAAGAACAACTGATTGTCAGCTTTGCCTTCCAAAAATTGTCGCTTTTTTGTTCAGCAGAATTCATTTCAATCACCGAAACGATGTCGCCAATCTGTGAAAAAAGACAAGAAAACATGTTAAATGCAATTTAAGTTTTCAGCTTCAGTCTAGGCTTCACCCCTTAGGTTCACTCACTCACTTTGATGGTCAACTCGTCGCTCGTTTTGGCGGTGTAGTTACGGATGACGATTGCGGCTGCTATTGCAGGCGTGTTGATTGGAGTGTACTCCGCGGGCACAAAATGGTTCCCTCGACTGTCCAACTAAATGAGGCGGTTTCATTCGGCTAAACTGCAACTATAACTAACCTCAAGAAACTTCAGAACGGGAAAACACGTTATCACGCTTCCTGTTAGCCGAGAAAGACGGTCTGTGTAGTTGGAAAGTTGATTGTACAAGTCCGCTACATTAAGGAAATTTCGCTGATCTTCGATCAGCTCTTCGACTTCTCGTAATCTACTATGCTGGCGATCAAAAACGCACCGATGGAGCTGATAATCAAATTCAATAAGTTCGCGTACGGAGCGCTGAATTCGCCTGAAAAGAGTTAAAGATTATTATGTGTGATCCGTGGACTTCTTAATTACCATTGCTTATCGTTGCTCCCAACGTCTAAGTAAAGAATACAGCCGCGTAGATCCTGGTCAGAACTTAGCCCTTCTCCGACATGCTTGAAACCGGCAAAATCAACTTTGACCGGACCTAATTCGACGACGAAAAAATGGAAGTGCTTGCACTCATTCAATTTGAAGATGCTAAACGATTACGATAATGACGACTACGCAAGAGCTATAAAAAACCTCGCTGATCGATGATGGGGCACTGGACTCCTGAAAACTGACGATGCTCGAAAAGTGGGGCGCGAATGCCGACGATGGTTAATTGAGTCCAAAGTTGCGGCCCTGCTGAGTTCCGGTGACAACATCTTCCGACTTATTCGTCCATTTTCCACCTATAATTAAGGGGGCAATCAGCATGTTCTCGACACAATGCGGCAGGAAAATGAAAAAAGGCTTGCAAATGGTCTATAGAAAGGGGTGAATCGCGGTTGACTTCGTTTAGCACAGTTGAAAATGGCGGAGCAATTGAGAAATGTTGGAAAAACGGAGAGAATTAATATCCAGGCGCTATAGAAGACAAGCGCTCAGGACAGTGACCACCGGGGTGCGGATGAAGGTGATCCTTGGTTGTGGCTGTTGGATGATTTCTCGAAGGTCGGGCAGCAAAAAGTTTGCACACATCATCGCCGGACCAAGCGCGAGTCTACTCGGAACGGTGAACAAACGGCCGCTATTTTACCGTGGCGCGTACAACTGGACAAGCTCTTCAAATCGGCCTGTTGCTGGCTATGCGAATCACGCATGATATGAGCCAGGGGATAAATTCAAAAGATTCAAGTTAGGCAGCGTGCTGTTTTGGACATGTGTAAGTGTTGCACTGAAAATTCAAGGAGAAAAAATTCTTCTCGGACGCAATAGGGTGGCGTACTTGTTAGCAAACAAACACTGACGAGGTATTCACAAAAACTAAGCAGAAAGTACCGAGGACCTGCTAGAGGAATAGCAACACTAACTACGGTCGCCGCATGAAAAAAAAACACGCGAAAACACTAGAAACAATAAACTTAAGGGAGCACCTTTGCCCGGCGATAGCGAGTGCAATCACATCATTAAGTCGCACACTGCAAACTCTCTTCAGCATCAATCAGCCTGGCGCGTTTGTCTTGTTGGACAACTGAAGAAGAAGCAGCGTATCATCGCCAGCAAAAGACCAAAAAACTTGCGGATTCTCCGTCCTAGTATCGCTCGAAAAGCAGAGGGCCAACGAGGCCCGCAGCCAACGCGCCTGGAAGAAGTTTCACTGCGGGCGCAACAGCTGTTCGTTACAAAGCACGCTAGCGGTCTTCCTGACTCCGAGATGTGCTTTACCTGCGAACGTCCACAAAATCGAGGCTTGCGCAAACGAGCCGTACTACCTCATCGGAGCAATACTGTCCACTGTCCACAAAGTTACATCAAGCGATAATAACTTTAATAAGCCTCAACAACAATATGTACATGAAGTGAACTAATAGGCGTGAGTAAGTGATATGAGACCAACAATGTTAAAAAAATATGTTAAGAGTTCTTGATAATGCCACTTGAAGTAAAACTGCAGCTAGAAGGCACTGCCTAAACCGGTAAATATCAGAGTACATCATATGACTATTCCGGAGTCATAGGAGCTGATGTCTGAGTTTGCATGTCGTGACTGCTCGCTTTTGACGATTGAAAAAGATGCCTCCGTTTCCAAGAGGGTCCAATTTTTTTCAGCAAGGCGCACAACTTCTGGATCTTCTCTTGTGAGTAATACGAGTACTCAATGCAATTCCACATCATCTTCGCCAAATCCTGGTCATCCTTCGTGTCCATAGCAATATCTTTGAACAGCGGCGCGCTAAGACGGACGAAAGGGACGTTATTTGTATTGCACCAGGCTTTGGCTCGGTCCACCGGTGCCCCTTCTGTGGCCGTCACCTGAACATACACTACTAAAAAGAACGAGGCAAACCGACAAACCTGGTCAACGAGAATCACTCCTAAGTTTTTTATGGCAACAGCGGCAGCATAAATGTTGGTCGATAACTCAAGATTCATCGGATCCATAGGAATAGTTGGTATAGCTCCCGTCCCTACGCTCAGAGCGCATCCGACCTGCACGTCCCGCGTTTGAGCCTTGAAATATACGACACCATGAAATATAAGCAGACACATCGGACACTAACCAGGTAACGATTAGTTTCGTTCCACAATTCCACTTCAGCTAGAAGGTCAAGGGTTGGATTGTTAGAGATTATGCCACCATCGATGTAATTATCTGATGACGAAAAGTAAGTTGGAGCCGCAGAAGTCCGTCTCAGTGCTTTCCAAATGTGCGTGCCTGAAAAAGCAGATTAGGACAGAACATAAGAACACACTTACTACTCGGCTCCGAGTAACCCAGTTGAATGTTTTCGGCGTCACTAAGTGGCAGCCTATAATTTCGGATGAACTCGAGGCGAACTGGAAAGCAGTCTGCGCGTACAGCGGTGATCATAATTCTGAAGAAGTCATACATTAAACTGCTTCCGCCTCTCACTCCACCTGGGCCACTTCAAATCTGCCATCGTCGTATTCTCTCCAAGCTCTTTTTGCATGAACTGTTCCAGCAGCGCAGAGTTATACGGTCTAGTCCAGCCATCAAAAATAAGATCCTTGAATTTCAAGTAAATCAGCTGACATTCCCTCAAGTCACGACCTAAAACTGTGCACTTAACTCTCATGTTTTCGACGAACTAGCAACAAACCAGCGGCTAACGATGCAGCAATGAGAGCGCCTGTGGATGTGCCCGCACACCAATCAAAATAGGAAATGATGGGTTCGCCCAAAACTTTTTCAACGTTAATAAGAATCTGCAAATAGAAAACGTTTCAAACACAACAAATCTTTTTTCGTACCTGAATGATGACAAGGCCTCTGATTCCACCACCATCCAGCGATAAAAGATTGATAATGTTCGTATTGTTTTCTTTCTGTCTGATCAATTCATCCAGTTTTTCAATCATTTGGTCGTAGATGATATTCTGTTGGAATTCCTGAAGTGGATGCGGCTTTTTCTCGTTTGAATTAGTCTCTCCACGTTCCAACTGCTCAATTGAAGTAAACGATCTCGGACTCGACATCTGATCTGCACCACCAACACTCTTCGGCGAAGCGGTTTGTTCGAGAAGTCGAAGGGCTCGCTCGTTCACGCAGCCAGAAACACATCCGACTTTGCCGGCACTACAACGTCTCGCTTCACAAATGACCAAACTTTTGACCAGATCCCATCTGAAAAAAATTCTTCAAAAAATCGTTTTAGAATAACTTTCTTACTCTTGCAAGCGGGATGCTAGATGACGAGGAGTGTCTCCATGTCCGTTGGTCACATTTGGGTCGGCGCCAAGGCAAAGCAATAGACGAGTTACATCGAGGTACTTGTTTGAAACGGCGATATGTAAGGCTGTATTTCCGTTGGAGTTGACAGCGTTGAGATCACACTTGTAAGACGAAATTGTCATTATCATTCCTGCAATGAATATTCCAGTTTCAAGCTCTTGACACTTATTCACTCACCGATATCTCCACGATGGGTATAGATATGTAAAGCTGTTTGACCCGCATCATTTTTAGCGTTGAGATCCAATTCTCCGCGTTTCAAATACAGTAAGGCAGTAAGAGGTGTTTTGAAGAGAGCTGAATGCAAGACGGTGTTCCCAGTAGCGACATCCCTCTCTGTGAGCAGCTTGGGAGATGCTTCAAGTAGAGGCTTGAGAACTCTGGGAAAAACATGATTTTGATGATTGGAAAACATTCAACTTACTCAATTCCTTTTCCTTTCGACTGCATGAATTCGAACAAGGCGTTCTTTCCCGCACCGCGAATGCTCATTTCGGCTCCGAAACCAATAAGAGTGGTCAGGCAACGCGGATTCGCGTTACGAATAGCCAATACAACTGGGGTGTATCCTGCATTATTCAGAGAATTTAGGAGTTCCTTCGATCGGGTACTTTCCCATATTATCTGTATTGCATAATTTACTACATCCCAAGCCTACGTTAAACTTACTTCAATCATCTGGACGGAGGCAAGAGCGGCGTAGTGCATGGCCGTGTTTCCGCTCATGTCTCGAGATGCTGGATCAGCGCCGAGTTTCAAAAGGGCTTTGACAATTGTTGGCTCGTTTAGTTCGATGGCTAGCATCAACGGGTAACAGCCTTCCGGAGTAGATGCCACATTGATAAGCCTTCACATAACAAAGGGATTTGAAGAATATTTTCAAAGATGACTTACTCGGAAATTGAAGATCCGTATTTCTTTATCATGGATATCCCGTCTTCTTCAAAGACATCAACCCTAAACTCATTCACCACGTTAATCCACAAATAATAGTTCTGTATTACGCACCTGTTGCATGCAACAGCTATGTGAACCATCCGCCACAAGGGATGAAGTGCAAACTGCGTTGTCATGTCACGGATGAAGCGCCGAACGTCCTTCTTTTTGTCTGAAACCAAATGACGAGAGAAAAACATGAAGCCAAATAATGTAAAAAATTCTTACCGATCAACTTCAAGAGAACTCGGCATTCCACACAACGTCGACAGAAATCTACAGCTTGAGAAATGTCCTCAGCGCGGAAGATACTGAGCGATTTCCTCTCATTGTCGACTACGCAGGAATAAACGACATGATGAACCTGAGTTCCAGGCTCGTTCTTCATGGATCCCTGAACGACGCGCAAAGAAGCAGGTGATTTTCCGTTTATGGGCGGGTACACAACTCGGTGTGCTTCCAATAAATCAGCTGGGAATAAGACGACTTCATACGCATCCGTCGGAATCCAATAATCTTCCCCGAACACTTTCTCGCGCGCAGAGCTCCATAGTTCACCGATTTTCACCGTGACCTGAGCTAATGAAAACAGCCTAAACATGGGTTCAAAGGTGAAAAGGAATCTTTGAAAAATACCCTGGCTTAGCGTCACTTTGCGAGAGCGCAGTGGGCGAAGGCGGTGGCGTATGGAGCTCGTCCGAGACTGGAAATAATTCCATTACATCTTCTTTGTATTCTTCATCTATTTCCTTCTCCATTACAGCCCTGAAACAGTAGAAAAACAAAAAATCACGAAAGTTTCAGTCGGGCGCGCTCGTTCTACCAACAAACAAGTGGAATCATGAACACAAACGCCGCTTGCGACTGATGATAACGCGAGAATGCACGCTATGTGCCACGGCTGATTCATATTCAGGATGGCGCGACCCATCTGGCGGCTGATGACGAAATTGTGAAGATCATGTGGCAATAATCACAAAAGGCTATATAACCGACACCAATGTTTGCGTCTAAAAACACATATTACAAAACAAAATTAAAAACAAGCGCGATGGCGCGGGGGAAAGACGTCGGATTCCCACTGCATGCCGCGCTTGGCCATGAAATTGCCGAGGAGCCCACAATCGAGCAGCTGTGAACGAGTCGACGACGGACGGATGACGATGGGCTCATATTTGGGTGCAGTTGTTTGCAAGTCACCACGTTACGAAATGAATCAAAGTCCACGGACGACAAACAGCGTTTGTTGCGCCGCCGCCATTGAGGCTCCGCGACCGGTCTCAACCCGATGGGAAGGACCCAGACAGAGATCAGTATTTATCGTACCGCTATCGGTCGCATGGTGACTGCCATAATTGGAAATGATGCCGTGCCGTATTTCCGTTTGGACCACGAAACTAACCAACACTGGTTTCCAACTGCGGCCGATCGGGTGCTTGAAGAATTTTTTAAAATGCACTTTCTATGTTTCGGGACAGCTGTTTAAATACATACGCACATTGTGTCAACTTCACAAATTTCCAGTCTGGCATGGGGCACTCTTGAATGAGAACAATAGAGATTGATCAAAATGCGAGCCTCCTGCTTTATCGACTCAAATCTCAAAAAACATCACAGCACTTGGGTCGACTTGAACCTCCGCGAAATTAGCATTGCTTTTTCAAATTTTTGTTGTTGTCGCGCGTCGAAGGACTCCTAGACAATTTGTCCCACGGATACATATTTAGTGATTGAAGCAGTGGCCAGCGTGAGAACAAGAAAAGACGATAAAGGAAAAGTTGTCTTATGGAATAAGAAATTATATGAAGCGCGTACGAAATGTTAACAGCTGTGGATCATTTCTGACCATTGAGTCGTGAATTGTCTACGGCTAACTAAGGGTAAACCAAGCCCCGTTTTTTAGTTCGCGTCAAAATTTTTAGAACGTTTCCATTTCGAGCACTCGTTTCCATTTGTCCTTCTTTTCGGCCTTGTTCGCGAATGAAGGCTACAAAAGTCGGAACGAATCCAGACGAAGTTTAAACCGAGCGGAACCTTAGTCGTTGTACCTTTGATTCGAAGTGCTCATACCAACTGCGAAATTGTATCAACGTGCTCGGAACAGATTTTTCTAAAAAGCACACCGGGAAGTACAAATAAGTTGCGACGTTGAGGCGGCAAAGGGCAACGAGGCGACCGACTTCGGTTTAAGCAGAAGTGAGCAGGTAAAACCGAGTTCATTTACCTGCGGCGCTACTACTTAGAACGACACCGGTCGCAGAGACAAAGTGGATTTGGGAACAGTGAAGCCTCACCAAGTATCTCGGCTCTTAAACAGCTAATAATCGACCAACGACATCTGAATAATCAAATCACGACCCGCCCATCGGTCGCAGAGCACCTGATTCCATAAAGCCGTTCTGTTAGCTGTACGGACGCTGCATACGGTATTCGTGCAGATGGTCATTGAGTCCGATGAGCTATTGTATATCTTCTAACATTTCAAAGTGTCAATAGGATGAGTGCGATCGCTATCCTCAGATCGCGCCTCTCAAGAGCTGCGCAAGCCTCGATTAATGAGAGTTCAAATAAGCAACAAGCGGCGGCGGCGGCTTCTGTGCTATGAACTTCCACCGCTGATCTATCGCGATCACCTTTCTGATTCGTCGGGAATATCTCAAATCGACTTCTCGGTGTTTCCAAGCGCCACGTACATATTCGTTGTAAAGGACAAAAGAGGCAGCTGCACAAATTCTCCGGCACAACGCAGGCTGGCCAAACATGATTTCCTCGTCACCTTACCACGTCTACATATCTATTGCACCCGTGTCTCCGATTTCCAACCAGAAATCTCCCACGTTCAAAGTTTGAGGATGCGGCTAAGGTCATGAAGTAGACGTGCAAATCCGAGATCTGAAGAGTTTGTTCAAAACACAGCTTTGTTTGTTTCGCGATCTCGTTGCCGATTGTTTTGATCGTCGTCGGCCAAAGGGTGCCAACCAAATGACTGCGAATGGTGTGGACTTAAGGTGACGCGAAGGCTCTTCACTTATGCGATTGCAAACAATTTCGCGAATCCGGTTCGCTGGGATATGGGTTCCGCTCAGATATTTATACCTCCCTAACCGATCCTATTACCTAACGCTCCGTGCGGTGGCAGTTCTTTTGTCCGCTTTTGTGAAGATGTCTTCTGAAGAGATTCGTTATGGAGGATGTCAAGTTGATCAATCTGATAATAATGATGAGGTTTGATGGGTATGCAGCAGCGATTTTAATGGAAAGGTTCAGGGTGGACGAAATACGGAGCTGGAGCGGAAGAAAGCTGAGGTGCGTAAGCGTCTCGAGGAAGCCGGAAGAGCGAAGAGGGCCAAAAAGGGATTCTTGACGCCTGAGAGAAAAAAGAAGCTGAAGGTAATGTTTGACAGTTGAAGCTGACCGGTAAGTAAAATCTATTAAGGTGCTGCTGGTCAAAAAAGCGACCGAAGACTTGAAGAAGAAGCAGATGCTCGAAGAAGGCGAACGACAGCGCGTATTGCAAGAGCGCATTCTGCCGATGCCAGAGCTGGATGACTTAAGTGAACGTAGGTCACTTGCTTTTACAAAATCTCAAGGCTAATTTTAAGATGACTATCGAAGCATTGCGAAAAAAATGGTCGAACGTATCGTGGAGCTCGAAAGCGAGTGTTACGACACGAAATACTCGGTCCGTCAGAAGGAGTTCGAAATCAACGAGCTCACTATTTCAATCAACGATTTGAGAGGAAAATTGTAAGTTTCTTGTTGATATTTCGGGGATTTGTGAGATTCCGTTCTAGTGTAAAACCAACTTTGAAGAAGATTTCAAAGACTGAAGGCCGGTAAGTGCAATGTTGCCGCAGTATCCAGATTTTCGCGACATTTCAGCTTTGACAAAATCAAGAAAAAGGAAGCTGCTAAGGTGGACTTTCGGTCGACCCTCAAAACTGTGAACACGAACAAATTTGCTCTTGAAGAGGTACTTTTTTTAGTCTTTGAACATTGCCACTACATTAATTATTTCAGTCAAAGGGCAAAGGCAAAGCCGACTGGGTTAAGTAACGCTCCGAAGTGCGTTGTTTATCCTCCGTTCTGCACTTTTACCCTGAATACCGCCAATTATCACTGAACCGACGTTATTATAATCTATTTGTATTCAATCACTTATATTTACACCAATAATCAGTATAAGGCAAACGTTCTACAATGCCATAAAAACGGTTTTGACCCATAAATGTAGTGTTTCAGGGAAAGAGATCACACGGGGATTATGAGTGGAGTTTGAGATCGAGGGGGACGTTGAGCGAGACTGCGGGAGCGCTTTGCCGTCGCTTCTTGAGTCTTTCGAAGTTTGTCGGTTCTTCCGGGCTGGAGGTGGCTCCGTCAAAGGCGGGCGAGTTTCGCCGCGACCATTGAGTCTTCGTGTGCTGCATGATTGTGTGTGAGTATTTGCTGATGCTCATTCTGGCTTTCCGAGACGCCTCAAAGGCTTTCTCGCGAATCTCCTCTTGAAGGATAAAGTAGCACATGGAGAAAAGCACGACGCCGAGAATGATGAAGATCATGTTTACCAGTATGATTCTCGGTTGCGATGGGAACACGTCGCCGAATCCTAGAATCAACAAGATAACAAACAACGTCGCACTCATTTTGAGGATTGAGGAAAAAGCAGCGGGTGCTAATTAAATTATGCCAGTTCTTTACTCCGCGCGGAGAAAAAAGCGGAACATCCGGCTCACCTATCAACGCGACGCTGTTGAAAAGAAAATAGAAGGAAGTGAAGAAATCCCATTCGGTTGTGCAGGCGAAGACGCCGCTCACGGCAAGAAGGTAAAGCACAAATACAATGACACCGCAAATGAAGACCCGCTTTTGTTCGGCGGAAGAGGAGCAATACTTGTTTTGGTCTGAAAGGATACGTCGAGATTAGCAGCTCCACGCCAGATTAACCTGAAAGCGAGTTCCGGCTTCCTTTTCGAGTGGTTCTGGCTTCACGCGCTTCGTTGTCGACTAATATGGCCACGGTTGTACGTGATTTGGGAAGGTCCGAAAAGTCAATACTCCTGAGTTTGGTTTGGTCGTCCGACACTACGAGCTGCTCGCCTTCTGAAAAACAGAGGACGTTTCAGGAGAAAGGGCATTTCTGTGTTTACTTGTCTTGGTCCTTGAGCAGTTCTGCTTCCTCCATCGCTTGACGGCGTTATAGCCTCGAATGAAGCAGTTCCTGCACAGGTTTCCTTCCTCCTTGACAAACGCGAAAAACAACGGAATCCCAAAAGCGCCATAAATGAGTGTCGCTATGCGACAGGCGACGGAATCAGCTGCCATATTACCGTAGCCAATGGTCGTATAGACGCTAGAGTAAGACAGCTGAAGAAAGCGATTACTGCGAAAATTACCTGAAGGCATAAATAAACGCATTCGAGAAATCCGACATAGGATGAGTAATCGTCCGATTGACTTCGTGCCATTTCCGGTAGCAATGCTCCACTTCTAGAAGGTAGCTCTCCATTTCCGCGAAGCAGTCGACGCCAGACAGATGACAAGTTTCTCGCATTTTGTGCAAACGCGAGACTCGCTGTTCTTGGCACCGATGCTCATACAAGAACTTCATGTTGTCGTCGTGCTCTCCATCTAGAGCCTAGAGTAAGCGCATTTAATAAGAAACCAATCAGTTTGGCTAATTACCTGGAAAACAAATGCCCCGAGCGCAGTGTACACCGGTAGAGCTAAAAGATAGAAGACGTGTAAGAGGCGAGTCCTTTTCAGATGGCTGTGCGTTCTTTGGAGTGTCTTGCCCACATTGTGTAGAAGGTGTCCCTTCGAGTCCGAGTGAATAGAACTCATACTTATTCGCTTCTTGTAGGACATCATCTTCACAGCGCCCTTGATCAAAGTCCCGTTTTTCTGATCCTTAGCGACCGATTTTGGTGGAACGGACTGTTCCAAAGTCGGTTCGGGCTCGCTCAGGAGTGTGGTACAGTAGTCGAGCGACTTCTGGACTGGGACGCAGCCGTTTGACCTTGGGGAACGATTATGGCGCTTTTCCATTTGCATATCTGGACTTGATAAACTCCTGTTAATGCCGCTCGAAAAAGAAGTCGAGGGGAGCATGGCGTCGTCGTCCGCGCACAAAAGATGCTGCCCGTCAATATTCACCATCTACAGTTATCCTGAAACGAGTCGAAATGAGGACGCGCGAAAAGAAGCAACAAATCGCGAAGGCAACACAGAAACGGAACCGATTGGCGATGGAATATTGGACGTACTTGAATCAGCTTGTTCAGAACAGATTGGCTCTTGTCAACGCGGTTTTATTGCAATATTGGAGCGTCAAATAGTTCACAATAAGCTCGCCTAAGCCACTCCCACTCGTCGTGACACATTCGGACTGCGATCTATTCGGAATCTGTTCTTAAGACGTGAAATGACATTACGGTCGGGATAAAAACAGAAACTGAAAAAGTAAAATAAGACAGCAAATTAAGTTAAGCGCTAGGCGAGAGCGCTGGCACCCACCGCCGGCGGCAAACCAAAGAAAAGACCGCAGAAGTCGGCATAAAAACTACGCGACCGGTACCGGAGAAAGGGTGGCCACGCTGAAACAACTATGTAAGCCAGATGGCGCGCGGCACATTACTCTGAGACAAGCAACGGCGCGCGTTTGATTTAGTCTCCTTGCTAACTGCCTGGCGGTACGGTCATTAATCGTATCTCCCACTTGTCATTTGGAGCAAACCGTGAAGCTTTTCAGAGTCGATCCGAACGAGAGGAAAACTACGTCGATTTCCACTTGAAAGTTCAATGAATTTTTCATGGTTCTCCAACTCAAAGCTACACACAAACAAACAGTTCAAGCGGAGGTTGTCAAATGAATCCGCTTAAGCTTGACGCTGGAAATGTGCAGAAAATAAATTAATTCGGACGCAGTTAACGGGAGATATGAACACGAGAAGGGGCTGCAAGCCGGCGTCTGTTAGGTTCGCAAACAAGCTGTTAAAAAGTCGAAATATTTTGATATTTTTCAATGTTGTGGCAAAAAGGCGAACGGCGGCCGGAGACTGAGAGGAGACGTCCGGCCCAACCATGGCCATAGGATAAAAAAATATAAAGCACATTAGTGGCGGCGATGATGTCTCGCAGACGCGCACACGGATAACGGAAGGATATTTAGTGCAGTTGCGGAAGCCCGGATCAGCTGGCGGAGTCGAAGTCGGAGTCGACCCGCTGGCCCTTTGCCCAGAGTCGGTCCTGGGAACGCGTTGCGCCTTCGATAACAGAATTAAGATTGCCTCGACGCCGTCGTTAGGAGCGCTGGAGGCTCGGCCGGGAAGTGGCGACGTCTCCTCAGAAGCCTCGAAATCATTTAAAAGAAATTTAAAATAATCGAAATGAGCAATTAGCCGTGCGAAACGACGTATTCGGCGACTGCACCAGCACCAGGAAAAAATGAATAAAAAAGCGGAAATTGCAAATAAAACGAAACGGGCTACAAAATGGGACATGTAAGGCGTACGGGGTACAACGCGGCAAGTGCGTGTCTCCAGCTCCTACCTCTGACTATAAAACAAGTGAAAGGACAATGTGAAGCGACAAAAAGCGAGTGTTTGTCTCGAAGGTCTCATCAAATATCGCTTCCTGGCGTTCACCTGATGCCAGAAGATAAATATGCATGAAAGGACGAAGAGGCGACGTGTTAGAGAATGGGAGCCTAACGAATGCGGAAAGGAGCCTTGAAAATTTCGATGATTATGGTAGTGCCCGGGAGCATCTCGTTTCGATAAAGTACTCGACCCCTCACACTAACGTCCCGCAAACAACGCTATTAATATTGAACCCATCTGCGACGCCATGTTCGCTAATTCGCAGCACTGTTCACAGCTACAATATACGCCTGAAGCGAGCAACTTCTTTCGATAAACTTTTTCAAACAAAAGTGCCTGTTTGAAAACATGTCCTTTCGTTTTGGCCAATTACGCTCTGTTCAGAAAAGCTGCAAACTTCTACTAGCTACGTATCACTTCGACGGCGTTTACTCGAGCACATCCCTAAGTGCGTTCATTACGGATTCGCCTGATAAGGAATCTCCAGCGCTAAATGAGTACGCTTCCACAAATAGCGGTCGTTTTTGAAGCGGGCAGTCAAAAACCTAACGATGACATTTGTCTTTTCTAATGGACCAGGCGGACACTAATTGTGGAACAAGAACGTCAATTTGGAGACAATACGTACATATAGAGCGACTGGAGCTGTACGTATGTACGTCTGAACTGTGGCAAAGAAACATGTATCAGTGTTGTCGCCGTCAAAACGGGCATTCCGTCGGGCATAACAGACCGAACACAAATTAGAACCGCCGCTTTCTCGACAATGTCAAACACTTCCTGCTCTCATCGAAATAGCGCGCAAAGAAGCAATTCAAGCGGGGCGAAGTTTCCGCCCCAAACCGAGGAAAACTGTTTGCTCCGGCTTCTACGAAACCACGTTTCCAGAAATCTGCAGCACGACAAGCTAAATATAGAACAAATGAGCATAAATAGTCTGTAAAAATAGTAACAGAGTGGACTGGACGTCATTAGATATTACGCTTGTTTTGACTGCGGGGCTGAGATAATTTGTGGGCTTTCGCAATGAACACGCACACGGCCGGTTAGGGTCTTCGCGGGCTCGAGACGGCAAAAACTTTGATTAAAAAGCGCATGCATAGATCATAAATCGCCTGATTTCTGTTTCAATCGTTGTAATACCTAAGCAGGAATGAAGAACTCAAATGTGACAGGCGTCAACCTAACCTTAGCTGGGCGTCCGCACTTATTATAAAATCTAACAAAGTGCAGCCGAATGAACAGAGCCGGTTCAAATAAGTAGTTTAACCATTGCTATTACGGGTAATAGTCGTTGATTTGTAATTATCAGGGAATAGAAGAGTCCGTTGCCGAAGCTCGCAAGTAAATGGCAAGCAAGGCCAACGAACAGCTCAGCGTAGACAAAGCCGAGGCGTGAAAAATAGGGCATTTTGAGCTGATGATGTTTGAGACAATCGACAGACACAGTGGGCGAAAATCCAGTTTGCGGAATTTATCGCTTCAAGTGCTGCGCGTAAATTGAGGAGTAAAGGCGTGAAAAGCCTTATAAGCGGCGAAGAACTAATTTCTTATTAAGCACTTTTGTTTGCGACGCGTCTTTAGTGGATTCACACTTTTGTTCGATTATGGAAAAAGGATTAGGGAGCGTTCTTGCCGAACTCACCTGTCTGAGACGCTACTAACAAAGCACGAACGCTCTGAGTTCGAAATGCTTGTTTTTGTCTAGCGACTTAGGAGAAACGTAGCTTTTCCGAGATTAGGAATAATTATGGAGCAGTGAGTACTTCTGTTACAAAGGCCCGTCGGCGACGCAAAAACTTCATACTGACAAAGCAGGCAGGTCTCGAGCGGAATAAAATGGCGTCTTTTTGGAATACAGCTTGAGAAAAAGTAATCGCCGACAAGATAAACGAAAAAGTAAACGACATTCCGTCGTTCTCATATGTTTCCGATTGAACGCCTCCTTCGTTTTTGCGGAATTAGAACTGCACACCAAAGGGCACATTTGCTGCCGTCGGGTGAAACAAGCGGAAACACCGGCTGAAAGTAGAAAAGAAAGTAATCCTATCCTTTTTAGAAGATCACGTTCCCAGGTATGTTGTCATTTCCTGGAGGCAGTCCTCGGGACCGAGCCTCGCACCAGAACAACAAGTCACTTCGCCACAGCTGAGTCTCCGATACGTTTACGCAGAGTACCTCCCAGGATGGGAGTCGCAGCCTGGCGGATCCGCACTCTCGATCCATATTTTGAAGGTTGAACAAACACGGTTTTGTTTTTTTCCGACATGATTAATGCCTGTTTGCAATTAGCCAAACAGCGTGTCGAAGCAGAAAAGTAAGAAAAGAAGAAACATGCGTTTAAAGCACGAATTCCTCCGAACGGAGACGGAACGCGAATTTTTCATAAGTCAGAAATTGAATTTCTTTTCATGGCCATGCGGCCAAGTTGGACAGTGGTTATATGGAGGGTGGGGGTAAGGAAGTTGCTGGCAATTCCTGAGGGTGACCAATTAGTTTGTCTCATTGAGGATGGACGTTGAATGGGTGCAGCGTTGTTGGGGGCCACTTGCAAGTGTGTAGTATAAATCGACATAATTCCGAGAGAGAGGTTCGTGGAGACTCGTGTTCTTCGGAACAATTCGGATCGATTCCGAACAGAAAACAATATCGCCAAAACAGGCCAAATTTGCACAACTTTAAAAAAAGATTAGGAGTGTTTGCAAGCCAAATATAATTAACGTTGGAGTAGTTGGACGAGCGGGTGAGGTCGTTTCCGCGCTTTCTATTGCCGGATTGAAACCCACGATGGCCAACGATGTAATTCAAGCCGCTTTTTGGTCGATTAGTGAAGAAAATACGAAGATGGCACAATCGCCATTTTAGAAGCCTTGTCTCCCATCGTGCAGAAACAGTCGTGTGCCGTCGTCTCATGGTCCAGAGCCTGTGATGTACGTGTTTGAGTGGCACGGTGTATTTCGGTAAACTCATTTATCACATTTAGAAAACAACTTTGAAATGGCGATCTTTGATTGGATATAAAACAGGAAACAAATATACACAATTAAGAGAGAAGATTGTACACGGCCAAAGCCAGAATTACTTTACCGTAATAACAAACAAATGCACTTGGTAGAAGGAAGGGGCGAACGGAGTTTTAAACGCGGAGTTTCGGTTGAGTAGTGCGGATTTGAATCGAGGGCGGTAGAGATAAATTGGATAGGAACACGTATTCGAACAAACGCAAGTAACAAAAGACGAGTGAATCATGATGAGAAACAAGTGCGCAAGCGACTGAACCGGCGTTTATGTGAAGTCGGAGAGAGAGAGAGAGAGGAGAGTTTGTGGAGGGGAGTAGCACCGAATGGTAAGGTCTTGCGGCATGGATGGCTTATATTACATATTATGCTTTGACTTTCGAATCGAAAAGAACCCCTAAGGCAGTTAGTGTGCGCCGAGTGCGGCGCTGAATAATAAATAGTATTTCAGATAAAATAGTGGAAAGCTCGGAGAAGCCGAAACGGAGAACAAGTGCCAACTCGATGACCCGGCGAACATGGCTCAAGGTGGGAGGAAAAGAGCGCGATTGCACATCGTCTCTCAGCGAGATCAGCGACGCTTTCGGAAGCGGAAGAAGATTCATTCAGTTGTGGTTTGAGCTGATCATGTGGGTGGTGAACATGTATTTGTCGCCGCACCCGTATCCGCACAAGTTGCACTTCCACGGGTCGGAATCCGAGTGAAGTCCTTTGTGGAGAAGGTACATTGTCTGGTCAAGGAAGATGACACCGCAGTGCGCGCACTCGAGTTGCTCCTTCTCGTCGCTATCACTCGACCCGCTGCTGCAATGGTCGGAAGGCGAGTGCGACTGCTGCTCATCTGAGGGCGCCGAGTCGTTGCTATTTGTCGACGTCCACAGCTGCATTTGTTGCATCGTTTGCGCGTTCTCGCTCGCTTTCATGAAGTCCTAAACGCCAAGATTATTTCGATGATCTTTTGACTTTCAACTTACGGCAAAGAAGCTCTCCGTAGCGGATTTGGAGATTGAAAGCAGGAAATCCTCGCTAGTCATCCGTTTGTTGTAAGGAAGACATTTCTGCAAAAACGAAAGTTTTCCATTGCTTTCTGTTTTGGTTCTTACGTTTTCGGCTTCAGCAGCTTCCGAAACAGAGAATTGAGGAATAACTGGAATGGGAGCGGGTGGCATCAGAGAATTTAGAGAATCTTGCAGAGCGTCAGTACTCGGTATCTGGATCCGCTTTCTCTTGGCTGGAGGGCCGCGGCGCAGTTGAGGCGATGACGCTCCGTTTGGAGAGTCAGATACGGTAGTTCGCAGATCAGTTGCTTCATCGTCGGACTTTGCATCGTCGGATTTCAACTTGTCGGATAAGTTCTACAAGGAACAAATCAATACGAATTCAATCTCGGACTCGTCTTACCTCGATGTCGTCGTGCTTTGTTTGGTAATGTAGAAGAAGCCGACGCGAGTTGGAGAAAAGCAGCGCGCAGCGCTTGCAACTCGCAGGGGAAGCCGGAGAGATGGTGTGATGGTCATCCAGATGATTGCGGAGGGCCGAGTGCTGGCTGAACTGCATATCGCACATGGTTACGGGGCAGTCGAAGTCGTCACCCGTCTTGATATGCGTCATCGAATGCTCTTGCATCTGGAAATTAGACTCTGTCGTTTAAAAGACTTGCAAATCAAGAACAAACCTGATCCTTGCGGAAGAACCTTTTCAGACAGTACCTACACTGGTAAGGCTTCACTCCTGTATGCCTCATCCGGTGTCGGTGCATGTTGGCCTTCTGGCTGAACTGCATTTGGCAGATATCGCACATAAACATTTGTCCTTGGTGTCGCTCATGGGCTTCCTAAACCATAAATACCAATAAGTTCAAATCTCCGACTGCAGAAAACGAACCAAATGACTTTTCATATGCTGCGACATGTAGGTAGTGAAGTTGCAGTGCGGACAGGAGTGCATGACCTTCTCTGGCTTGGTTGGTGCGATCCGTTCCGGAGAGTTGTGACTCAGCGAAAGGTCCGACGTGGCGCCGCAAAATCCGGAATCCATGGAAGTGGTCTGAGATTCGGAAGAAGGAGAGCTTCCCGAGCTTGCTTCTCCGTCCATTTCGTATTTCTAGGAACAATTTTATTAGACTCCGTCTTCCCAAGAATTCCACTCACAATTGGAGCAGTGGCGCTCTGCGTCCCACTTTCGTGCTCTTCTATGTGTCTGGTAAACTCGGATAAGTTTTTTGTGGTGAAGCCGCAGGAAGCACACGCGTTGAGATCTTCCATAATATTGGTGATAATCCTGGAAGCTCGCCGGCGGAAAGAAAACGCGGGATCAGATCAATTTACTCGTTTGGAAAACAAGTTGTTAGTTCTGACAGAAAGGAAATCGTCGGAAGGTTTCCTTACCACAATCCTTCTTCCTCTGAAAAGCGCTCGGGATGAGAACGGAACTCAACTCACGAAAGAGCACGCAGGAAGGGATACGCCGCGAAAGTCTCGGACACCGCGACGATCTCGGACCGAGATAAACGCTAGAAGCGGAGGGTCGAGCGGGACATCCGCCGCCACGCACTCCATAGTCAGGAAGAGAGGTAGGACATTGGCTATGTTGGCTAAGTCCAAGTGCTAACAGAGGAAATGACCTTGCCAGACTTACTGTCAACTTAGCCGGTCGCGATGGACACTCCAGTGTTTACAGTGTTTGGCGAGTCCGCGCGGGCCATCGTACAAGGAAGGGTCGCGAAAGAGGGCCGAGTTTTTCCGGGTTGTCGGCCACGACCAACCTCAATCGTTTGCGATCTCCTTATTCTCGGCCACCAAGGACAAATAGCGTTCACTACTTGGCGTCGGCCGCGGCATCGGTAACAAATAAGGAGTAAACGTCTGAACCCCTGACCTCGAGAATACTCTTCACAGTTCGCAGGGAGTTGTCCTAGATTTCAGAAATGCGAGTAGGATGGCATTGTCAATAAAGAGTCGAATGTCCACAACGTTCAGCGCCGTTCCCTGTTCGGCGGCTACAGGGTGTAATGGAATACGGTAGCGTGAGCAGTGATCTCCAGCGACTTTCACTGGCTCGCTCGTGTTACCGCCATGACCATGATCCATAGGTCGTCGAATTGCTTAAAGGTCATTTGAAAAAGGGCGAAAAAAGAAGAAAAAAGAGGGATGAACAAGAGCATACCAAGCCTGAAGGGTACCGAAACCGTGGATTGTAAGGTTCAACTCTGGCTACGATACTCGGCGCTAAGGGTGGGCGAGCGGGAGGAGAGAGTACGGTTATCTGCTAGCGAAAACGATCCACGTCCGCGCGCAATGAAAAGTGAAGAAGAACACGCGAAGAAACTTCAAGGACAACAAATTGTGTTCGCTGAAGGCCAACCAAGGATACTTCCAGTCATCTTTTCAGGAACTGGCGTTTTCGGGGAGACGTTCAGACAGCGAAACAGACTATTCGGGTGGCGATAACAGCGAGGCGGAGGGTGAAGTGGAGGCGCTGAGCGTCTCGGGTACTGCCCGTAGTTGTAGACCGCGCGCATCCCGCCGAGCAACCAAAAGTCGAAATAAACCTTCGAGCTTTCGTCGGAATAAGCCTACCTTAAGCGCGCGGCGGTCGCAAGTGATATACGAAACAGGTTCAGATCCCACTCTTCGCGGAAGTCGGCTAGCAGCGAAGCCGACTTTGCGCCACTCGGATTTGGAATAAACCCGAATTGAATTCGTTTAAATGGCCTTCGGGTAAGAGCTCGCTTGAGAAAACTGAGTGATCGCTTCGCGAGCAATTTCTTAAACTAAGACCGTTCTTCTGGGCGCTTGACGAACGAAAGGAAAATCCGCCAAGCGCTCCGGTGTTCACGCTTTTACACAAAAGGACAAAAATGCATTTCGGGTCGGCCATGAAACGCGTAATCGCTAAAACAAATCTTTTTTGGGGGCAACAATATTCCTGACATCCATTGGGGCGAAAAACCCCGGCCAGCACTAGATGGGCCACGCGATAGGCGACGTCGCTTTCGACTGTAATAGAACACAAAAACGGTTTCAACTACGATAGGCTCTCCAATTGTCATCCCGACAAAGATTCCGTCTGATTGGCCGGGCGAAAGGGAAACAAAGCGGACAGAACGCCGGCATCATCCTAGAGTTACATAGATCCAGTGAAAGCGGCATATAAAGCGAACCGGACACCGGTTTTGACGGATAAATCATGAAACCCTCAAATCGGATAACGTACATCGCCGTGCATGCATTCCTGTTCCCTCAGTGAGATCGCGGTTATCCTCGGGCTCCGGCAGAACGTCCAGCAGCACTCTTTCCTTTCACTCTCGGTTTCGAGCTCTGCAGGAATATTCATCCTTCAGTTCATTTCACCAGACTTATGCTTTTGCAAAGGGGAACAGTAAGGAAATTAGCGAAAATGTAGGTTGAGCTGGCAGAGTTAGACGGAAAGGTCCTCGCCACTCCACATACAAAAGTGGGCCCCCATCCAGCGGGGATGTGGATGGATCCCTCTGGCAGCGGTGGAATAAACAAAGCAGTCGAGACTATAAAACGGTGGTGCACAAGTTCAACCATATGTAAAAAACCAACACGAGCAATTGCTCGGTCCAATCGGGCGCTAGTCTCCCCTTCTAAAATGCACGATGCGCTTCTAACTGGTTTTGGCCATAAACGTAACCTTCCAAACTCATTTAACTTTTGTGAGCAAAAATTGCAAAATTGTTGTTCAAAGTTCAATTTTTAGAGCAATGTGCAATGTTTGAATTCCTGTCGATGTTTCTCGCGTCGCCGCCATTTGCGAAAAATACCGGATGGAATTCGAGTGTTACTCTGGGGATCGAGAAGCAGCGAACTCATAAGTGAGTTTTTTGTTTAACAGAAAGACAAAATCTGATCGGTGGTAATGCTGCGCGACGAGGGGAAGGACAAATGATGAAAAAACAGAGTTGAGTTGTCGCCTTGAGAGAAAGTTCCTGATGGAAAGCATGTTAAAACAATCGCTTACCCAAGGGCAAGCGAAGACTACTGGCGGGTTCCGCAGTGGTGGCCTTGAAAAGGTCACAGTCTGGATGCGCGAGGTGCGCAAAGGCGCTTCGAGGGGTTGAGAAGTGGAAGTTGGGCGCGAGGAGCCCGGAAAGGAAGCGCCCAGCTCCTCGAAGGTCTGTGGAAGGGAGCGTTGCGCGGAGTTAAGCGGGGTCAAAGAAAGTGGTAAAAGAAGTTTGTATGGCACAAAAACACGACAAAGGTAGGAATCCGACCTTGAGCGATGTGTGGATGTCCGCGAAAGCGACTCGGCGGTTGTGGGGAAACAGTGAAAGTATTCGTAGGTCACGGCAACGCAGGACTTGGCGAATCCCGAATGCGGCGAAGGAGGCGATGCGCAGTGGCGTTCAGCGCGCCGGCCGGAGCGTGAGCCGACTGGATTTATCGGCAGATAAAACCTTCCTTGACCTTGGACTTAACTCCGGACGTAACCAACGCTTATCAGCCGCAAATGACCTCCAACTCTTATTGCGTGCGCAATGGCGTCCATCGTCATTGTTGATCCGCCTGATATCATCCGGACTCGACGGCGCAGTACAATCGACGCCGGAACCCAGCTGAAGTCCCTTCGGCAGTCGCCAGTGTTTGGATGCACTCGATCTCGTCCTGGCCAGTCCGCTTCTCGCACGTGCTAATCAGCTGTGACGGCACCACTTAACAGCAGGATATCTTCCCTGCGTAATTTGGCAATAAACAGTACGCCCGGAATTGCGCTAATGTAAACAAATTGGAAAAGGAAGCCAAGACCGGTTCTACTCGAAAAGGAGTTCACTACTTGCTATTTTCAACATAGCCGTGTTTACAACAAAGCGCATACTAGCTAAGCTGACGTCGGAGGAAAAGAAAGCACCTATGAACTAATCCTAGCTCATTACCTAATGAAGGCCGCGCAAGCAGAGGCGACGGGACACGTGATCCCGATGTATCCCAGGTAACAGCAGTGATCGGAGTCGGATTGGAGACTTTGCTTCGTTGAGCAAATCTACCAAAAGGCACAAAGGTTGAAAAACTGGAGAGCGTTTATTCAGGGGTGTTCAAGTCTGGCCGAGGTTCCGTCCTTGAATGCAAAGAACTGCACTGTCGGGCACATGTCATTTTACTTTCCAGACGTCCCTGGAAGCTACCTGGCGCGTGGCGATGTCAAGATATAATTGCAGCTGTGTCGTGTCGTCACGTTCAATCAAGCGACATTTGAAAAAGTTTGCATTTTCCACTTCCGCGCGCTTCCTGGAATAGCTCCACGAAGCGTCTCCATAGTATATTACCGTGTCCACGAGTGGGTCCACTCCGAGCTCGCCGGACTTCGCAGCGAACGAACTCGTTCGAGCCAGTTCCATTCATACCCCCTCGGGCACTCCAGTTTTATCTAGGTATTGAGCATGCATCACACGCTCGATGGGCAGAGCATCACGTAATCACAGTTGCAATTTCGCAGCCCTTCGAGCGCCTTGAATGAGAGTGGGAAAAAGCGGTTGAACATTAGCGACGACGGTGAGAATACCGGAAAGAACCGCGCGAGAATATGGAAACGAAAGGAGCTGAGTGGCGACGCCACCGTTCCTTTGAGTTGCACTTTAATGAGGAGAGAAGCGATTCCTATAACATTTGGAGATGTTGATCATCTCTCGTAATTATGCAAATTTCTTCTCGCTCCTGGCTCCCCTACGGTATTATCAGCCATCGTCATCAGCAGCCGGTTTTGCACTATTGGCGTCGACGGCGGCCGTCTTGTGCAGGACGATTCGAGCAGGAAGTGGGCATTTAATTGTGGAAAGGGACGATGTCGATGACCGAGACTGTGTTCAAGTGATCTTTCATTAGTTCCTTCGAATGTCACCCCTGGAATGAAACCAAGGAGTGGTGTTTCATGTGACTCTTTGTAACGATTACAGGCATTCAAAACTTCCTAGCAGGCTTCAAAGTGACTCAGTAACTGGCAAAGATCGGAAACGTTTCTCGTTGAGACTACAAAAGGTGTGACAATAACAGTCGGTCCGAAGAGTGTATTCTGTGGGTAGTGTAGCCTTATCGCTCATATTTCGCTGGTCTATATGAGGATGGCTCATTTGCGGTGGACAAGCACGTTCCTGTCGCGTTGGCTCGCAATCAGCTTCTTGCTGTTGTTTTGTTTGCTGTTTGGTTCTTATTATGTCCTTTTGTCTTGCAATCAACCTTGTCCCACTTCAACTCATTTCGCTCTGATCCAGTGCACAGCCAGCAAAGGATCACTCGCAGAGCGGCTACAAAACATGTAGTTTGTTCCATGCAATCGAAGACGGTTGTGTGCAGTCGTCGCCCGTGCGTGCTGCTACATTCGAGGATATTTCATCGTTGGAAACTTTTCTTTTTACAGAAAACTGATCGGTATGAGCTCGCTACGATTCGACGGACGTGTAGTCCTTGTTACTGGGGCCGGAGGTGGTCTGGGACGCACATACGCTCTGGATTTCGCAAAGCGCGGAGCAAAGGTCGTGGGTGAGTTTGCGAGGAATTAGAAATCCTATAACAAAGAAGGATTACAGTTAACGATCTTGGAGGAAGCGCCCATGGAACTTCGTCGAGCACCTCTATGGCTGACAAAGTTGTCGCTGAGATTCGGGCCGCCGGCGGAACCGCCGTCGCTAACTACGACAGCGTTGAGTTTGGAGAGAAGATTATTAAGACCGCCATCGACAACTACGGACGCATTGGTGAGTTTGGATTATGCCAGAAACCGTCGGAATTTGAGTGTTTCAGACGTCATCGTCAACAATGCCGGAATCCTACGCGACAAGTCTTTCATGAACGTCTCCGAAGAAGACTGGGGTCTGTTGTCAGCTCTACAAACTTGTATTTAAATTTTGACCTTCAGATATTATCATGAAGGTTCACCTGAAGGGTGCCTACTCCGTGACCAAGGCGGCTTGGCCCTACTTCCGCAAGCAGAAGTTCGGCCGTGTGATCAACACATCGTCCAACTCCGGAATGTATGGCAGTTTTGGACAGACAAACTACGCTGCTGGTAGGAACGATGCACCTGATCCTTTTCTGAAACTTTTTTGTTCAGCGAAAATGGGTCTGATCGGACTCTCGAACTCCCTCGCCTTGGAAGGCGCCAAGTACAACATCTACGCCAACTCGATCCTCCCGACCGCCGGCTCTCGTCTTACCCTTACTGTGATGCCCGAAGAAATTGTTGACATGCTGAAGCCCGAGTTCGTCACTCCTCTGGTCGTCTACCTCTGCCACGAATCTTGCGAGGAAAACGGCAAAATCTTTGAGGCCGGAGGAGGATGGTACGGAACCGTGCAGTCCTACAGATCGGTCGGAAAAGCCATTCCTCACGCCACGGCAGAAAAGAGTAAACACGTCATTCTTCAAATTAGCTTCAAAGTTGAATTTCAGTTCGCGACCACTGGGAGGCGATCACCAACATGAGCGATGCCAAACATTACAATTCAAGCAAAGAATGCAGCGCGGAGCTGATCGGTACCGCATCCGAGATGAAGGAGCAGGCCGCCGAGGGAGGTGACCACTCCACCGGCTCTTCCAACACCAAGAGCGCCGCATTCTTCAAGGAGATGCACGAAGGTCTCGGCGCTAACGCCAACCTGGTCAAGAGTATTAAGGCCATTGTTCTGTACATTATCACCGACGGAAAGAACGAACTGTCCCGATTCAGTAAGCACTCATACCTTTACGCATTGATAAGTTGAAATTACAGCGCTTGACTTGAAGAACCAGCCATTCTGCGTCTACGAAGGCGATGTCAAAAACGGAGAGAAAGTGGCCACCACTGTCACCATCGCCGACGACGATTTCGTTCAGCTTGCCACTGGAAAACTGAATCCTCAGAAGGCGTTCATGGCCGGCAAGCTTAAGGTCAAGGGCAACATCATGCTTCTCCAGAAGCTCGGATCCATCCTCGATGGCCAGAAGAAGGCCAAGATTTAAGAATCTTTGCTGGCTGAACTGAGACCATTCAATTATTGTAAGATAAATTTGTACTATACTTGACTCCGAGTCTAAATGCAAAAGATTTATACACACAAATTGTAGACGTACGCATGAAATAATTGTGAAATAAGGAACTAGGCTGTGCAGAAAATAGGTGGTTTCAAGGCACGGTTAGCCGATTGCTTAGCAAATAGGGAGCGGAGGCACAAATAGAAGAAAAGAAAAATAAAAAGATACGTGAATTAGCAAGTTACAAGGTGGGAGGCGTTGGATGGCCGGTTTGAAGACCAAACATCATTTTCTGAGTGAGAGAATCAATGTCGCTGCTTCCGCCAATGCGCGTTGTCTGCTGGCGAATCTGCTCGACCTTCTGAACGTCCGAAGAAGACATTTCGTTTAAAGGGTTGGTTCGTTGATTTGCCTCCTTTTGGCTTGTGGTTAAACCTGTAAAAGGAATTAGCACTGGAAACCAGTGTTGAAGAAATCATCATACCTTCATCGCGAAGTTGCCGGACAAACTGAGTTGGTGTCTTGGATCCCGAATGGCCGCGGTAAGGAGGAAACGGAGAGTACCTGCAGAACATGAGAGAAATTTCATGGAAAAGGTATCTTACTCTTCCTGGGTGGTGGTCGAAGTGTAGGTCTTCTTGACGCTCCGCGAGCTTGAACCAGAACGATCCTGAAGGTCAAAAACAGCTACTGGAGTCGTGGTCGCATACTGGTGGATCAGTTCTCGGGGGTTCGTAATCATGTAGTCTGTCTTGATCTCATAACGAGTCCTTCGTTCCGAGTCGGGTCCGTAGACGCCAGAAGCAGCTAAAAATAATTTGAAAATTTAACACAGTTAAAGTGGATCGGATCGTTACCGCTCGTGCGACCAGATCGAGGTCCTTCGCTTCCACCGAAGTCGGATCCAAGGCCGTTCGGACGACCTAGAAATTTAATGTCTAAATGAAACTAGAAAAAGCGCTTACCGTCAAACGGGTCAGATCTCGAAGAACCAAGCGTATTGTAAGGATTAGCTCCCGATCCGTAAGGGTCGCCGCTGCCAGGACCACCCCCGTAAGGTCCAGTGGAGCCGCTGCGACTTCCAGGTCCTCCGGGTCCGCCGAGTCCGCCAGGTCCTCCAAGGCCTCCAGGACCGCCAAATCCAGATCCTGGTCCTCCAGCGCCTCCGGGGCTTCCAGCGCCTCCAGGTCCGTCTCCAAATCCTGGTCCTCCGTATCCACTTCCAGGTCCAGTTCCATAAGGTCCGGTTGAAGCACTACGCAGAGGCGACTGGGCTCCACTTCCGGCTCGGGCACCTGCGCCGTATCCTTGATCTCCATCGCCACCTGAGGGAAGAGCATTAATGCATCTTTATATCAGAGCTTCCCACCTGACGTCCAAGACTTTTCGTAAATTCGATGTCCACCGTGTCCGGGACTTCCACGTTCAACAGTGCGCTGTTGTGTGATTGATATTCTTGGACTTTGTTCCATGGGAACGCGCTTCATCTCAATTCCATCGGCTGCAACAACGCCGTCTCCAATCGGGGAATAGTAGATTCTGCGCGGTTTGATTCCTTTGGGCAAGTTGTCGCGAGATTGGACTATCTGCACATTAGCACTATTAGCAAAAGATTAGAAAGATTTCAAAAGGACCTCTCCACCGTGCCATCTCGACGGAGCCATTTCAACGCCAGCGCCGGGCCTGTCGCCATATCCGTGGAAGCGACCCTCCTGCTCCTCCATGCGACGGCGCTCCATCTCGAGGTGGTGAGCGTGCCGAGCCGTGTCGTATCTATTGTAATCGTCCTGAAAATAGGAAATATTACGCGCTAAAATCCAGAAAACGTTAGGCATAAGTGAACTCGGAAAAACAGCAGCTTCCAAGATCGAATTTACAAAAACTGTACAAGGATTTTGTTCGAAAACAAAAGAAATCGAAGGCCGCTAGCGGAGGGTGGCACAGCTGTTTGGTATTATGCACCGCGATCGTGCAGCAGTAGCTACTAGGGTTCCGAGGTAACAGCTGCACCGAACGAACCTCTGACTGGCCAAGTTTTTGAAAACAATAAATGCCGGCATGAGGCGATTGGAGAAAATCTTCGTCCTCCTCTCCCCCTCTCGGCCCGGCCCGGCAAATGGCTATCGACCTGGTTGCCGAACGGACCAAGAACCACTGTCTCCCTCACCTTGTGCTTATCGAGGGTGGAATACGCGGGGCTGGTCGTTTGCGCCCTACTGTAGAACGGGTTGTTTCCGGCGTTGCTCAAGTTCCCGGTGCTGCCGTACTGCGACATTTCGAAAGGTCTCTGCAAGCGAAACTCCGACACTCTGAAACACAGAGACACAGTGCACTCACCAAAACAGATGTGGGCGAATGCGAGCGGGCTCTGCTGTTTCCTCCTGAGGACACTCCGTCGTACCAACTGACCTCTTTGCTATAACCGCTAGATTTTTACACCCCCGCGGGTCAACTCGTTGCTTACCGTTTGCCGTTGCCGGTCTCCGAGTGCGGGCTGTGGATGCGGTTTAGTGACTTTGAGTGTCCGTCTCCTGAACAATTTCAGACTTTATGCTTTCTCTACCGTTTCCGAAACGCTGCTTACCAAAATTGGTTCCTCGATCGTGAGGCGAGTTTTGAAGCGACGAGAACTGGTGATAAGGGGAGGTGTCAACCGTCAAATTTCCCGCCTGATTGGCCGGATTGGAAGCACTGCTATTCGGGCGAAAGTATTGATCGATCGTGTAATACTTGTCGGAAGCGTCCGGAGTGCCGGTGCCGATGTGGTCTCTTAATCCAGAGTATTTCGAAACCGCTTTCTTCGGAGGGCTTGGTTGAGGCACTGAAATTCAAAATGAGTCATTCGGAAAGAAAATCTCCGGCATACCGGGCGGTCTATCCGTGTACTGTAGCAGGTGAGAGTTTGCCTCGATGAAACGCTGTAAGGCGTGGTCCTGTGACGGCGAGAGCTGATCGCGGTTGAGGAGATTCACGCCGTTCAAGACGATCTGTGTCTAAACACAAATTGCCACAAATCGAGTCTGGAGTCAAACGAGGAAAAATCGAAACAAAAAGACACGTGAACAACAGGCAAAGTGTTAATTCGGGCAAAATTAGAAAGACGTTGCAAGAATATGGGTTGTCCAAGCAACTGACATAACTGGTTAAGAAGGACTCTTCTACGTCTAATAATCTCACAGAAGGGTGTTAAAACTAACATTAGTGTCGATAGATAGTGGCTGGGACATTGCGAAAAGAAGTAGACGTGGGTGCAAGCTGAAAGAGTGAAGTTTTAAGCGGCGCGGATCTGAACGCTGCTGATCATCGCGAGATTGGTTCCAGCCGACTTCTGATTTGACTACGGAAATGAGCGCGCATGTGGGGGCGATTAAAAGATCACTGGAGGCCCAGATAGATGAGGATGACGGGCAGAAGACTAAACGCCCGCCGGCATCGGCGGAATGTGTGCAACTCGGCGGAGACACACTTGTTTCTGGCAGGTGGGCGTGTGATGCGAAAAATATATCGGCAGCTCGGCGGAAAGACGTTAAACTTACCCCCACGGCATTCGATTTGACTTCGAAGCATGAAAGGAGAGAAAAACGATTTTAATTACAGGATCACGCTGCGGATTACAACCGACGGCGTCTTGTACATCCGTTCAGTTGTAATTATGACATGGCAGCGCTAAGTATTGCCTACGGTAGAGTTCTCCAAAAGGAGTTCGTTTTCGATCGTGATAATTTAGTCGCTTTAATAAACACTCTTCCTCCCTCCAGAATGCTGGTCTTCTAGAGCGTCTCGTACCGTCAAACGATGTTCTTTAAAAATGGAATGAACGCGAAGACAAAAATTAGCCTTTATTCTGGAAAGGAGCTATTCAACTTCCATCCAGCGCCCCATGACGCCTTAGACCTCCAAAGACCTTCTACAAAAGAAGACTGACGTTCGTGTTGTAAAACGCCTGTAGAGCTCTTTGGCGCCGTGAACAGCTCTCGACGTTGTTTTAGAGGGGGTGTAGAGGGGAACATATGACATCGGAGGAAAGAAAGGTCGGGGTGGCCTTTCAACGTCATCGGCTCTCTGAGCATTTCCTACGCTCATGCACGAAGAAATGGAATAACATTGAAAGAAACTTTATTTGATTCTCTTCACGTTTCAACACAAAACATTCGGGAGAAAAGACAAAAGTGCAACGAACTGCACCAGAAGTGAATGAAGGCTAGACATTTGTAAATTGCATCTTTGTGATATGAGGAAGATCGAGCTGCAAACAATCGCAAATAAAAAAACGGAAATCTCACGTGTATCACAACGTACTTTCAATCGATAAACCAAAAATGCTTTGAATGTTCACATGAAGTAGCGAAGCTGATATCACAACAGGGGCACAAATGTTGAACCATGAAAGGGCGTCTAATATAAAGCACGTAAGGGGAGTGACACTTGACACAAGAAATTGTATCCTATGAGAATAAAATCATTTCGATAAAATGAATCGCAGTATAGTAACATTCAAAGACATCGTCTGCAAATACCCTGCAAATGTACAAGTTGAAGGCTTCAGGTGAAAAGGTTACTTGGAAACAAGAATATGATTATGAGCTACTCGTATAATTCATATTACTTTTGAGAAGGCGGACAAGCGGGATAAAAATTAAGAAAAGGAAAATGTTGTCTTCGGATTGCAAAGTGGACCCGTGCGATCTATTTGTCAATTTCTGTTTCTTCTATTGTTTCTTCTGGCAGTGTGTTTGGAAGATCAATAATCTCGCTGTAAGGCCCATCGGAACTTCGCGATGTGATTCGAGACCTGGGATGTGTTAGTGGGACAACTTCCTCCACCGAGAGACACTGGTTCGAGCCGTGACCAGAGTGCTTGACGGCGCTCCTCAGCAGATTCCGGCTTCGCATAAGCATTTCGTCCTCGACGTACGTGAGAGAAGGCGATCGAGGCGACGCAGACCTAATATTGAAGCTTCCAGCACGTTTTGGATTCCGTTGTAAGGACGCTTTTCGATCTGGGGCTATTCTCATACTAGAGGAGGAGAGGTAGCGGCGAGGAAACAGAACGTCCGCCTTTGTCACATTGATGTCCGGGAGGCTCCGTTTCAGAGGACTCACTTGTCCAGAATCTTGACCCGAAAGCTGGTAATCTGAAATCACAAGTCTCATTCAGTTCCTGTGGTCCTTGCACAAACCTTCAATGACTGAAACATCAAGTTTTCCTTCCTCTACCATCTTCTGCTCCACATCCATCAGTTCCTGTTCTAGGTATTCCAGTGTCTTAAAAGGCCCCATTTAACAACAGTACCAAAAACTTCGACCCACCAATTCTCGCTTCTCAGAATCGTCGGCGTTGTCTTCTGCATCTGTGTCCGTTTTGTACATTTCGGTGTCGGTCGCGCTGTACGCGGCGGCGGTCGCAGCTTCAGTAGCAGCCGCTTCTTCGCGTTTGTTGCTCTCTTCCAAGTGTTTCATGAGAACAGCCACAACCACGTTCACCAGAACGAACTGGGAAATGAGCACGAAAATGACGAAGAAACAAGGTGCCAAGATGGGGTCGACACAGCAGTTGAACTGACAGTGGTCAGAAGGATCGCAGTCATCGCGGAGGGCGTCCTAAGAAAGTTATCGGCTGCGAACGACTTATAAATGGTTACCTTCATAATGCCGTTCCAGTTATCTCCTGTTGCAATTCTGAACAACGTTAGGAAAGCCATTCCAAAGTTTTTGAAGTGGGCGTGTTCACCAAGTCCATCACAGGGATGCTCCTCGGAGCATTCTGGAATTCACCATACACATGATTGTAAAGGACATCAGAAGATAGGACAATACAAAAATATAACTGACATCTGTTACATACCTAGTTTTCCGAACAATTCGACTCCGAGTGCCGCAAAAATGAAGAAAAGCAGAAAGAAGAGTGAGCCCAGATTACCCACTTGAGGTAGAGCTTCTCCCACCGTGTCCAGCAGGGACCGGATTCCTTTTGCCATTTTTAGCAGTTTGAGCACTAAACACGCGGATATAACAACCAAGGTGTACAGGGAAATTCCGGACCTCGAGCAATTCTAAGAACTCTCATGACACGAATAATCGTGGGATTAATCGGAAGTTCGAGTGCTTCGAATTCTTCGAAGATGATTCCAGCAATGGAGAGGAAGACAATGAAGATATCAAGCTGGTTCCACCTGGGAAGTAAAACATAGTTCATTATTTAAAAAATTGCTCACCTTTCTTTCAAGAATCGCCGGATACCCAAAGCCATCAACTTCATTCCAGCTTCAAGAGTGAAAACGGCAGTAAAGAAATAGTTCAACGCTTTTAGGACGTATTTCAGGCCAGCGGGCATCATATAGAACTCCATTGCCATCGAAATAACATTGATGCCAATAACGAGAGCGATGGCCAGGTCAAAGTACTTCGACGTCACAATATTGTGGACGAAAAGTCTCGTCGGCCCGTAGTGGTACCAATAAGGGTGGGGCTTTTCCCTCTTCTTCTTCTTGATACATTGGTCTTCGTACTGTTGGCGGCGCAGTTTCCTTTCCAGCCGCTTCTGGCGAGCTTTCTCCTTCATCTCGGCTTCCAGAGCTTCCTTGCATTTGTGGAAGTTCTCCACCACAACTCCGACAAACATGTTCAGGACAAAGAATCCGACCAGAAGAAGAAAAGAGATGAAGTAGATCATTCTCCATTCGTTATAATTTTCAATGGGCTGCTGATCGACGCCTACTGCATCAATTCCTTGGTACATGATCGAAACCCAACCATCTTTGCTTGACAAGACGAACAAGGACATCAAAGCCTATAAGCAGTTCCATATTGAATACCGCAAACCATGAATTGTCGGTCCCACCTGTCCCAAATTGTCAAAATTGTATCGGTGGTTGACCCATTTGTTTCTCTTATCAAAGATACACTCTTCCTTCGTCGTTACGTTTCCAATCTCTGGACCGATGCAATGAAACATCATACCCTGAAAACATTAATGGATACCGGAAGACTCGTGAAGCAAACCTTGAAAAGCTGAACACCGAGAATGCCAAAGATGATAAAGAAGGTGCAGCAAATCAGAACGATGTTTCCGATAGGCTTCAAACTGCTGATCAAGGTCATCACAACAAGTTTCACACCCGGAGCTCGGTTAATCACCCGCAAGGGCCGAAGTGCTCGCAGAAGTCGAAGCACTCGTATTACTCCAAAGATTTTCGGCGAATCTAAAAATGGACTAAATCTTCACTACATTTTACTATGTTCGTACCTCCGGTCACAAACAGCTCAAAGACTACATTAATAAGGCTGATGATCACCAGAGTTCCATCCAGAATGTTCCATCCGTCTTTAAAGTAGGTGCCTGGACCAAGCAGACATCCGTTCGCAATCACCTGAAACACCAAATCATTAGTCCTGCCAGCAGAAAAAGCTGAAAACGTGCTTTCAGACTCATTTCGACAGTGAAAATAACGGTGAAGACATAACCACTGAAGGTGAGGAACAGTCGCTCGGCGCTGTGTGGTGGAATGGAAGGACGCTCCATGGCCAGCGTGATGCAGTTGATTCCGATAAACATGAGAATCGTGTAGTCGAACCACTTCTTTTGGGTCAGTTTCAAACATCTAAACCATTGTATCGGAACTGCTTTCCCTTAAAAATCACTTACTTCAACCTCAATTTGTTGTTTGGACTGAACAGGAACAAAGAGTATTCAGAACGAGTGTGGAGCCACGTCTTCCGAAGGAGCCGACGCCATTTGGTGTTTAAAAGCTCTTCAGCTCTTCGCTCTTCTTCGGCAAGAACCTGCTGCAGCTCCTGGCTCGCCTGAAATACCATTCATTAAAGGAAGACTCCAACAACTGCAACAAACCTCGATGAACTTATCGCGAGCGTAGGCTTCGATCAGCGCGCGCCTTCCGTGGATCGGGCAATGAGGGTTGAAGAACGTGTGCAAACCACACCAGCTATTCATCCGTTGCCTCTGTACGGCGGCGCTGTCAAGCCCCTGGTGCTCGAAGGACCGTGTGCTTGTTGGAAGAACAAGAGAAGTGTGCCGGTTCAGACGGTTTATATACTTTTCCCGAATAGCCACATCGTCCACGTCAGAGTCCGACTCCCCGTTGTCACTCTTGGATCGGTTCAGCTGGATTCGGGGAGTCAGTGTCGTTGAAGGTTCACGACTGCGCATTTTTGGTCTGGAAAAGGAAAATTATACTGGCAGTTTTCTCAGAACTTACATTGCTTCCAGTCGGCCACTTTCACAAAACTGTTGGCTTGGCCTCCGACTTCTGTCGGCATTTTCGCTGTTCCAGAGTTGGCCTTGAGGAGTTTCCATCTAAAAATGATGAGTGTAACTTGAAAAATGAATGTGAAACGAACATCTGAAATGAGGTTGGTGGGTGACCTAGTGAAAGACGCAACTGTTCTCGGGCAGCCTTCCATCTGAGCCCTGACCGAGTTCAGATTGCCCGACCCACAAGTGCAGACGGTCTTATGTTCTTCACGTTGCTTCATGATGAACGAAGGCGAAGAAGTCTTCGCTATCAAGAGCTCGAGTTCTCTCTTCCGTTCCCGTTCTTCTTCATCGGCTCGTCGACGCGCTTCTTCTTCCTGAAGAATAAATGGTGAAGTCACACTATCAAATCAAACTAAATACCAGCTGGCGCTTCTCTTCCTCCTTGCTTTCTTGAAAGCCTTCCACCAAAATGGCGACCAGAAGGTTGAACAAGACGTAGTTTCCAAAAGTCATCAAGGCGACAAAGTAGAGCGCAGCCCACGGAGTTGTCTGGGCCATTCCGTTGAACAACACCATGTTCCAATCTTCTTGAGTCAGAATCTAAATTCACCGATAAACCAGACGAACAATGATTCTTAGAAACAAAAATTCTGCAGCCATTCTTGAGTTCAGCTCGAACAAACAACGAAAACAACCACAACACCTGGAAAACTGTTAAAGTCGCTTGTGACATAGAATCGAAGTTCATCCGATCACAGTCGCAGTCGCCTGCCTTGATCTGCCTTACTGCGCATTGTTCCCCAGTATCCTTGTCGTTGCAGAACTTGCATCCAAACAGAATCATTCCCAAAATACTAAAATATCATTCTGACAACCACAAACAACTGACGACAAAGAACGACGTTCACTATATCATGCGAATCGCACAAGCCATGCAGAAGTCGAAATCAACAAACTTACTTGGAAGACTGTGATAAGCGCCCAGAGCAAAGTGTCGAAATTTTTCCGTTCACACTTTTTCACGGAGATGCCCATTGCGTTTTCTTCCATCTTACAGAATTTGCATCCAAAGAGGTTCATGCCAAGGATGCTTAAAAGAAGGAGTTCGATTATCATGCAAGAAAATTAACGAGGTGAGTTAGAGGATTTCAGGGAGAAGAGCGTGAAGAATCGGGATTACCTGAATATGAAGATGAACAGGACGAGAAGGCCGAAGAAGACGGTGACGTTGTCCATGGTACGCAGCATAACAACTAACTGGTACCTTAAGGCTGGCATAAATCGGACTAGCTTCAAAATCCTCAAAAGTCGGAACGTGCGGAGAACCGACAAACCCCCTTTTCCTTCTTGAAACAGTTCCAAAACACTGAAAACTAAATTTTGACAAAAGCAAGAAATTGGCTGACTTGCCTCAGAGCAACGATTCCTCCGTCGAACACATTGAACCCGTCCGATAAGTACCCAAAGAGGCCATCAGCAAACACTTTTAAAATCATTTCAAAAGCGAACAAGCCCGTGAAGAAGTAGTTGCTGTATTCCAACACGGTCGTTAACCAGTCAGGCTAAATTATAACCGATTAAAAATTCGTCCCGTGGCAGGAATTACCTGTTGGTGATATTCGACACCCATACTCAGAGTGTTCACAAGAATGGCGACAAGAATGCCTCGAGTGAAATGATCACATGTGACAAACTTCTTCACTTGTTCCCGTATCCACCTGAAAGCTGAGGTTTTCGGTTTCTTGCGATTTCTGCTGCTTGAATGACTCTGAAATGCAATAATTTAGTGAAATGATAGTTTATTGCGGCTACAGACTCTTCTAGTGTCTCGCTGGGATACTGGCAGTGATTCCACGGACCATTGGCCGTCATCTTCAATGTCTGACTCCTCACCGGATGACTCACTGTTCGAAGAAGCTGAGTCGGCAATCTCTAGTTCGCCGGCCGCACTTTCATCCGTCGGAGGTCGCCCTAAACCATTCAGCTTCGACAAAGAAGACACCCCACAAACTCACGTCGAATACTTCCATTCAATTTTTGCTGTTCTTTTGGTCGACTGCTGCATCTCTTCTTTCGATGGACTTTTCTCAGGGCCAAAGCGCTACTCCTTGACGGGTCTGCAGGATGAACATCGGAGTTGAGAGTCTTGTTGGCTTCCTTGGAGTTTGACCTGTTGTACCTTGAGCGATAGTCGCGCCATTTCTGAAACCAGTTCAATCAAATATCGTACCAAACTCAAAGTCCCAATTTTCCCTTTTCCTGACCAGTTAGTGAACCCACCTTGCGCAGATATCGTTTCACTCTCCTGGAAGTATGTGCCACAAGTCGAACGAACGCAGCGTAAACAGAATCGCCTCCGCCGTCCCTCGAAGATGTAGCGGCACCTTGCTCGCTTCCCGCTGAAATGTTTTGGATAAATAAGATGTTCTTTCATCACACATACATAAAGACCCGTACGAGCGCATCCGTCGTCTTTCCTGCAACATTCGCTCGGTTTCTCTCCTCTTGGTTTCAGCAAACTGAGTGGCAATAACGACAAGGCACAAGTTGATCATGAAAAAAGCACCAATCTAAACATTTCGTTTTAAGAAAGCATTCACAAATAAGCACTTACCACAATGAGTAAGACGAAATAAATCCAGTTCCAAAAGGAGTGAGCGTCCTGGACGTAGTACATGATATCGGTCCATCCTTCCAGACTGATAACCTGAAAAGGGGATTGAAGACGGGTCCAAAATCTTGAACAATACCAAGAATATTGCGACCCAAGCGAACCCGATGTTATCAAAAGAGACGGAGCCTTGGAAAGGATTCCGGTGCATCACTCGGCATTCGTTGTAGTAGATGTTCCAGTTGATGCACGAGTCATTCGTCACTTGGTCGTACTGTTCGATGGTCAAGTTGCATCTGGAATATGAATACAGCGAATAAAAAAGGCGATTGCAACTCACACTTTGCCGTTTTGCGTGAAAGCCGGCAGATCGTCGCAAGTGTGGATCCCAGCAGCATCCGATTGGCTGCAGATGTAATCCAGCGAGGTATCATCCGGAATGTAGTACCTAAATGTTTTGCTCAGCGAAAACCCGTTTGAGACAAGCCTTAAATACCTGGTCAGGGAGACGTCTGCAAATATCGACTCCGTCAGGTTCGCTGTCAGGTTAGTCATGGGCATGTTGATTACACAACGATTCCTAGATAACGTTGTCATTAACTAATCTCAACAAAGGAGGGGTTACCTGAGCAAGCCAGCCCACAACTGGACGCCGACAATTCCAAAAATAAAGAAAACAAAGAAACATAACAACAATACGTTTCCCAGCATGGGCAGCGTATCCAATAGTAAATTAACTGAAAAAGAACGGTCGTCAGTGAGGTTAAGTTCTCCGGAACTAACCTAGAATTCTCATGGAAGGTATTCTGTTGACAGCCCGTAACGGCCTTAGTACCCGAATTGTTCGAATTGCTGTCAGATTAATGTTACCCAGGTATTCTTGGAGCAGGTATTCAGCGCACCTAGAATTATGATTCCATTGTCGAATTCTGACTTCTTTTTACCCGGCAATCACAATAAAGAAGTCAAGTCTGTTCCAAGTGTCAGACATGTAAGCCGCTGGACCGGTGAATCCAAGTGCAACTATTTTTACAACCTGAAATGCGAAATTCCAGAAAATCTGCTCAGATATATATAAACCAACTTACCATTTCAACGGCAAAATACCCAAAAATGGTGTGGTCTACAAGCGAAAGCACTTTGCAGCGGTACGTGTTGCAGTAGGCACCGTCTTCACAAGGTCGATACATGCCCAGGGTTATACAGTTGAGCAATATGACGCCCATTGTCAACCGGTCAAACCATGGATTCGTTACCATTCGCAACGTCCAAGATCTGGGCGGTCTGGCTTGTTTTAGGCATCTTAGCGACGGCTCGACGAATCTAAATCAGCGCAGAATTTGTTAATGCATCATCAAATGGATCAAATTGCTTACCCAGGGTACGGGAGGTCAGGGTCTTCCTCCTCGTCGTCGAAGTAGTCCGGATTCTCGTCCCATTCGACTTGAGGCTGCCGCTGCATTTCCGACACTGATCCGTGTGCCGCAGATTCGGACCACGGGTGCATGGGCGTCGTCTCATGCGACACAGATGGCCGGTAGTCCGACGAATGTGCCAGTGCAGTCGACTGGAAAAGATATTTTACTAGCATAAAATAATATAAACCGGGTCTTGAGTGGAAAATACCGTAATTAGGATTCAAATTAATTGTAGGCATATTTACTTACCGGTTCATCGTGCGAATCGGGCGCTCGTCGCTTGGAGTGGGACGCACGTCGTCCCGAATTGTTGAATGCCGACTGGCGCCTGCAGGAGAACGATCTGATATAGACAAAGAATAGCAATCACAACTACAAAACGACATTTATTGTGCCAAACAAACCTTTTCTGCTGTGGACCTGAAAACTTGGAAAGCGACTGGAACGAACGCAGCTCCTTGGATACCGGCTGTTGGAGCATGCTGCTTATGATCTCGGAGAGGTTGGGAGGTCCGAAGAGTGATTTCTAGCTGTCAGCGGAAAGGCATTACCGGACCAGGCGAAGGATCGTCGGGTCCAGGTGGCAGACAGACAAATGTAGAAATTGGACCGAGTGGAACGGTGTCTCCACTCACCTGTGCATATTACTGCATCGCAGAAAGCGGGAAAATCTGAAAATGGAAAATCACCAAATATCGAAACGTCGGCATAATATTCGCGGGACGGAAGATTCGTTCTGTTTACGTACTACGAGTTGCTGTTAGAAGAAGTAAGAGTTGATTTCACCGATAAACACTCAGTCGGGCGACATTCTCGAAAGAAGTGCGGCTTTATCTTATGTCCAATCTTAAGCAAGCGGGTTCCCGGGTTCGTAGCATTTGCACATGAGAATTCAGTGAGCAGCAGTGAGATACGTGCTTGAAGCTGAGTTATTTTATATTAGCCAAATCGTGCATTGCCTTCTGAGCCCTTTCTCGACTACTTGCCCTGACCATAAACCAACAAGTACGAAAAAAAGTCCACAAAATCCAAAATAGGTTTTCTGCATTCCTCGAGTCAAACAACGCATTTTAAAATAAAAACTCGAAAAGTCGACATTGTGTTTTCTCGTGTCCAAAACGCTGTCGTTTGCCCGCTAGTGGTGCTCCTATAGATAGGCCAGCCTGGCCCAGTTGCGTTCTTTAACGATGCACGAAGTAATCTACCAGAAAGAAACCTAATTAGTCGTTTAAGGAACTAGGGGTACGGCGGCGGCCAGCCCAACTGAACACACATGATTCTCTGCATATGAGCGCAAGAAATATCCGCCAAACTTAGCAGACTTCGAACGCATACGTAAACGCGTTAGTGGTGTACATATCCATGGCGGAATGTCCGCACTGTCATTTAGCTCTCGTTAGTGCCTTGATTGACACTGTTGTCGACAGCTTGTAACGACATTCGCGAGACGCGAGCCTCAGGCACTGAGCATATTACTAAGGAGCTCCAGTCCCAGTCTCTCAAAACAATGGTGAATCGATCGTTTTCATCGCGAGAATCCAATCCGATAACTGTGGGAGGTTTGAGGACTACGCTGTGCGGAAAAAATTTTTGCGCTTTTAGGGGAAGTACTCGTGTACCTCAGAATCCTTTGACCACCGCAATTAGCAACCGATTAGTCGCTAATTTACGCGTTTGTGGAATGGAAAACAGCGGATTTTTTGTCAGAAAGCATTTTAAGCGCTCACTCCGATCCAAAACACGCTCGCAACCAGTATCTAATATAATTTCGTATTTTCGGCTTTCAAATTGCGCTGTGTGGAACTAATATAAACTATGCCCGAAAGTGCGTTCACGTACCTGAATTCTCCCACAACCCGCGAGCGTGGATTCGCCCGAGAGCTCGTTTTACAAAGCAAAGAAACATTTTCGAGCGCAGGAATAAAAAGAGGGAGAAGAGGAGGTGTTACGTAAAACACGAAATCCGCAAAAATAAACGAGAGCAAGGAAATGTTTAATTCAAAGATCGATCGTCTTCAACCGGCATTTTTCACCATAATGCACTCCGCCACGCGTGTCTGACAACCGACGTGTTCCGAATACTTTGATTATCTTTATTACTATAATAATAACAAATATTTTTTTCTGACTGACGCTGTGGAAAGGCCTCCGGGAGCGGAAAAACGAGTGACAATGAGGGGTGGTGAAATTCATAGAATTTAGGCTTAACAACATAATTTGATGGGGTAACAACAGCAATCTGCCGCTTTTCCACCACATTGTTGACGTTCCACCACTTGCTCCAAATGCGAGACTCTTAGTTCCAGTAGAACCAGCGATTCGCCGGCAGCAGAGAAAACAAAATGAAAATTTAAATTCCAGCTTTTGGTTCCCGAAAACGTCACCGTGTTCTTATAAGCAGTGCAAATGTGCGGCGCGACATCGCAGAATCGCATAAGCTATGGCCGCAGGCAATTGGCAGCGAATGGCGTGCCAACATATTCACACAAACACACACATGAACACTCTCAGCGAGAGATAACACACGAACGGCAAGGAGATGAGGAGGGAAGACACGTTTTGACACCATGTGTCAACAAAGCTGCTAACGCTTGTTTGTAAACTTGTCGACCGACCTAGGGCGGTTTGTGCGGTCGGTCGTTTGGTCGGCCGGTCAGCCGCCAAAAGACCCTCAGCATGGGTATGATTGCATCAAAACTTGGTCGCGGCGCCCGCCATTTCGGCTTCGAGAACGAGCCTCTCTAATGAGGTGTTCATCTCGTTTCACAAGCAAAACTGGTAATGAGAAGTTATCCGACTTTAAGGGCCAAGACTTTTCGTAGGCGGCAAATATGTAAGTGACCCGCCCAGCGCGAAGTGAACTGGGTAGCAGTAGTGGTACCGCCACTCACGGCTAAACCCACACGGCCAAACGGAATCTAAGGCCCGTGGGTCACATTATAGACGAGAAAACAAACGCAAACAGGGGGCCACTTAAATATAATTAAATGGTAAACATATCTTTTATCTTCACGCGGAACTTTGGAGCGAGCAAGACAGGCTGCCTGATAATCAGGTGGACGAGGTGCCGAAGGCGACTTCAATCCAAAATGCATGGAAATCGGCGAGACCAGGCAGTCCTCCAATGTCACCGAAAGGAACGCGCGGGTTGCTCACATCGAACGTTTTTTGGAAAGCTTCTTCGTTGCGCTGCTTGTTTACATCGATGCAGGAACAAGAAACGACAAACCGTTCAAAAACAGAAGCATGCCGAAAGGATGTTCGCTTGATGTAGCCGGCCGGCTTTGGGAACGCATGCTGCCACATTAATATGCACAATGAAGCTCCATTTATCACACTATTTAATGTCTTAGTTCGATATCGATTTTGAGTTTAATTCGTCAATGCGATTCCCTGCTTGCTGAGGAGGTCATCTCCCCTTGGCCTATATTCCCAAATGAAGGATGGATTTGGGCTAGGTAGGAGACGGACAGCCTAAGGAGCGGCAGCGCCGTTCGCCCCACGCAGGGCATACTCAGAAGAAAGAGATTCAATCCGCAAATGAGTTTTCTCCAAAATACATTGTAGGTAGTGAATCTTTGATTTATTAGGGCTCCACACACTTATTTGCGCAGAACTGCTCCATAACCTCTGCAGCGGTCACACGTCACTTACATACCACAGCCATCAAGTTTCTGTCGTAAGATCCCGAAAAACAGGTGCCTTGGAGCCCACAAACGTCGAGATTAAAAAATAAATCACATCGAGCGTCTATCGATATCATAGGTGCGATGTGTCAAAACTCTCCCGCCACACACTCATCAATCTGGCAACAAGAAAATAGACCTATTCGATTGGTCTTAAAATAACATAATTTATACCCAACTGTGGCCCACTAATCATACTGTAAAGAGGCAGCCAGCCCCTCGGCTCTAAAATAGATACAGCTTTTCGCATGCATGCTAGTCTTGTGTCTGAAAACAGTTTTGACAGTGAATTAATATTAATGCTCAATCAAACGTAGTTCGCGACCACAGGACAACATTTCGATTTTGGCAAAAAGCAGATAGTACACGGTTAGAAATCGCCGAGTTGAAAGGTACTGCGAGGACGGTTTGAGAGTGGGCACAGAAGACGGGGAAACCGATGATATCGGAGCACTTCTCCTCGACTGGCGGCTTCAGGCGGCGCCGTTGCGTCCGGCGCAAGTGTGAATCGAGGATATTAATGAGCGCACCAAGTGTAGGGCAAACAGTCGAAGCCACTTGACTCACATTGATACGCTCACTGTGCGTCAAATAAAACGGCCAAGAGAGCCTCTCGTGACGATCATTTAAAATTCAGGCGTGAATCAATGCACTTTCTTTGTTTCTCACCCTATGCGCTTTTCGAGAATGGAACCAGCACGTTCGAATGTGATTTTCCATTGAAACTAGGGTCGCTGAGGGGAGAGGGTACCGTAGTTGGAACCTGCGGGCAATCGGAATGTACGAAGCGGCGATAAGTGGTTCACTTTCGGCACTTCAGTCTAATGAGCGCGTTCATTAAGCAAACCACCTTCGCACTATCTCAACAGCTTCAGAAAGAACAAAAAGCAAAAGTTGGCTGCAATTGACACACAGCGGAAGAGGAGTCAATTAGTGATATGGATTCACGAGCAGATGCGCTAAGGCGACGTAAATAAACGATTACAAAGGACAGGGAAAAATCGGGTCATCGGAAGCTCGGGTAGGACATTGCAGAAAAGACCGCGGAGCGTTCTCACGGTGTCATCTGTTGCAGGGCATTTCGAAAGCAAAAGCTATTAGCGGCGCTCGAGTGCATGTGCACCACAATTTTTTGGGCTCCCCAGCGTGGCCTCCAATCTGTCTACGCGCGCACAAATAACCAGGCGGCGGTCCTCATCCATGACCAGTTGTCCTCGACCCACACTGGCCCGGGGCTCAGCACACACATTATTCTTCTTTCGAGCCCTTTCGGCCCTCTCGCTCACTTCTATGGAAATGTCAAATTGAATATTATCGGCGTCGAGCGGGCCCGGGCAGCGGCCGGAATCGATCCTGGACGAAGTGGATAGAGCAGTCGAGTGAGTGTCTGTCTGCCTATATGTGGCCACTACAAACAATTGAGCTGATGACAGCCTGTCGTTTACCCGAAAATCTTTTACAAACACGCGTCTTGTGTGTTTTAACTAATTGCTTGGTACAAAACAAATTCAGTGGCGCATGTCGTCCATTCGCGCGGCAGATTAGATGACACGAGTGGAGAATGATGAGACACGTAGGAACTCCAGCCTCGTTTGGCCACAAAGTTTGTGGAGGGTGCCTGAAGGTCACAGCGCGTTGATAGCCGTTAAGCGCATTCTTAATTTTTAAAATATCAAGATTTTTGCTGGATATCGACGCCAGTGGATATTGAAACTCTGCTAAACTGGTCAGGTTAAAATGTAAAAAGTTTAAAAGGCCACCAATTTAGATTAAAATGGGTTGTTTCGCAAGAGATTGGACTTTTGGACTTTGACAATGGACTTTTTTGCTGTGCCGTTTTTTGCAACTGGTTTCAAATTAATCTGTTTAATGCTACCGAATACTATCTAAGATGTGGTAAAATTCGCTGGATTGCACTATCATTTTGCGCTTAGGACAGGTTAATGAATCTAGTTTGTGTGTCGCTGCCGCCGATGCGCGTGAGCATTTTGTGATAGGTGTATGGTTCGGCCGAGACAAGTGCATTTTCACTAGACGCTCGCTACTGGTCTGATTTGGTATCGACCGGCGATTCCCACTATTGCGTAAGCGCCGTTTATAAATTGCGGAACTGATCCTCACTTTAGTCTTTTCCGTTCGGACAAGCACATCGTTGTCTCATAATGGTGGTGCGCCGTCTCAACGCTCTGTCATATGACAACGCTGGCAGCGTACTGGGCCAAAAACTGACGTTTCCGACGTCACGCCGTGTCGCGCCAAGTCGTTTTCTTAAGGTACGATTATTATTTAGTCCAGAAGGTAGCGCAATTGCACGACGTTTAGGCTGCACTCACAGAGCGCACTTCGACCTGGGATCCGGAACAACGTGAAAAAAGCGGAATTCCAACAGAGGGTCTTCTCAATTTGTATCGGAAATGGGCGCACGGAGGATTCGGAGTGATTTTGACCGGAAACGTGATGGTCGACCCGGTAAGCGCGTACACCGTTTTACAAGTTGGGATCACGCAACAAACAATATCTACTACAGGACCATCTCGAGTCAGCTGGCAACGCAATCATTCACGAGTCAATCGATAGTGCCGAACGACGGGATGCCTTTAGACAATGGGCCGATGCAATTAAAGCCTCAGGGTCGCTGGCCATTGCTCAGCTGAGTCACGTTAGTGTTTCTACCTTCGATCGATCAATTTGTCGCTAATGTTGTAGGCGGGCCGGCAGACGCCCATCACGATTAATCCAACTCCATTTTCCTCTTCCGATGTCCAGCTAACGGTCATTCGGCGCGGATCGGGTTTCGGAAAGCCGACTCCCCTCACAAAAACACAAATTCGGGAAAATGTGATTAATAACTTTGTCTACGCCGCAAAGTATTGCTACGAGGCGGGTGAGTGATGACTGTTTTGATCAAGTCAAGTTGCTGCATTAAGGATTCGACGGTGTTCAGCTCCATGCTGCTCACGGCTACCTACTCGCACAGTTCTGTTCGGCAACTACCAATCTGCGGACCGACGAATACGGCGGAACGCTGCACAATCGCGCGAGAATCATTCTCGAAATTTACGACGCCATTAGACGCGAAATTCCGACGGAGAGCAAGTTTATCGTCGGAATCAAGATGAATTCCGTAGAATTCCAGCAAGGCGGCCAGACTCTAGAGGACGCCAGCGTTATAGCCGGCGAAGTAGAGGTAGCCTAGGTTTTTTCGCTCCGCACTTAACCTTGTTTCGGTCTAGAGGGCCGGTTTCGACTTCGTCGAGATTTCCGGAGGTACAATGGAGAAGCTTGGTTTTCATCATATGCGGGACTCGACGAGGAAGCGCGAGGCATACTTCTTGGAGTTCGCAAACGAGGTTTGTGCTTCGAACATGAAATGGTAAACACTGGTTATCCAGGTCAAGAAACGGCTGTCAAAGACAGTTGTTTATTTAACTGGCGGATTTCGAACGGCTTATTGGATGGCGAAAGCAGTGGAGGACGGCGCCACAGACGGTGTGGGGTTGGGACGGCCGATCACGGCGGAGCCGGGTAACTGAAACCGACTTTCTCTGTTTGCAAGCTGCTTTTTTCAGATCTCCCCCTTAAGATTATATCGGGCGCTGCGGATGCCTCCGTTGACAGTTTGTTGGACCAGGATGACTTTGCGATCACGAACTTGGCCAGCAACACTCAAATGTATCAGGCGGGCCTTCTCCCAATCGACGGCGACGATCTTACCAGCGGTATTATGGATCTGAGTGACACCGACGTCGTTCAAAGCTACAAAACCGCCGTGAAGGACTACGTGGCTCGTATCAATGAAACAGCGTCTCAGGGCATTCCGATTCACGGCGTACTCAAGTTTCCGTAAACAGATCTTTATTCTCGTATGATCGGCCGAACAAAGTGGTAGACTGCCCGAGGACTTCGGTGCATCCCTAGGATAAAAAGGTTTTTGGAATGCGAGATTTCGCGGGGCTCGTCGTCCACATTCGCGAGGAAAGTCGATCGCGATCGCGAGTTTTTCGTTCCTTCGCTGCAAGTGTGAGTTTTGGCACGTATAATCATCCCTCTTAACACTTACTCCGTCGATTTACGCCTCGTAGTAATCCCAGTGCCGTTCGCGAGAGGGTTCTCGACATCACTGCTGGCCGCATAAAGACTTTGCACTAGCGCTCTGATCTTGTAGCGGTTGTATGTTTCCTCGTCGCGTTTCGCCATGTAAACGATCACAATAAAGAGAGCCGCCGTCTCGGTGCACAGGAAGGAGACCTAAACACAAGCTGGTGGAAAATTGTGACGATGCACATACCTTCAAGAGGATAAATGAGAAGCCGTACGAGTAATGAAACAAAGGGTCGTCCATTTCCGTGGCAGGGTATATCTTGTTCCCGACTTCCTTAGACACCGCCGACATGTAGATGATTATGCATAGAAAGTTGGCCATTCCGGCAAAAATGTGAAGCAAGCTTGTCACAAACAGCGATCGGTAGGGCGTGTTGTGCATGTTGCTGTACAGAATGCTGAACACGCCGCAGATGTCCAATATCAGTCCAATTACGATAAATATGAAGGCACGGCGGACGGATTCTGGAACTCCATTAGCGTAAATGTAAATAACACTCTGACTCACTTTCCACGGAAGTCGTCACATCAGAGGGTTCTTCTACTGAAAAGTAATCCAATTTGCTGCAGTGGAATTCGGTGACGGCTGCAAAGAAGGAAGTAATTATGGGAACCAAAACAGCGTTAAAAACATACGGTCAAGCCAGCAGAAGAACCAAGGTCCGAGAGTGGCATTCTTGAAGTAGACCGGCTGGTTGATCAACGGGTCGTCGAAGCTGCTGTCGCTGCCGTTTGGAAATACGTAATACTTGAGGACTTCCGACGTGTAGAGCCAGTTGTTCGTTGAGGACGCTATATGAGGCGCGTAAAGATATTAAAAAGTGTCATATTACTTACTGACGACATTCGACGCACAGGCAGCAAAAGAACAAAAAACCCCGTAGCGGAGCAGTTTTCTCCGGTTCTTCTCACTTATTTTAATTAATTTGTGCTGAGTTGCGGGGACGACCATCTGAAACAAATGAGCGGGGAGGGTGGATAAATAGAGAAATGATATTACTGAAATCCCATTTGGCGGCAAAAAACAATAGTCTCTTCATGCGTCACTTGCCAAAATATTTAGCGTGGTGGAATGGGAGACCGTTTGCGCATGTTTTGAGATCCCCTGACAGAAAGTTACCTTGACGCAAGTCGGTCCAGACGCAAGACTCAGGAAATACTGCTTTATTCAACTCACAGCGTTCGATGACATCGGCGAAGCCGACTTCAAGTCTCGACGAGTTTTCCCGCCACCCAACTTTCGCTCTGGCAAATTCAATTAGGAGCGTCTTTGAAAATCTGAGCACTAAATTGATTCTCCGCCCATTTATGCAAAATGTGTTTCCTCTTTATTCAACTTAAAACGTTTAAGATTCTTCGTGTTTCCCGCTCGCGGTTTCGAGAAAATGACGCCGCTGCTCAAAAGTGTCAAGTGCCAGCAGTGGAGCTGTTCAGAGCGACGCCTGGGCGGTCCCTGGTTGGGAGCGTGTCAAACTCAGTCAGGAACACCCTAATTTCGCACTTTGTTGGGTATTTTCGGTTCGCAGAGGTTAAGTCCGTCATTACTGGTTCCTCTCTCAATCTCGATCTTTCGGTCGCTTCGGTCTTGGTTAGTGGCAAAATCAGAATCAATCATTTTGCGACCTACCCAGGCCCAATCGACTGATAGAATGTCATCAGGTTCCTGAATAGTAAAGTTGTTTTGGGAAGTTGCAAATTTATTTGAATGTTGGTTTCATTGTTTCATTTTTAGTTCTTGGCGGCCGGAGTCATGTATTTGGAGCAGTCAGCCGAGTTCTTAACGGTGCGAACGAAGGGACATGACTGCAAATAGAGAAATATATAAGTTGTAACAGAGATGTTTTAAGTACCGGATCAGGACAAGAAAGAGGGAATGCGGGGTTCGAGAGGTCACCCTTTGTAGTCTTACTGCCTGCTGGCTCGAGGATGTTCTTCCAGAGCCAAGTGGAGACCATTGCGTGCCCGTACTTAGCAAAGTGGAAGCAGTCGGGAGCGAAGAATCGGAGGTCTGGTTTTCCGTCCTAGAAGAATTTAGATTGAAATCGCAATCATTTTTCCATTAACCTTCATCGGGGGAACTGTGATATCGTTGAAGAATGGCTGGACAATAAGGGTGAAGTCGTCAGCCTCGAACTCTCCGGAGTCTTGTAGCTTCTGTTCCGCTTGCTGGTACTTGGTGCATACCTCGCTCATTTCCGCGTTTGTCAGATTCTTGTCGGACTCACACCTGCACTCGGCGATGTGTAGGGCACTGCAGAACCCTTCTCCCTTGTCGATGCTTCGAACCATTTCGAGGTGCAGCATCGTGGTCAGACTGACAATGACGCGGGGAACGTTTTCCTTGATGATTCTGATGGCGTCGGCGATGTAGCCGGCAAACTTGTCCGGGGCACGGCCCACCGGATCCCTGCAGTAGCCGCAAACGTCGTTTCCTCCGATGAAGATGTTGAGCAGTTTCCAGTCGTTTTCATAGTCGATGACCTCCGGATGCGACTTCAATTTGCTGATCAAATCATGCGCCTGACTTGGAAGATGAGGGGCACGGGCTCCAGGAACGGCAGCATTCAAATGCGCCACCTCCCACACATTCACCGAGCCAATGCCTTCGGACTGACCGAAGACGTTCGGATTGAACTTCTTCAGAATGTCTGAATGAGCTAGATCAGTTTCAAGGTTATCACCAGCTCAACCAACTTGGAATCGTGACGTGTTCTTCGAGGGATTTGTCACCGCCGGACTGGAATGACAGACCTCTGTACTGCAGAATAATCATGAGAGGATCTTCGGCTCCAGCACCGTTGCCAGCCTGCACTAAGCGTTGTTTGATTTTAGAGTCAACTCTGTTACTTACAGTAAGAGAATCTCCAAGAGACATTACAAGCTTGATATCAGCTGGACGTACGGAATTGACATTTGTGGGAACATTTTGGCTGGGCTTCGTAACGCTGGGGTCACAGCTGAAGTTTTTGTAGCCGATGTCCGCGAGATGGTCTCCCCAACCTCTGAAAAACATTTGTTCATATAAAAAATGCTTTGTCCCACTTACGGTTGGGCGGCGGCAGAAAAGCTCGCAAAGAGGAGAAGACTTAGTGTCACTCCTAAAATGCAAGTATACTATTGCCCGCGGTGCCCATAACTCACCTTCCGCGATCATGGCGAAGCGATCACCGTGAACGCTTTGGGCGAATTTTATGTACAGCACCAAACCGATAACGGCTAATCTCCCATGTGGATAGCGTCATACGCGATAAGAGTTTTGTACAGAAGGGTGTGTTCGTGTGCTTTGATACACTGTAGTCAGATATCACGGCAAAGTTTTGTCCCATGCTCATGAACTAGAAACGATCGATTGACATTTGGCACTCAAGCGGTTTCCTGCAATCCCAAAGGGCTAAAACTTGGTCAATTCAATTTGCAAGTGCGTATGCAAAAAAAGGGTCTTGGATGAATTCCTAAACGTTGCCACTTCTGTTCGACAATTGGATTACTACGCTGAGAAACATTTAATCTCAGGCGGTCACTCGTGCGTACAGTAAGTCGCTCGCTTTAAACAAACAAGTCACAAGCTTCAGTTTACCTAGTTATACGATGTGGTCTTCAATTTGCGACTCTTTGTGCGGTGCTCGAGAGAAGAGACGTTTACCTCGCCGGCGACACATTTGCTTTTACTCATCGTTTTCAAGTTCCAGAATGACGAAACGGTCGCTTGGCTCTTTGAAGAAAAAAAACGGGTATGGATAATTGTCGCGGGTATTTTTAACTCTCCATTGTTTTCTAACGTGCTATTTGCCAATTGGGAGATATTTTAATAGTATTGATTCTATCGAATATGAATTTTACTGATGCTGTAACTGATACTGATGTTTAACTGATGTTGACGTGAACTTTACTTTCAGTTGCAGTATTTTCGTGACCATAAATTTACGTAAGCTACTGTATGTCCACTGTTCAGTATAAAGAAAAGCCTCTTTGTGACTTTCAATTATACTCTGTAGAGTTCGTATTCCTCTAAATCGCGTTTATTTACTTCTTTGTTGACTCATAAACATCCAGTTTCTGTCTTGCAGTCCTCAACGCCAACTAATAAAGCAGACAATGAACTTGGACCGCAAGAAGTGAAATGGACGAAATCGAGAGTTTGCCCGACGAATACAGGCTACTGAGAAGACCGAAGAGTTTACCCGACTTGAGTCATGTCGAACCAGGCCTGCATGCGTGGTGGACTTGTAAGGTATGTTCTACACTCTTCTATCTCCAACCAGACTCTTTCAGTATTTCGTCTACAAACACCATTCGGACTTTTTTCCGCGGGCGAACGCGAACGTTAACGTTCAAGTCAGATTCTCAACACTCGTCATCAGTGGATTTCTCCCGCTGCAGAAACTGAAGATCCCATTAGTCACAATCGGTTACATCGAGTCGCAAGTCCACCGCAAAGTCCTCGACGTACGCGGAGTGAAATTTCGACTTTTGATGTTTGGTTTTGAAGAACTAGACGAAACACGCGATCGACTGCGGTTTTTGGTGGTCCGACAGAGAGTACCTCACTGCATCCTGAAATTGCCCTTTGACTGGCAGACGCCCGCGAAGAACGAAATTGCGGACGACGAGGACGTCGACAGGGCGGAAGGAAGGATTCAGCGGTTGTTGTGTTGTCTGTGCGTGAAGAGTTTTGATTAAAGTCAAGAAAGCATTCGAGGAGTGGTGGGATTAAAGACGGCCTTGAACTGACGTGGTGCCAAACTCCATGAGGACCACTCGCGTCGACGTCAAAGGTCAAGGCCAGCAGTGATGGAGACAGAATTAGGTTGAATATTTGGATTAGACCATGGTATCGGAAAGTTAAATGCAAAATATCTTGGCGACCTTAATGGCAATTTTGACTATATGGCGTTTGTGTGACAATCCAAACGGACGTGGCTAGCATTCTGCACATTCCTTGTGGCCGAGCATTCGCCACAACGGCATTTTGAGGAAAACATTAGGGGAACCGTATCTATTTATGCACGTAGTATAAGAACACCTTATTGAATTAAAATAACATGGAAAAATAAAAATGAAGAAGGATTTTGCACTTAGACATTGGATTTTGAGCATAAGGAAGCTACAGAAGATAGCGAAACTCGTACGAGTGATATAGAGACATGCGCATTTGCACCATGTTTACAGAGGAGAAGAAAAGAGATCGAAAAAGGATTAAAGGCGTTCAAATGAGGATGTGGAAAGTGATAACAGGATAATAGAAATTCGATGCGACTATATATATATGAATATTATTTAGTTGAGGCAGACGAGGATGATCCGTAAAGTTGAATGTATACCCAGACAAAACGTGTTGCGGAGGGGAGCCATTTCTTTACCGCCTTGACGTACAGTTCGTAGAGCTCTTTTCCGTTTTTTAAGACGGGCGAGTCGGGCTGAAATGTTGTCCAGAAATGGTTAAGAAAGCAGGGAAAGGAACTTACCGGATTGAACTGAGAACAGTTTTGAAACAGCAAGTTGAGATCGTCAAAGAACATTTTAACGCTTTGGTAGTAAGGTTCGGTCAAACGATTCATGATCTCGATAAGAGAAATCGGCGTTTTGATGACACTCTTGTAGCCATCTATTTTTACGGGATGTAAGAAGTCGATGGCTCGCTCACGCTCGGCAAACAGTTCTAAAATAATCCTTCCGCATAGCTGAAAAAAGTTATCGGTTATGCGTGTGTTATTGCAAATACCATTTTAGCTCGGTGATTCATGGTGCCCTGATGATTGAATTTGTAGTCTTTCACATCTTGACAGAAATTGCACCTCCAGTCGTCCCTGAAACAGAAATGGTTTTTCATTGAAATGGAACCGTTGAACTAACGGAAGGTCGGTGAATTTCTGAGTGATTCGAGGGAGATGGCAGTATCCGTGAAAAACGCGCGGACAAGAGTCGCAACAACCCAGAGTGTCGTAGTCATTTCCCTCTTCTGTTCCCTCGCCGCACACGTAGCAGTAGTCTTCCCAAGAATCCGCCGGACGGTCGTTTTCTTTTTCCTTGCTCTTCGCAGCATCCGCGGCTCCGCTCTGGCTGTTTCCATCGTCGTCAGAACTATCTTCATGATCAGAGGTGCCTCGGGGTAGGGGAGAAACCACTTGAGGTGGTTGGACGTCTGTACTGCTTTCGTTGCGACATAAGCGGACTACGAGACTGGTGCCGTTGGGAGTTGCGGCACCACTTGTACCAGGCTTGATGCTCCACTCGCCGCCGATGCTTCGACGCTTTTTCTTCCGCGAAATGGAGCCGGTGGTCTGCTCGGAGCAACCTGATTCGACGGATCCGGGATTCGAGATGTCAAGAGTCTTGCTGCAACCGGGCTGTTCATCGTCTACGGCTTTCTTGCTTGTACTAGAAGTAGTAGCGGGCGACGACTTGGGAGAACTTATGGTATGAGGACGTTTTGGCGGCTCGGGCGCTCGAGGTGGATAGGCGATGCGGCTCATGGGCGGCTGTCCGATTTTGCGCATTTCGTTGGTGACGGAGGCGCTGGGATTTCGAATGAACACGTTTGGATGCGCTGGTTTTATCACTTTCGGAGCTGACGGTGGTCTCACCGGAAGCACCGGACCGTTGTTGCCCGTGGCGATTTGCTGCTCTGTTTCGACGGGTTTCGATCCTGTAGGTGACTGGGCTATGTTTGCGTTGTGGTCCACTTTTGCATCGGATTGCTTCGGTGTACTTGTCGGGTTGCTTCCTGTGACTTCTACAGTTTCCACGCAATCATCGTCTGCCGTCGGCACGCTTAACGTCAAAGATGCTCTTGAAACTTGAACAGGACGTGTGGCCATAGCGAAGAGAGGTTTCTTCTGCAGCTCAACTATGACCTCCGTATGCTTGGGAGTGAAGAGAGGGTTAGCGATAACTTGAACTTGGCCATTCGCATCCACTTCGCCGATATTGTTCGCGTCAGGAGGAACTTCAGGACTTCTCACCAGACCGCTATCGCTTGAATCGGCGTCTCCACGAGGTCCCAGCAAAGCAGCCAAATCAATTGCTGTTCCATTACCCATAATTTCGGCAGTGATACCAGAAGATGAAAGGTCTTCGACGGTTACTGTAGCCAATGTGCCGTTTCCGTCCGAACGAGCAATTTGGAGAGGGCGATTGATTACTGTTGCCCGAGAGTCGGGCCGTTGAATTGAAAAACTTGTGGAAACAGGAGCGATTCTGATGTCATGCGGGCGATGATTGCCAACTCTGCTTTGAGGTCGATTATGATATGCTCTACTTTGAAGGCCGTTGTTACCATCTGCGGAAGGCATTGATGGGTTGCTGGATTTTTGTTTCTTCGCAACTGGCTCGCTGGAGATAGGATGCATATTCAGGGTCTCACGACCACCCCTAAAAAGCAAAATTAAGCGGCTGTTAGTATGAACATTAGTGTTACATACATCATTCTATTCACGTCGACATAAGGTTGTTGCAACCGAACGTTGCTATCAGGGACATGGGGACGACGAATACCTCTACTAGTGGAAGGAGCATTTTGATTAAATATGAGAGCAGCTAAAACAATGAAGAGGATGATGACCACAATAAGGCGTTGAAAGCTAATATACCAGCTTCAGGATTAAGGAGATCATTAGGGTTCATAGGACGGTTCGCATTTGTAGCCTAAAGGTATCCGTTAAGCTCACTTAAATATAGCGGGCAACTAACCTGTGACATGCTCCGGATCAACTGCTGAAGTAGTTCTGGATTCCGTGTGATCTGCTGGTACAATTCGGGAGAACGGGCAATCTGCTGAAGAACGTCGTGGTTTATCATCGGCTGAGGAGCGCGTGGTTGTGGAGGACGCTGAGGACGTTGCTGCTGCTGCAGTTGAGCCGCCAGAAGCTGTGGCACAATTCCGCCTAATCCCGCAATTTGCTGCATGTTTGAAGGGCCTGGCATGTTTGATGGACCAGGCATATTTGATGGGCCAGGTCCGTGCGAGGGGCTTGGTCGCAAAATGTTCGGCTGATGATGTCGTGGAGAGGGATGGTGCATCGGCTGACCCATCATCATTGCATGCGGACCTGGAGCTCGGTGGCCTTGCTGGATCATCATATTGGGATGCATGGGACGTATATTTTGAGGAGCGATTCCACGAATTCCATTGATTCCAAACAAAGGTGCTGTGGCCCTGACCTGGAGCCCAGGATGGAAACTGGGCCCAGGTTGCCCAATCATTTGCTGCTGGCGGCTTTGTTGCTGAGCTGTATAAACTTGTTGAAGGTGGGTGATTTTCGACTGGTTCAGGCAACGCACAAAATCGGGCTAAAATGCACAAAGCGCTAAATGAGCCGCGGACGCAGATATTCTTACAGGGGCGACCATTTCAGCTTTTGCGAATTCTTCCACGGCTTTCAACGTGTTTTCGATATTATACGCAATTTTCACATCTTTCGGATAATTTTTGATCTTCTCCTAAAAACCGAATCTAATGAGACAAATGACAGAAATGAAACTTACCTCCATGACGCGCAGTTCAGCTTCCGCAAGTTGCGCCGCGTGTTCGCAAAATTGAATTGCGTTGATCTGCATGATTGGGTCTGATTGGACAGTGTCTTTCAGGATGCATTCCGTCTAAAAATCAGCTTTGTACACATCGTCAACAACTGGTATTTACGGTGTGGAAACGGCTGCGGTTGACCATGAGCTCTGTCCTGATTTTCACCAGCATATCGCAGCGCTGCTTCACGGACGCGTTCAAACAGTCGATCACTTCGTAACACTTCGCTGTGAGCTGAAATAAGAGTGGATGGAGGGTTAACTAATTCGGGATTGGCTTATGTTACCTGTTTCACTACGTCCTCAACGGTCGATCCTAGTTCTTTGATGACTCGGACGCGTTCCCGATCCAAGTGGAGTCCTGTTTCATCAATAGCTGATCGCCTAAATGAGCAACACATTAAATTAATCCCACCTAAAACCAGCTTACAGTCGATCGTACTCCTGAACTTTCAAAGCAGACACTTGACGTATATGCTCGGCCTTCGGTTTCAGTCCCAAATAAATCGCCTCGATAACCTCCTTGTGGCAATGCTGAGGGCCGGAATGAGCTTCACTGTTTTCGCAAACCGTGCAAATGAACTGAAAACATTCAATGGAATTCTGGCGTCGAAAAGGTTGCTTACGTCGCCACAAGAGCACTTCTTAATGAGCGTTTCTCCTTGATGAACGGTGCACAGGTTTCTGAATCGTTCCGGCAACTGAAAAATTACATTTTTGGAAAATGGTTTTTTCAATAAGTTATAGTACTATAACATAAACAAATCGGGTGTTCCCTGTTTCTGAACCTTCAATACTGATATTTCCCGCTGCCATAACATTACAATCACGAAAACAAGCATACCTTTTCTACGTCGTGGGGCTGCCGGTGAATTTTGAAATGAAAATCGTGACACAAGCTGCATATTAGTTGAGAACATGTCTTGCACGCGTGTGTCGCCCTTGCCGTGAATCCCAAATGGCTCACGGACTGGCATGGCTCGCTCTGGCATAATCTAAACATATCTTTTACACTTAGAACACATATTATCCTATCTACCTTGTGCTCATTATCTCATCATGCGATGGCACTTCAAAGAGCGCATGAGGCTCGATGATCTGAAGGTCGCAGTACCGGCACAGAAGAATAAACGCTTGTGGCTCTAAACATCAAAAGTAGCCAATGGAAAAAAAAACAAATTGCATTTTATCAGCTGCGAAATTCCGACGAAAATCTCAAACGCCTACCTTTTGAGTAATTCGCGTTGCATGTGGAACAGACTCGGTGCATGCATTTCAGAAGGAAAGGTAACGATGTTTCCGTGGTGGCTGCCGCCTGACAGACAGCACATTGCTGCTGCAGAGGCATCGCTGTTGCAGAAGATTCTGTGCACCTGCAAATGACAGTTATTTTCGTTGGGACTTCTCTGCAAAATTGTCCCAAACGGGAAACCAAACAAAATACAGCAGCAATCAATAAACCAAAGGATCGGTAGACCACGAAATTAGCGCGAACAACAGCGATGTATTTGGCGGGCATTTTACACCTGCTCGGCTCACGCCGCATAAGCGAAGGCTCGTGCGAGATCCGGGCGCAAGAGCTGTGATAGCGAGTGCCGAAACGGAGTTTGTCTGTATTCCGTGGAACGGCGGCCGATCTGTATCTCTCTCTGTTGTAGTCCGCCTCAGACGAAGACAAGGGAGACCAACGAAGAGGGCGCTGCGCGGCGATCGGCGACATCGGCGACCGCTACGCGCCCGACGCGGTGCGGCGGCGTCCGGTCAGAATGGAGTCGACGGGCGAGCGAGCGGGAGAGAGCTCGCCTCTCGGCGGCCTATTGGCGGCGGATTGCGTGAAGCAGTGTTACGCGTAAGCCCAGCGGAAGACCCAGCAACGGCCCTCGCCTGGTTACACCTGCTACGATCCACAGAGCCTAAGCTGGATTATGGGCCACAGCCGCAGATCCCACCAAGGACGGACTAAACCTCAAAACAACACAAAACAACCTCAGAATGCAATTGAACTGTTTTGTCCTGAGATCAAAAAATACTCTCAAAACAACCTGTTATAAAACTTTGTAGCGTGCAGAGGACTGGGGAAAGCCCAAGTAAAGCAACGTCAATGGTATGCTCTACGGAAGACCCAGAAAAGTGGAGGCCTGAGGCCCTCGGGAACATGTCCACATGTGGCTTATTTGCGCATTGAGTCTTAATAGCGAAGCCAGCAAGGTGCGTACCACTAATCTATAATCTTTGCTTCCTTGTTGGAGGTGCGGAAATTGACAACTGCGTTGGTTGCAGATACTCTCCTGGTTGGTCAGCAGCTAATCTCGGATGCCGTGGAGATCCGTACAAGGAGGGCGGAGGATGCTGGGTCACAAGACGCTCAACACCTGCGCGGTTGGAGAAAAATAAATCTACGCTTTCTTGTGCCAGACACCTCGGAGACCGAGTCTAGTGAGACGAAAATGGCAGGTCGAATGTTAACGATTGCATCACGTTTACGAAGGCTTCAACATCCAACTTTGCACTTTGCGAAAGCTGAGAGCATTGTTCCCACGCCACAATTTTTGACGTGCACCGTCCGGGAAACCTGCGGCGCCGTTCCTCCACTTTGTTTTGCGTATAACCTATCGATTTTTTAGCCTTCGACCTTGTCGCGTGACTGCTGACGTGCCTGATGGATTACTGGCTCAGCGCCTTCGGCCACAGAAATCCTTATTATCCTTTCACAAATAGTTTCCTAGCAACGGCAATCAAATCAGAATCGATAATCGATACAATGCTAAGGCGGAAGCCACTGTGAGGCACCAAAACGTGTCATGATTGGCTTACTCGCAAATACTCTCTTTCAATCGATAGATTACGGCTGACAACAGACGGGCTGACGGAGAAACGGAATTGCGAGGGACTAAACGGTTGTATAATCGCACTGCACCATGACAGAACGAGCAACCTGATCATTAGTCAGTTTTCGGCTTCACTATTAGTTTTCAAACAATTTGCTAACAGAAGGTTCGAGCGCATTCGCCGGAAGGAGAGGAAATGTACAGTAAGCCAATAGGAAAGAGCACCAAAAACTGCGAAAAAAACATTGGATGATATGCACAGGAATAACACGCTCTTGGCGCTCCAAATGCCGTCTGCTTAACATATGTCCCTCACGTGAGGAAAACCCATGTGACCGCGTAATTGAACTTTGATTTCTTCCAAAGTCATGTGATGAAGGAACTCATATTGCAGTGATCCTATTTGTGAGTGATTTCATTTGATATTTTCATATTGACCCGAAATGTCATGAAGAGCACACAGCATAAGGTTTGAACAAGGTTGGCTCCATCCATTTAAACAATAGCGGTGTAGACAAAACATAGTTTGTAGACAAAACAAGGTTGTGCCGTCGTCCAAAATGCGGAAGGGTCGGTGAGGGTGCACTCTGAATTGATTTCCTTTGACAACAAAGAACAAAACCACGTGATAATATAAATTCTTGGAATTCTGTCTGATTAATGGAGTCTAGTTTGGCAGCATTAGATCCTCAGACTATAAAGAACCACGTATACTTGAAGTATTCAGAGGCATCCAAATGTAATCATAAAGATGGGATTCATGCGCAACTCTCAGAGCATGTCATAATCTCTGCCATCACCAAAAACCACGTTTCCGTAAATCCCATACTTCGTTTTTTGATCATTTTCTGCAACTTATCCTAATAGCAACCTGTAAGCCTCTCTGAAAAGATAAAATTTTGCCTTTCTACTTGAGGTCGTCTGTGATTGGCCATTCTGCCAACAACGGCTTCCTTCTGCAAATGAAGCTCCAGAAGCTTTCGATTAGTTTTCCGCACACATGTCCGAAGTTCTCACATTACTAAGAAACGTTTTCTGTTGACGATCCACTGTTTCATCTGTACTTCAATTGTATGTGCGATCTTTATCGCTAAACACCAATAAACACACTCAATGAGTGCATTGTCGCCAAGAGCTCTGCTTTTTCTTACGCACGCGTCCGTCTGCATTCAACCGGGGAAGACAATGTTTGCCCAGCACAAAAATCAATTCATACAGTCTCGCCGCGGGCACTTCTAACGCCGCGAAGAAACCTATATACGGACCGTTGTTCCTTCCTTCCACACGATCACCGATCGGAGGCTTCAAACAGAACGCTCGAAGCTTAAAGCACGAGGAGTTCAATCAACGGAACCAAACTGACAGATTCTGACTTTCCGCTCTTTGTCCTGTTTTCCGGCCACCCCTCACATTCAAAAACATGCGCAGTGAGTAGGACCCTCCCAACAGAAACTGGATCGCACAGGTGCTGCTTTGCTACTCCCTCAATAGGCGATCATTTTCGCTGACGTTTGGAGTGCAATTCCGAGGCGCACTGTCTGGATTGTCTCAGTCGTGATTGATGTCCAACTCTGCGAGTCTTCCTTGATTGTTGCGCTCTGGTTTCATGGTGAATCAAGTGCAAAGCGATTTTTTACAGATCGAGCGATCAGTAGACAGCTGATCGATATGGCACACACAGCGTGGGGTCCTCCACGAGGATCAGTGGACATCGGGCGTCAACAGACGTCCCCTTCGCCTGTAAATACGTCGTTTGGGTCCATGTGAGTGGCTTTGCTTTTATACGGTTATGGTTGGACTCCGTTTGGACAAAACAAATGAAGTCTGTTATCATTTCTTTCTAAGGCCTGTCAACGATACAAAATTAACGTTTCCGATAATTATTGACTCGACATTCCGTCGATAGATTGCGAAAACCGGTTATTTCAGTCTGAAAGTCAGTTTTCGGTCATTTCCTTAAGTTAGACACGCGGTGATCAGTCAGTTCGCAGCTGAGAAGAGCGTTTTCTCTCCGTTTTGAGTGCTAACTGTGTGTGTTTCAGAAGACGGGAGTCCATGACCAAGCTACAAATGATCAAGGAGGACGAGGATAATGTTCAAACGGTGAATTGGAGCAGAACTGCCCGGTTTAATTCATTTTTAGATTGTCTTCAACAACGATGAAGAAGACGACGTAATAATGGAGCAGCCGACGCTGCTCGTGAAGATCACTGTGTGCATTTTGGCGGCAATCGCCATTGTAATCTGTCTCGGGATGCTCTTCATCAAGTTTGACTGAGCACCGCGCGTTCATCCACGTCTTCACTAATTCTGTCGATCTCTCCTCCCCGTAATCGGGGCCCATTCTATTCTGGACTACCTAACGGAGCCACATGTGGAACAATACCACCGATGAAGTGGAAAAACCAAAAGGAGTAGTCCGGCGGTATGCAAAATTGTGTATTTGTGCCATTACGGCTTTTGCTATTCGTATCGTCTGTTGTGAGCTCACTAAGCGACCTTTCGATAGGTCGATTGTGACTTATTTGTTTCGTAAATCCGCATTTTCAAATACATTATTTATTGTGATCTCAGTGACTGGCAAAAGTCACAACCTATATACACACACGTCGTGAGGGGAAGTTTGTATTGTTGGTGTGATTCAAAAAATCAGGAATCGAACTTAAGTGGAGAAGGAAGCAACGAAAAGAAGCAGACACGAAACCCCGTATAGTCGAGACTGTATTACTGGTAACCATGAATGACACTCAAAATGTGAATAAACTTGATTTTGCTTGCTTTGGTAGTAGGAGCTCATGAGATCCAAAGATTCGAGGACCTGGAGTCAGAAGACGTGTTCCTGGAGTCATCAGTCGACGATGGTAGACAAGGAACCCGGCTGGTTCTGGTCCCAGAATTGTGTAATTGACACCAGTTGGGCGAATACGAGACTCAGCGGCGTTTTGATCGCTTTTTTCATTGGTCGTTCCCGTTGGCACGTGAGAATTTGCTTGAAGGCGCGGCGGAAGTCCCTGCTGAATCGTGAGTAAATCAAAGGGTTCAGCATGGAGTTAAGGTGGCCCGCCCACGTGATAATCGAAAAGACCGCTTCTTGGTTTGCGATGCACTGAAAACGAGCAGCTTTTTATTGTGTCCGGGTGGCCAACTCGGGCACTTACCGAATGGCACAAGGCCATAATTGGAGAAAATATAAAGAACGGCATCCAGCAGAGGATAAATGCTCCGACAACAATGGACAAAGTCCTGGCTGCTCTTTGCTCATGAACATATTTCATCATTTGCCGAGATTTCTCCCTGACGCCGAGCCGACGGCGAGTGGTCGGAGCTGGCTGTAGTGGCGATGAAATCATGCTGGACGGTTCTCCCTCTTCCTGAACAAGGACACCTTCAACTGCACTTGGTTTTGTGGAACAAACCGAGGGGAAAACAGTTATCATGCTAGCGGTTCTGTCGATCGAAGGTCTTGTTTCCATCTGCATTCGGCTCCGCGTTGAATGCCGAAAGACTCCAAAGGTGTTGAACGAGGTGTCTGACTCAGGACGCAGGAGGGGGGAGTTTGGCGAGTAGTTGCGCCGACTTTCCCGGTGCCGTTCGGAGGTGAACGAGCGACAGGACTCCTGAAATTTGTATAGAAACATATTGGTCGCTAGTTTTTGAAATCCATCTTTTATGGTCTTCCCTTCTCTTTTGTACACTCGCTTTTCGAGGTCATGAGTGAAATAACTTATGCGTTTTAGCGAAAGGTGGTTCGCATACCTGTTTCTTCCACAGTCTCCTCGAAAGCGTTATATTCGGCGAAGAAAACTGCGCCACAGGACCCCTGACGCTTCCACTCAAAATCGACCTTGGCGAGTTCCCGTTTGACTGCGAAGCCGCCGCCGCCGCGTTGGCGCGGCCACAGTGGATTCGCAAAGTCGGCAGCTGCTGCTCCTCCGAAACATTGCTGTCACACTCAGTCCTCTTCCGCTTGCATTTCACCTAGACAGAGTGATCTCAGCGTTCGTCCAAGCAAATTAGTATGAATTACTTTTTTAATTCCGCTTTTGAGCGACTGCGAATGACGTGTGGCAATCAGGAAGACTCGTCCGTACGCAAATAGAATCAGAATCAAGGGTATGTAAAAGGAGACCAGCGAAGAGAAGACCACGTAGACCCAGCTGTCGGTGAAAAGGCACTGATGCTGAAGGGGAGTTGGAAAACATTCCAGAAAGCCGGGATTTACCTGATCAGTGTAAAGATGGGGCGAGTAAGTGCGCCAGATAAGAATCGCGGGAAAAGAAAGACCTGAAACAAGAAGAGAAGTGAGCCGTTTACGGCTGGCTGGCGTACTCACATGCTGACATAATCCACACAAAGCAAATAGCTACCGTAATCCTTCGGTTCGAAACTTTGTCGCGGTAACCGATGGGGTCTTGACCGGCCAAGTATCGGTCGAGGCTGATGACGCACAGATTCCAGATGGAACTTGTTGACGCCAGGATGTCAAGAGCGTGAAAAAGATCACACATAGTTAGTCCTGCAACGCAAAGATTGTGACGTCGAATTATGTATCATGCAGAAGAAAGGAGCAGAAGAGACTCACCGAGGATCCACACTTGTCTGGTCATCTCGAACAGACTGTTCAGTGGCATGACCACTAGTCCCACGATGAGATCAGCGAACGCGAGGGAGACTATCAAGTATCCGGTGGGGTTCCGCAGGTACTTCTTGGTGCAAACAGCTACTACGACCAGACAGTTTCCGGCCACGGTCATGATACAGAGGGAGGCGAAAAGAAGGGCCAAAGCCGGGTGTCTCCATTGCGGCCGGACCGCCGAATCCTGGTCCATACCACTCCAGGTGGTCGACTCGTATCTCTGCGCTAACGAGTGGTTCAGCCGGGCCCCAACATTTTCAACGCTCATTAGCGCAGATAGTTTTCTGAAACAGAGAGGGAGGTACAGGAATGCCGTGGGCAGAAAAACTTTGAAAGAAGCTCGGTGATGTTTATTACGCAGAGCTACATTGCTCGCAAAGAAAACAAAGAGAGAAGTTGAATCAGAAACGAAACGCCTGGAATTGATAAACACGTTAACGCAAAAGAAAAACTCAAAACGAAAACTAATTTCCGACTCAAAAATTATCGAAGACCTCAGTCAACAAACCCCAACAACCGCGATAAAGCGAGGAGGCACGCTTACAACGAGGGCACCATGACTAAAAAGCGAAAACGCTCAAGGTGCTTCTTCATCTACTATCTGTGGGCGGTGACATCCTGGAGCTGGCAATTTACAAAAACGATAATTGAGACGCTTAAGGGAATTCGCCGGTGGCCTTTGAATCATATTAGCTTATTAGCTGCTGCCGTCTCTCAAATGAGCAGAAATACGTCCGCTCACCGCTGCCAACTTCATTGTTTCCATGACAGATGGGCATAACTCTTGTTTTAATGGGCATATGTCGCAGTAGCAGAGTTTAGTAGACACGTAAGAATTGTTTTTCATTATCACATATTTTATTATGTGCGCAAATCTAATATTCAAAAGTTGTTCATGCCAATACCACGGGCTCCTCTGTGTCCACAAAGGCGCATTTGGTACTCGGTGACCAGAATTTACTTACTTTATAAGCGGCGTACTTTAGATGTACTCGGCAAAAACGGGAATCCGGGATCTGGGTTTTCGGCCCCATACAGAGGACATCGGTCTTTCTTGGCGCTTCTGTCGGACTTAATTTCGCGAAATCTAAAGCGTCAGTTTCAGATTCTCCGTGAAGGAGGAGTCAACGACGGAGAGACAGGCATTCAGCGACGCGCTCGCGCTCCCCTAGGAGGCAAATGAGAAAAGAAAACAGTCTAATCTGCGTCTATTTAGAACCGCAGAGGCAAACACAATGCTGGTGCTAAAGTAATTTAGCGTGATGACTTTTTCGATGCGCGCAACGAGCGCAACATAGAGTTTCATGTGGAGAAGAAAATGTTTTGAAAGAAGACCTCCTTTTGATGAACACACGAAGACACTTAAAAGACGCTTGAGGGCGATTAGTCGAGCACGGCTTCCTATAAATCATAATTTGGCAAAGATTAAAAATGGATTTTTGGGAGTTTGGAGTTCTTGCACGGTGCAGCAAAAAAATAATTAATGTTTGATAGTTTGTTCGAAGCTTCCAGCATTTTCGAGTTTCTTCCGCGGCAGAAACACGGACCAACAGGCCAGTAGAGAGGACCCTCCGGGATTTTGCATAGACTGCGAAACGGTGAGCCTTAAACAGCGAAGCGCGAGCAGCGAGGAGCAAGTTTGAAGGAAAAACAGAGGTTAATTGGTTGCCGATATTAGAAAACACTTTCCTTGCCGGGGCCAGTGGGACCCTCCATTATGCGCTTCTATTGAGGCGGAAAAAGTCGAACCGGCAAAAACAATTGACATCTCTCGAATTATGAACGCTACTTGGCTGGAGATTGTCCGAATCGACAATCGGGAATGTTGGTCTCACCCAGCTGGTTAGGGAAGCCTCGAATGCTAGACAATTGTTCCTTTGGTCCCCATTCAATTGTTGCAAGCGCGAAAGTTCCGGCTCAAAGATTCTTTAAAATTCAATGCGTGAAAGTTAAAGAAAAAATACCTTGCCAAAACCCTGTTTGCGCTGTCTCCGAATGCGCTGCGCTAAGCACGTTTTGCTTAACAAAAGCTCTTAAACTCCGAGAACGGAAATATGATCTGGGCATGGCAGACAGGGGACAAGCCCTTAGGAACGCGTCAACATAGAACTGATACGAGTGCTGAGGAGACTAGGCTGAAACTCGGCATGTTCTTCTCACTTCTCCTTTTCGGTACATAATTAGGGGTTCGAGTTGCTGTGCACGGCAGCCGCCAAGTGTCGGTTGGCTGGTTCAAAAACGAGGCGAGAACTCGGATTGAATTGCAGGAGACAAAAACGAAAGCGATCTTTTGCACTTGGACTCTCTTGGCCCGGAGCATGCATAGAGGAGGAAACAAAGCTGCCTGACTAATGTTTTGATGCAAAAGATTTATTCATTTCCTATTTCCTATAGCGAGCGTCCGCCTAAAGTCTTGCTTTCTAAAGGTCATCCGCCCAACGCACTCTGGCTTCCATTATGGCGTGGAATGACCGGTGATTGGAATTGTTTTTAAATCTTGAAAGTCGGCGGAACAATGGGAGAAGATGGGTGGGTCGCCTGGCTGGGTGGATCTGGCTAGTTCAGAAGAAAGGAGCATTTCCTATTCAGCTCTCATTAGCGATGAGGGAGTTGGCGGGAACCAGGTTTAAGCAGCGTTTATTTCTGGCGTTTCTGGGCTAAACCGCCATTCACCCAACGTAGGCGTGCGAATGAATTTGGGGAGGAAAAAGCAAAGAGGCGAATTGGCTGAATGGTGGGGCGTCTAATGAATGAGCAAGAAGTTAAGAAAGCCCCACTATGACGGGACAAGACCGTAGTAGAGGGCTGGCTGGGAAATGCCGTTGGATGCTCCTTCTTAGCGAAATATCAACCAACGCACACTTTCTGCCTTCAATCCAATAAAAGCAACAAAGATTCACAGAGTGACTTTGTCCCGTTCGCACATCTGCTAATAGGAGTGTTTTCCCAAATTTCAGTTGTCGTTTCCGACCGGTGGCGACGGTGGACCCGTTGCAACGAGGAAAAGCGCGAAAAAGGAACACTTGGTCGTGCTGCTCGGAGACGTTATGAAGTAGCTCCAGCAGCTGTTTTCTTGTCAAAAGCAGTAATTACAATTTTCTATTACGCGAAGAGAGAAAAGTAGAATGAAATCGCTGAAAGCGATTGGGAGAAGCGATGAAATCATGTTATAAGATGGAGGAGAAGGGCAGAAGCTGTTCCGAGAGAGAACTGGGCGGCTCGAATTTGGAACTTTGTGTCCACACAAAAATAAAAACAACTTTAACAAAGTTTCAAATTTGATTTAAACCGAAAGGTCGACCAATTGAACCCCTTACCAGGTTTCCGTCGATTGTACTGGAGGAGCACTCGGAAAAAACGTCGTTCAAAATTGAAGAAGTAAACATTGTCAATCGGTAAAATGAAAAAATCATGGCTAATTTGAGTTTCTTAGTTTACAGAAAGCCCGAAGACCGCGTAGTTAGCTGGAAAGTGCACGCGAACCAAACAAACAACGTTACCCCGATTGAATTCAAGCCGCACTACTTCCACTAAATTTCAATTACTCGAAATGGGTTGATTGGAATAATACAAGGAACGATCCTTTTCGCGTTTGCCCGTCTCAAACAGAAGGCAGAAAAGTTGCGAAAACTCGGTGTCTGTTTTTTATTCGCGGGCGCAAGAAAACTGCGTTTTAGAGACCGAGCCGTCGGAAGCGAGTGGCGAATTAGACGCAAATCGCTGCGAAAAAACCAATCACGAAATTCTGTTAGCGGTGTCTTCAAGAAAATAGAGATACAACCTATCGTGTCGTAATTGACTATTCCGTGTTCAAACGCAACTCGTCCGAGGCCTTTTTTGGTTTGGGGTCGCCGAGTCCTTTGATAGCGGCTTAGATTCGGACAGACAAAAAGGAAAACAATTCAACGTTTGAAACTGCGAAAAATGGGAAGAAGCTCGGAGCTGCACGGCGCTCCCGGGCGAGAGTCACTGGAACGGAGCGTTTCCATTCACCTTAATCTGCCGAATATTAAGTAATCACAAATCGGAAAATGGCAAAATTAAGTCGGCGTTTGGACGAACGATGAACGTGCACTTATAGAAGACCGAATTTATGCAAATGCTGTCTTAGTGGGCGCGCCTGTGCGCCACTTCTTGTTCGGGCGGCGACGATTCGACGTTGTCTATTTAAATATCTTTAGGAGCCAGACGCGCGGGTAAAGTTTTGGCACTTCGCCTGCACCGCCGCTCAAATCTCGCAAAACCAGCTTCCTAACAATGTTGTTATTCAAAACGCACGCCTCGAATCCGCAGGGACACTGAGCGAATAATTTTTTTAATCATTGCGCCGAATCATGAACAAATCTGGAAACAAATACGAAGAACGCCGAAACGACGCAATTGATGACACTGGCACCAGCTTTCTGCCTCCTTAAATCAGTGCGAAAGGACAAACGCGGTGAGCTCAGAGTGGAAGAAAAGGAAGAGGAAACATCAATAATGCTAAAAGTCGCAAACCCTCCGCGACTCTTATACATGTCCTGTCACAAAGACCACAAAAGCCGCTCCAAAAATAAATATCCTGAAATTTAGCTTTATCGCCCGCATTGCCTCCTTTTACGGGCCATGTCCAAAATAAAGTATTTTCAAGTGTGTTTTTGAGAAACAGTGGTCCTTGTGTCGGGAAGGAGGAAGAGCGACGATCCACTAATGTTCACGCCGTCTCCGAGTTAACATTAGGAAAACCCACAATGGATCTGCCGCGGCTGCGCACAGGCAGACGAGGTGTCCTCACATTTATTCACAACCTTATTAATATTTTACTGGACATGTTTCTTGGGACTAGTTTGTGCTCACGGTAACCAAGATCATTTGTCCACACAAAGCAGTTTTATCAACAACGCCGCCGCGAAATTGTGTTGGTGGCTTCCGGAGTTGGCCCCATAAATTTCTCAGCAGATCGACATTGTTTCCAGTCGGTGATGAGGATGGTGTCGTGCGGATTCAAAACAACGGCAAACACGTGTCGCTTTAGACGAAAAAGTTATTCATTTCCAAACACAAGAGTCAAGCTTCAAATGATGCCAGAATCAGATTGGTGGTAATACGTTCGCCGGTGTCTCGTTATCAGCGTATTGAATAATGATGCTCCTCTTTGAAACAGTGTCGTCTTCAAAGGATTCTGGTGCACTTGTCAAATATTTTATTTTGTATGGACCATACGGATGGATGATGTGCTCATTAATTGGTTGTAAGCTAGCGCTGGTTCCTCAGAGTGAAAGACCAAAATCACTTGTTTGTTACAAGCTCACCTATTTCTCTTTACTGCTTGTTTTATGTGGCCCCTAATCGAGGCGCTCGTTGTCTGGAAGAACCCTTAAGATTGAGAAACATGGGAGCATCGAATCTGGTGGTTGTGTTTACCGGTTCCAACAAAATATTATGACTGGATCGAAGTATAATTGAATAAATTCTATATTAATGTCAGTTCTGAGAATCAGTTTCTCCCTCCGGCTCAAAGGAATTTCGTGTGTTGTTCAAGACACACGCGTAACCCAATCGCGCAGATGCATAATTCAAACCCTCTCCGTTGTTCCTTTTCGCACTCTACCTGGTGGAACTTCCTCCGCTTCGCGGGTCGGACAGCTCGTCTTCCGCTAGTTCGCTGGAACGCTTCCTGGATTCGCAGTGCTCTTTGGCACTAAATATGGTTTCGAATAGTGCATTTTCGTTGGACTGAACTCAGTCAGCGCTGTCGCTGTGATCACTTATTTGATTAAACGGTTTGCGCATCGTTGGCGAATACGCGTGAGCAGTTCGTTGGCCAAAACAACGACGACCACCCCTCAAAGACTTCTCACTTGATGGCACATTTGATGAATTGAACGTTGATCTGTGTCCAGCTGGTACGGGCCCTGTCGTTGCGTGTGCCATTTCTGGGCACCGTAGGAACTTTGCTGCAGGAAACGCCTTAACCATCACCGCCGCAAAAGCATTTTTTTACTTTTTCCGCATTGACCTGTCTTTGTTCACTTTTGTGCGCTTCACGCTTAGCTGCCGCTGTTCAACAACGGCGATTAGAGCTAAAAGCACGCGTATCAATTAGCGAAAAGCGGCATGAACGCAAAATTTGAATCAAACCTAATGTTAGTCTCCAAATTAAGAATTAAGGGGAAAACGTGCAAATGGTAGTAGCTTCCGCTCGGCAATTAGGAGTAGCGACGACAACGAGGCAAACGTGTGGTCTTCACACTGGTGGAAAAGTTCTTGAAACAAAAGAAAATAATCATAAAGAGTACTTACTGCTTCGTTCTGATGGGACACAGACTTTTGGTGCCTTTGTTTATGCATGTTTGTTAATGCGCCGCTGACTGGAGGGCGTGTTATGGGCCAACCACCATGTTGTTTCACTTTTTGTTTGACTTGTTTCGTAGATTGAGCCGCCGACAGCGGCCACCGCTGATCCTTCTGTATTTTGTGTTCTGCCGCTCGAATTCCTAAATCCTTCTCGAAAGCACTCGATTTTTCTTTTTGACGTTTTCCGACTGTTTACCCCCAGGCGATGTTCTTGAAATCTCCACCGAAAGCCGGTTCACTTTCTGAAGAGTTGTGGGTGACGGAGCCATTGTTTTCAACTCACTGAAGACAAGTGGGCAGTTCAGAAATGCCATATTTTTGCCCTTTCAAGATCGCCAGCAAGTGGAAAACCGTAATAACTGGAGAGGGCAAAAAAGTTTTATTTTTTAGTCGTCCATCCGGTCGGCCGTTCGTAACCTTGTGTGCGGACATCACGTATTTCTCCTTTTCCTTGTCGTTCGCACATGAAGAAAGTACGTAATCTTTCATAAAAACAATAAAATGCCGTTGTCTTTTGTGTAAGTGACGTTCCCCGAGAGTACAATTTGGTCCATTTGCCTACCGCAACGGAACGCTTTCTAATGAAAAACGATTTCCGCACTGGTCGAGCGAGAGATCTATTGGTTCCAAGTAGCGTTTTCTCTTGTTATGACTCCCCCTTTCGAGAACATAATGAAAGTCTTATTATTTCATCGTGAAATGTGGTTCCCACGCTCGTAAAACACTTGACATAGGCGTCTCATGTTGTTGTAGCCGCGCGTCCCGTTCTGCTGTTTGTCTGTCCTGGAATCGAACCCTCTAATCCGCAGAGCCATTTCCTCGAGAATAATTCGGTATCATTTTAAACGTGGTAATTTGCTCTAAGGAGCCGCCCGAAGCGGTCATTTGCAGCTGTATAGTCGGTGCGGACGTGAATCCTCGCAACCAGCGCTCGTCATCGAGGAACCATTGGATGAAGTTCTAAGTATATATTCGTAAACATCTAATTTGTCTCTAGGCAGTTTGAGTGTCCTTAAGCAGATAGATTACCGCAGCCTTAAGTTGTGCTTCGATCGCGTGCGCTCCTTATTTCCTTTTTACGCATTGATTGCTATTCAAACCCTCCTCGTAATTTCGCCGCCTCAGAAGTAGCCGTCTTAACAAGCAATTACTTGCTTAAGTAAAGGAAAACAGCATTTTCCACCGGTGCTCACCTATCTTTTGTGGTCAGCGAATTCGACTGCGCCGACCGTATCATGCCTCAATTTGCGGTCATGGTGAAGTGGGCGACAACAACTTTTGTTTTCTTGAGCACGTGAAGCGGTTGGTGGCGTCGTTCCGAAAATCCCACCGAGAAATAGATTCTTGGCACGCAAATTGATATGAATGGATCTCTTTGCTGCGATTGTTGAGGTGCTTTCAGCTGTGGATGACTGTGTCGGGGATATCGCTCGCGAATTGCCCTAATGGCGCAATCGTTTTGGACTTACTCAAGACGAACGCTGGATTATTTCTGCAAGTGGAGAACGTGATGGATTCCTCACATAAAACGTCGGCGCTGTTATCGCTGGACTCGAATGTTTATTTGAGAAACGTCCCATATCAGCGAGTTTTGTCAGAAGCCGCTCAGAACCATCTTTGTTTAATTTATTGTTTGCGCGGTGCAAAAGTCTTCAGAACTGCGTCTTGAAGGTTCTCAGACGAAGGAAGGAAGGGTCGTCGCCGAAAACGAGCAATCATCACGGCCTAAACCGCATAATAATCGCGCTGCATGGCTATGTGAAAATTAAATTCAAATAATTCAAATATTGAGGGCCGATTTATTAAACGTCGCTATTATTTGTCTTACCCGTATCCGCTATTGTGCCGATGGCGATTCGGGGTGCTTTTTGTTTGTTTTTGCAAGCAATTAGACGTGATCGGTTGCTGCGAACGGCAAACGCGCACACCCTCCTTGATCGCCGGCCGTGAGCACAATCTCTGGCTTGGCAACTTTAACTCGGTCCAAACTTTGCTGACGACTGAGCCTGTTCGAAGGAACATTAATTTACTAATTCGGTGTCTCGCTCGCTGACGCTTTGTTGGTCGCGATGTTTATCCCAAGTCTAATGTTGCAATTATTACGAGTGACTGCGGCTGCTCAGTTCCTGTTTTTCAATAGGGAAACGGCTCTCGGCAAGGATCGATGTTTCGAACCAAACCATAACACAGACAGTCCGGGCTGGTCCTCAGCTCGTGTCCAGAAGCAGGTCCTTGCAATTACCATGACTCTCGGTGATGAATAGACCTGCTCAACTCCGGGATTTATGCGAGTTCCGCCATTCCTCTGTGGACGACTCGGTCAAAGTGCAAAGTCTTAATTATTCAAGAATATTTTTCCGTACGCGTGCTTGGAGTGGATTTCGTGTCCACGTCGACTTATAAATGTTTTGTAAATCTCAGAAAAAGTGTGCTTCGAGTAATGCATAGAATCCTGTCCAATCCGAAATCTGATGCGATGACACTGTTTTCCGACTAGCGCGCAGTATCGAATTTGCCTAAAATGCGTAAAAGGTTCAAAGCGACAACTTAACGTTTTAGGCGTTTTATGCGACGATGCTGAATGTACTAATTGTTCTGCTTTTTCAGTTTTCTCTGGGCGTCCGTTTCTCATGTGAAGGGCGCATTTTCTCTGAAACGAGTTCTTAACAGTGGTTCTCATGAACTCAACTATTCTGATCATCCACGATCTTCCCATCGACAGTGTTCAAAGGTAAGCTCGAACGGACTGATGACTCTGGCTTCTAGCCGCAAACTTCCACTCTACGAGGGCAAATAGCGTGAAAAGACAGGGAGGTGGAAGTCTCGGGGGTGTCACTGAGCGCTTGCATATTTCAAAAATGGTTCCCGTGTTCCTTCTCCTCCTCCTCGGCGTGCTTCGCGTCTAGTGGTTCAATTGTTGTTTCCCACCCTTTCGAGCATAATCCGCACATTCAAGCTGCTCCACTAAGCTCCGCTAAAAATTCCCACTGTTCGAACGAAGCACGTGCGTCACTCGAGTCCACTCCCCTCAAAGTTCCTTTCCGACCACTAAACTCCTGCGAAATTCTGGTCGTGGAAGTTTTAAGTTTTATCCGTTTTTCGCTCGGTGGATTGGCCCTTTGCTCACGTTTCCTCGCCCTGTCCAGGGACACCTTTCAATCCTTGCCTCTCGTGAGCTCAACGAGTGGAGAGGGACGTCTGCCCTTGAGAGTTGCATCAAATTGGGTGAAGAAGTATCTCGGTGACACGCCCCCAAGTAATCTCCCCGTTTCTATTGGGAAACGTCGTCTGAAGGCTGGCCAACAGTATGATAGTTAATTTACTCCCCCATCCCTATTCACATGTTTAAACGCTTGCCGAAAGAGCTTCATCATCAAATAAGTCGCGTCTTTATTTATCTGTAGTCATGAAGGTCCACAGTGTGCCTTACGACCCGGTTCCGGTTGAACTAGGAAGGTAGGAATGTCGTTTGCTCGGTCTGTCTGGGCAATTTTGTTATTAAACGTAATGTCTTTCAAAACAGAACTTTTACTTTTCTTTTGTCTTCGGCCGCATCCATCTTGAGCCATCCGCAAACAGGGAACTTCAGTCTCTTTGAGTGCATTTTGTTTTCCAGGGAGTCTTTCCTGCGTTTAGCGCATTTCAAGGGTCGTTCTCTAGTTTGTGTCAGCATCCCTTTCCTTTCTTTCAGCTGTTGCACTAATTAACTTCAAAAGCAACGTGAAAATCTTGAAATCACGCAGGAAATCGAAAACTTACCACCACGTTCTATCTTCCTCCGCTTTCCACTTGCTGGCTTCATTGATTTATGCTTTTCCAAAACCGCATATCATGGACTATCAGCTCAACTGGAATAATTAAATCGAGGTTTAATTATTTTCACTTCATGTCATCAGGACCAAATCTAAGCCATACACCGATAATTACTAACGTGCTGAACCCACAGCCCCACCCGCCAGCTAAGACTTGGACTATTTTCGTCTTGCTGCGCAAGCGTCCCAGTTCGGCCATTATCTCATAAGCTATGCGAGAAACAGACTCTTCTAACGCGTTGCTTGGTTGGCATAACTTTCAAAATTAGCACCAAAGCCGAAAATCCCAGGACGGAATTTATTATTTATATGCGCAGAAATGCTAAGTGCGACTTGGCGTTTGTTATGAGTGAGTGAGGAGACGGTGGATGGACCCTCGTCGAATCGGGGACGGACGCCCCAGTCTTGGGGATCCAGCACAATAGAGAACGATTTGTACGTCCTCGTCTTGTTTTCGTCTTATTCCCCGTGCTTGATGTGCCAATGGCGTTTTATCGCTTTTCTACATAATGCCATTGGCCATGCAGGCATCCGCAGAAAACGAGTTCCGAAGTGCCGGCACGTTGAGAGACTTCTTCGTCTCCTTCGCTCCTCCGGCGTCTTTTGATTCAAAACCACCGAAACAAGATCATTGTTGTCGAGTTGCGCCTGCTCCTCCGTCCCAACAACACAACACATTTTCCCTGAATCGCGCACTGTTGACAAAACGCTCAAATTAAAAATTAGCCAAAAGGAGACAGAAAACAGCGGTCTTACGGAAACGGGCTGAACTCTATTCGATGGAAACTAGACAACGTTAAGTTGAACTCTTCTAGATCATGGGAGCAACGTCGAGACGACCTCATTGTGGTGAGCGTGTGGCTGCTCATGCTGAGCTACGCTCTGGTTTCCAACATCCTTATTCTGATTGGGATTGCCCGAAGCTCGGCAATGCGGACCGCCACCAGGTACAGGAACACAGTAAAGGAGGCGTTCTCACTGACAGTTCATTGTTACAGCTACTGGTTCATTATCTCGTTGGCCATTTGTGACATCGTGATGACGATAATCAGTCTGGTTCATTTGGTTCCTGCCACAGCATTCCACAGTGCGTACGTGAAATTCCACTCGGCCAGAAACGTTTTAATGATCTTCTTCTACGACTTGTTTTGGTACACCGCAGTGCTCCAGCTCGGTTTGATGGCCTGCAATAGGCAAGTTATTTGGAGTGCACTTTCAGCTTCTGGATCAAATTAACAGAACAAAATGGAAATCTTCGTTTAGGTTCGTAAGCATAGTCTACCCGATGGAATACAAATGGCTGTTTTCGAAGAAGAAATCGGTTCTAATTATCCTGTTTGGGTACATCTGTGGATTTCTGGTTTCGCTCCCGACTCTGTTTCCTTGTTGTCACACATTGTGGAATTCCGACTATTACATTACCGTCTACGAACCAATGGACACCTGGTAACGGAACCACATGTTTTCCACATTTGACGCACATCTTTCAGGTATAAATACGTGGACATGAGCGTCAACAGTCTGTCGCTTGTGCTAATGATCATGTCATACGCCGTCATCATCTACAAAGTGAGGGAGAGCGGCAAAGCGATGGCCAAATACCAGCTGACAATCCGAACTCGGGTAGGTACAAAGCCGGTCAATTCCTGAAGAAAACAATTTTCAGCTTCTCTTCCAGCAACAAGCGCAAGCGATGAATGGAAGCGGGAGTTGTAGCCGCTCTTGTTCCGTGCGACCGCCGCGGTCGCAAGTGAGCAAAAAGGAAATGAGACTCTTTATTCAGGTAATTGAGTAATCCCTTTGACACTCTTGTTATTCAAGTGCTTTCAGTTTTTTGTCGTCTCTCTCGTGTTCCTGCTCACTTGGACAACTTGGCAATGGCTGCCCCACATGTCCGAATCCAAGTGGGCTTACTTTGTCATGACGTCCCTGTTCTTCATCAACAATTCGGTCAATCCCACCGTATATCTCCTGTTTAACACTCAGCTGCGGCGGGAGCTCCATTATCTTCTCTGCAGACAATCCACCGTAGTCAACTTGGACCACCATCGGAAGAACATGCAGAACCAGAGGGACGCGTGCACAAACAACAACGAACCGACCACGACTCAGAACGGTCAGGGTTTCGCGGCTGTTCTCGAACCTTCTGGGCCTGCGAACCCGTCGTCCCAGTCTCACAGCTCGGAAAGCGCGGAATACAGCTGGGAACGATTCCAGAAACGGTTTCTTATTAAAAGCGGACAAGTATCTTTGCCGAATCCGGTGGATATAAGTGAGGTATAAGCATTTCACGGGTTACACTGGTCTTTGTTTTCTGAGCGCAACTCACTCAGTCACAAATCCAGTGAACAATTCGTTTTCTATTCTGATTGTAATCATGCATTTATCCAGAATAAAGAACATTCTTCGCGTGCTCAGCTTTGACCGGCTTTTCGCTTACAGAGACACATGACACAAGAACAATTGAACCAGCCGAAAAATGCCCCTTTTGAGAACAAATCAAACATTGCGAAAAGCAGCTGATAAACTACTGGCATTCCTAATGGATCTGCCCAACAATTTCATTGAGTGCTCAATTGCCTAAGTATTTCTTGCTGAAGCGGTTCCACACAAACAGCCAAACAAATAATACGAGTCCAGGTTTTGAGAATTGGAATTGCCCTTTGGGTGCTGGAGTTTTGACAAAATGAAAGTCCGCACAAACAGAACGACGTCAAGGACAACTTGCATATTTTCGAAGTTTAGCTACTATGTCTGCTGCAGAAAAGTCCGAGATAATGGTAAGATGACAACAATTGGCGTCATTACCGTCTGATACTAATCATGCAATAGAGTTGAATGAACTTCAAATGTCCTGCGCGTTTCTTTTCTCCCGCAGAAAGCTAGAGTCCAAACCGGCTGTCTTGTACAATTCGAACGTGATTCCTTTATTTCTTGGTCGAGTAAAAACATTGTGTACATATATATCAAACCCGCAGAGAAGTTCGCAAAAACGGCATTAGGTGCATGAAACAATTTTTACAGGAAGTGTTCTCGCAGCGAAAGCAGATACCGCTGCTGTTTACGGAGCTGCCGGCAAAGAGCGCGTTTGAATTCTCGATTGAAAACCGTGTAGATGACTGGGTTGATTCCAGAATTGCCTAAAAGAGCAAGATTGCCTCAAATGTTGCAATCGCTTTGGACTTACAGTAGCCCAGCCAAAAAAAGAATTTGAAGACCAGCTCCGGTGCTTCGTAGCCAAACGCTCCCAGAACGTACATGACCTGTAATCACACATGAAATCACCGTTTTCCGCAAATGTCTTACAAAAAATGGCAGCCAGCTTGCGATAAACGCCGTGAGGATGAGTCCGAGCAGCATTGTTGCTTGCCTCTCTTTCGCTTTTAGCAGTCTCCTTCGTTTGTCCGTCGACTTTTTCCCGTCTGCGCTGTCCTCGCTGCGGTCTACCTGAGCCAGCCATTTGGACCTCTTGTTATTGTATAAGTTCTCCGCCTAAAGCAAATGATGATCACACAGTCCTACTGCAACAGCTTACATCTAAGAACTTTTTAGAGATCAGAGGGTTTTTGTTGGACTCGACTTCTTTTATGTCTATGGTTCCTCCGTTGCTCAGTGAAGTCGGAGAGTCGTTGTCCGTGTTTCGTCCGTTGAAACTACGAAAATCGTTTTTATCCCATCCGGAACCGTGTTTTTGCTGAAAGGTGCTCATATATACCTCCAAAACGATAAAAGTTAGCTTACTTGACCGATGGAATTCTCCGTCAATGACGTTGTTTGACGAACACTGTCTGGAGTACACAACAAACTCGTCACTAAACGAAAATTTAGCATTTAAAAAACCCCTCTCTGCTAACCTGCAGCTTTGTTGTGAACCTGGCTATTGGCTGTAGCTGCGGCTGCAGCCAGCTGACAAAGAGTCTTGTCTGTTCGCTCTGTCTCCTTGAGCCGCTGACGACTGTGCTGTTTTGTGATGCTAAAGATGCGTGCGTAAACAATGACCAGAATGATGACTGGTATGTAAAATGAGCCCAGAGCAGAGTATATGACGTATCCTACATCTGTGCTCACTGCACATTCGCCAGGAGCACGTTGAGGTCGCCAACCAAGGATCGGGGGTAAGCAGATTAGCAGCGATACCAGCCAGGAGAGACCTGAATTCCGGGAACATAGTTATAGAGCACAAATGAGAACAATTACCAATCATAATTGACATTCGCAAGGGCGTTCGTTTGCTTGGGTAGCTGAGAGGTTGGGTCACGGACCAGTACCGGTCCAGAGAAATAATACAGATGTGCAGAATAGAGGCAGTCACAAAGAGGACGTCGAGAGCCAGCCACAGTTCGCAAAGGACCGTTCCTGAAAGTGTTTCTTGATTCGAACTTGGGCAAAAGTGAAATGAATACCTAAGCGCCATTCGCCGATGATTTCATAGGCCATCGTGAGAGGCATGACAAGCAAGCCGACCAGAAGATCCGCAATGGCCAACGACACAATGAGCCAGTTTTGTCTCTGATTCCGGAGTTTGTGGTCGTTGTTGACGGTCAGCACAACGAGCAAGTTGCCCAGTACGATGACCAGCATTACCACGAGCATACAGGCGATAGTTACCAAGGCGGTTCCTAAAGACAGACAAGAGGGCCATGGCGAGTCGCAGGTCTGGTTGAGGCCAATGAAAATTTCATCCATCGCAGGTAGAAGTCTGGTCAGAGATTGTGCGGTCTCGAGGGCATGCTCTGAAAAGCTTTATCAGTAAATTGTGTTAAGGTACCTGGCGTAATGTACACACACGAAGGGCAAGCACAGGTACGATAAATTCCAAACGAGTCGTAGGTGAAACGCGATAAAGTTATGTCGCATTGTTGTAGGCAAAAAGAGCTCGTCATTGCTCTGAACTTGATAGAAGCAATCGGTTTTCCCAAAAATACGAAAAAGAAACTTTTTGCAGTTTGGGAAAATTGCTAATTGCCAGAACAACCCCAATTTCAGAGGTCTTTCCGAATACTGCCCAAGAATGATCTTCGAACAATTAGAAAAAAATGAAAAAAGATCTGACACGGTTTCAGTGATTACTGTACTGAATACTGAAAGATTGAAGAACAGAAAAACCGTGCAGTCGCGCGAAACGTTGCTGCTTGATCGCGAAAACTAATAGGTCACAAAACGTGACCAATGAGCGTCCAAAGTGTCACCTGTCGTTCGCTAGGAAGTCCAATTATGATCTCTCCGGAATCGATGATTGGAGCGCACAAATTTTCGTATTAAAAAAAAAGAACCTTTCCGGACTATAGGCCGAGGAGATTGAGTCTTTCAAGAAGGTAATTATCGCAAAAGGATTTCCGTGAAAAACGTCTAATTGCGATGCACTAAACTAAAAAAACAAACAAAGACTCTTCTTTTAGACGAAGACGTTCGGAAATTTGGAACCAGCGCAGAATCATGCAAATATTGAAGCCTATCACATTTCATTTATCCATGTTTCAATTACTGGAAACTCAGAACGCATTAAGAACAGCTTCATTAGACCAATTCTAGCCAAGCGGAAGTGCGAGGGCAGGATGGGCGTCAGTTTGGGAACAAGCTCAACCCAAGGAAGCGGAAAGTGTCTGAGTGTATGGGTTCGCTCGGAATATCATTTTCTAAATGAGTTCTGAATGCTGTTCATGACATATTAACACGGTCCCTCGGCCAAGCTGTAAAATTATTACATTGGATGGACGCCTTAAAAGACGTGCAATACACAAAAGTGGATCAAGAATCGCGTACTTAGGAAGAGATGAGGGAAGAGCGCTCCACAAAACACTTACAGCGACAACTTGAGAGCAGAAATCTTTGTCTCAATTCCTCGATGTCGTCATGTTTCGCTATCTCCAAATGTGTTTACGGCAAACCCATTGATCAATTTATGCAAATATTCTTTTTAAATCAGTTGCCACAGGGGCTGCGTCGACAAAAAGCGAAAATACGCGCGACGACGACGTTGAAGTAATTGTTAATCGCGTCGTAAGAACGGAAGTCAATGTGGGTCTTGATTATCCATTCCTGGCTACTTCAAAGAAGCCCGTCCAACTGAGTAAAATGGCGAAAGTGAAGTCTTTGGCTATTTTTAAGAGTTTTCGCTCGCAAACACAAGTCAACGCCCAAAATTTGGGCGCCGTGGTTTCGACAGGACATAGCAGCCTGCGTTGGCTCTACGGTCTAAGGGTCGTTCGTCGGGTCACCGGCGAACGTTTCAGAACAACAAAAGGGCGTCTAACTTATACCCATGAACTTTGTAATTAGTTCAAAGGACCATTCCACCCTTCCAGCCTTCTACGATAACATTACATGTTCTCGTTTGTCCTCCACTACTTATCCACTAACTCCACAACTTGTGGACCGTCACGATAGTTTTGACGTCCGAAAAAACTGGGAGTCGGAAGCAAGGTTCACAAGCAACAAAGCGCGAGCGCACTAGATGCGTTCCAATGAACCTACTGCCAAAATTATTGTTTTTCTCCCAATTTATTTGAATGGGGAACGCCTGGTGGGTTTTGTCTGAGCTGAAATCAGATTAATTAATTACACCCAATTTCTCTTACAACTGATCACGTTGAATGGCAACCAGCGACACAAACAAAACAAAAAACGCGTGGCCGTTTGCCAGAAACAGAAGACGAATTTCAACGTGGTACATTCCAGTTTGGCCGAAAGTTCAAAACTCAGCGGACAGAGATACCCCGTTTCAAATACCACCCACGGCCACCCATCCAACAAACCTTCCCTGGCCTTAAACGCATGTGCGTCAGTGACAGATAGACGATTCTGAATCTCTCTGCAACGTCATGAACATGAAGCAATCTAACCAGGAGAGATGCAATCGTCAAAACATCTTCAATAATTCATCATAGGCTCTAGGTCCAATCGTATGAAAACGGTGAACCCGTATTTCATTAACGTCAAAAGACATCATGAAACGGAGTGGGCAGCGAAGACAAGGTTGACAACTTCTCCAATTTTAAGCGACGATTTGAAATGAGGAGGGAAAGCGGAGAGAAAAAAAACGCAAACAAATACAAAAAGGCCACGGCTCTCAAGGTTACATGATCGGCAGAAACGCAGGGCAAATGTTCCGAAGATCGAAAACAATCTTGAACTAACGAGCGAAATCTAAGACGAACATCTCAACGCAACGGATCCTATTTCAGCTCCGCAGACGGCACATTTTCTACTAATGCCGCTTATATTTCTCCAGGGAACGCTTTACTTTCAAATAAATACGTTTAACACCACTTTCAGAATATAGTACTCCGGGTCGGGGTCTCGGTGATCGTTTTCCGACCCTCCCAAAGCACATTTCCAACTCAGCGGAGAACAAATATTTCATGCCTTTCTCACAAGATTCATAGAAGCGGACTCACGCGCTCTATCCGACAAACACTGGGCAGAAAGCGAGAAAGAGCAACATGTCCCCTTAATTGTAAGTGCGGACACGGAACAGAGAATAGGTATCTTGGAGCAGCGTGAGTAGCGAAGCAGACAACAAACGTCAGCCACGTCTAGCGTTGTAATCCGCCATGTGAATGCTACATAAAATAATGGCTCTTTGCGAATCGAAGCCGCACACACCCGAATAAGCGTAAAGCATCATCAATTTCAGATAACGACTGGTCTGACGCTAACTTTCGGCTTTATGTATGCCACCGTCCAGAACCGTTTCTGGGTCAATATAGATCCCGGAGAAAACAACAACAAACTACTTGAACAATAAGCAAACAGGAAACAGAGTCTGAAAGCGGCGTTCAACTTCGACGCCCCCTAGGAATCAAAAATAACGCTTTGACCGTACATGACCGCGTGCGACGATCTGATGAACTTATAGCAGAAAGGATCACATGCTGGAAGCTCATTAAAGATCTCATTTTTCACCGTGGCCGAACCCCCAGTCGCAGCCCCAATCTTTCTCTAATTGCACTGGCACGGAAGGAGCTTTCCCGAGTTCACTCAAAACATAACTATTTACAACTCTTAAAATGAAAACTGCATGCACCAGTCGACAGTGAAAGAGTCGTTGAGAGTGACCTTAGAGCGGCTCTAATTTCTTGAAATTCCAAATGAACCGGAAGGACGCACAAAGTCAATAATTTGTCCCTACGCTGGAAGTAAGACACAAACACCTCGGATTGTTGAAAAATTTTCTCAGAGATAAACTTGTTGACACACTCAAACTTTCAGAGCATTTAAACATAATTGCTCCAAGTCCGCAGTCAGATTGTACACAACCTAAAAGGTTCAACCTTTTTGCTTAACGCCCTTTTGAGGACAGCTCCGAGTAGCGATCCTCCCTCAGCACTGGCGTGAATTGAAGGCCGAATGAGTTTGAGTGACGATTCCGTCGACGAGTGGAAAGTTGCCTCGAAAACTTGAATTTACAAGAAATTGCTGTTATTCGTTTGCGAAGGCAGGCAGAATCTAAATGACCACCGTTGTTCAGGAATATAATTGGCGCGGTTTCGAGGAATTCCAAGCGGAGTGTACAAAACTCTGTGAGCCTCATTTGCGGAGGCGGCTGCTGCTCAATCACAATTAAACCGTGTTCTTGTGAGTCACGACTGGTACGTTTCCTAATCAAAGCGAGCAGGATGACTCTGTGCCGCTCAAAAGGTGCGTAAAAGCCGCCTCAATCTATTCCAAAATTCTATTCAGATACAGTGAGCTGGAAGACCATGAAAGCTCCTTGAATAGCGCCTATCAAGCGGAGACAACAGGAAAAGTTTTTCTTTATGATTTATGATTAATACAAGGAAGCGCGAAAGACGGCGGCTGCTTGTGGGACGCTGACAGGCAGAACGAGTTTAATTTGCTCAAGAATTACTGATTCGGAACGCATTAAGGGAATGAAACCGCTACTCTGGCCTACGAGAACAGCTGTCTAGGTTCGAGAAACAGCGACCGACCGGCGGGGGAGTACAAAAGTGGTCATGTGGAGACAGGACCTATTTAACGGAGGCACACAATAAACTCAATTGGGCCAGCAGATAATCGTGTTCCGGGGGTGTTCCGTTCTATTATTTATTCTCAAATTAAATATAACACGAACCAGACGAGAATTTTCGATTTGACCCAAATGTCATATCTTCTACCGTACCACGACAATATGAATATGTAAACACGAAGAACGTTGGATCTTTCGGATACACCCGCCGTAAGACTGCGATTCGCGACGCGGGTCGGATGAGGAAAAAGACGCAAACTTAGACAAGTTTTGTTTTGAGAAAAGTTAGTCAGTGACGTTCGCCGAAGATTAGCACCGGTAAAGTTTGTCCGATACAATCACTTTTGTCAAATGCTGTAAAAAACATAAAAAAAAACGTCTGTTTCGCCAGTTGGCGTTTAGCGAAAACAATACCTGCGGAGAAGCGAAGTAGATTACAGCTAAAAAAGCAGGAAATCGCTACAATCTGTCGCTCTTGTTTGCTCTACTTGTAAATTCTGATGGACACATTTACTAGTTGCAACAAAGACCGGCAACTGCCTCAAGGCCCCATTTGTCAGACTTGTCTGATTTTGAGGGGCAGTGTCAATCAGCTCGGTAGCGGCGAAAAAGAGTATCCACGACGGAACGTCATAATAAATGTAAATAGTAAACATCAAGAACAATTAAAACACGATAAGGAGAAGAATGACAAGTTGGCAACATTATGTTGATTGGACAAACGGGATAGAAGCCGCATTCAAATAAGGCGTCTCGGAAATTTATGCGTGTAGAATGTCGAATGACCCGAACAATACTCTCGACATGAACAAAGACACCGAAACACCCAGGCTCAGATACTCCCACCTTCGCGCGTAGCGGAAACTGTCTTCGTCTATCTTCTATTTTGCTCTCAAGCACTTGCCGACGAGTCTTTCCCACCAAAGAGCACAATTCATTAGCCTCCTACGCTCGTTAGCTTCCGATAGGAAAGGCAAAGTCACAAAGAAACTTCGAGAGACTTTCGGACAACTTGGACCAAAGAGCCACAAAATTCTGCGGGAAATAATAATAAACAGGGCAAGAAATGAACAAGAAGCGGGCGAAAGCCGACAAGAGCCGTGTTTTTGCCACATCCAAATTGAATGACACCTTATAAAGATTAATTTGGGGTGAATCAATCAAAAAGACTTAATGAATTTCTGATTAACGGCATGAGGAAAACAGCTCGTAAGGGACAGTAGATACACACCCGCTAGGCGATTCAGCAGAATCACAACCACCGTTCATTCTTCAATAAATTGGCTTTTTTGAAAAAAAAATGGTACTACCCACCTTATACGTAATGCATAGACTCGTGCTCTGATTTTTCTTTCTACTGCTCACGAAGCACCCGCTGTTGCCTTCAAGGCAAAAAGCGTCTCGGAACGTCTTCTCAAGTCGGCTTTAAGGTTTGGAACTTCCTTATCAAGCGCAAGATATTTCCGACGCAGTCGAAAACACAGGATCCAAAGTTTCCATCCCCGCTTTCACATTTTACGCACATCGGCTCTTCAGCTAGTCCTCACATGTATATTGGTGCTTGTTTACACATTTGTGGCAAATTTTCACTGCACTACATTTAACAGACAAAACGCGAAAGAGTTTTGAGAAGGGGAGAATTCGAATCGTTCTGGGTTCAGCCACCGTTCAAAACGTCGCTCAGTTCATCTTTGAAACCCTAAAGCTTTTTCTGTTTTGACGGGAAAGGACGGAGGAATTCATCAAAGGATGAGTATGTTGTCCAAGGGAGCATTTAGGTAAAGTTCATGCAAGCTGAATCTCCTCAATAAACTCACAAAAAAAATTTGTTGTGGTGTAGTCGAGAAAGATATGGCATATATGTGTTTCTGTGTGCGAACGAGAGTGAGTCCAAGTGTCTACACAGAGGCGAGGGAGGGCGCGCTTATCTCCCAAACATCTCCCAAATTCGTCATTATGCCGCACGTCGAATTAGGCGTGAGCGGCTGACATTCAGCAGTCTAGGCGTCCAAATGGTGCGCCGTAATACGAGAAACAGCGTGAATCCGTATTCTACTTCTTCCGGGCTGATCCAGGAAACGTTGACGCAACCATTAACCTTTGGGTGCCGCAACGGAAGGCTTGTTCCCAGAGTGTTTTGGCGCAAACAGAAACGAAAATGGAATGATGGAATGAAAACAACAAACTACCTAAATACATACAATTTTCTAATGCATTTTTCATTGCCAACAGGAACAAGCGATTGACCAACAAGGGGTAATCGGACGACGATTCCTGAGCTCTCGAGCGCCCGACTCCAGGCGTTCATTTCATTCTGCAAGTTAGAAATCCCTTTCTTTAACATTCCGAAGTGCACTTGAGTCCTTATCCCGAAACCGATTCCGGCAAAGAAAAACAATTTGGAACCCAACTTCCAGCTCATCCCGTTTTATGAAACTCGCGCACTTTCGGCATACGTTTCACGCCCGACAAAACAATTCGCCCAATCTGCCCAGGTCAACTAGAAAGCAATGATTGTGTTTCTGAGCCCAGTCACTGAGAAAATAATCCAAGTAATCTTGGTTTGAACTCCTTCGGGAAATCTAAAATAGACCACTGAAAGGTGCATCGCGATAAAACGTATCGTAATCGGCGCATCGTACGATGTTCCAAAAAAAGAAAGCATTTCAAAGGTTACAAGGGAGTCTCGGACGACAGAAACCCCGCGCCAGAAATGACCATCGGAACACACAGAAGGCAAAATGCGCAATCAGACTCGATTAACGTGATGTTAGCCTAAAAAACGCCGCGGTCCTCATCGGATTAACAATCTGGAGATGGCCAAAGAGCGTTGCCACCGTCGAGAAGCCACAGCCGCCCTCTTGTGGGAGAAGGAGGCGACCGGATGTAGGCACTAAGAACGCGGCGATAAATGCATGGCAGAAATCAGAAATTATTCTCAAAATGTGGGAAACAAGACTCGAGTGAGTAGTCTGTGTGGCCCGAGGGGAGCTGGACTTAAATTTGTCGCAACAAATAAATGTCCTCTCGAACGGATATATGGCCGCTTTTTTGAAAATGCGTAAATTAACGACGTCAGCGCACAACGGCGTCGACCACAAGAGAAAACAACGATCCAACATCGGTGCGATGATGCCGCCGGTTGGCCCTCGAATGGGGGAAATGAAAGTCGCACAAGGAGGTGCAGGCGACGACGGCGGATCTCTCCGGGCCGCCGAATTTTCATTTAAAGTGTCCTGGGTCGGTTTGATTCGATGTCGAGAAGCCTTAGTTTCGGGAGCGGTTAAGCATCCCCAGGAAGCGAAAAAATAAGAAACTGAAAGGAGTCTTGACCCCTAACTTTTCTTACTTTGAGTCGAAAAAGCATTGAAAGCACTTGTAACGCCCGTTAGATGTGTTATCGACTGCGCATTTGAAATCCGCGCAAAATTAAACACGGGTGAGAAAACCAGAGATTGAGATTTCGACTCAAAATATACATTTTAACAGAAGAACCTAGAAGCCAAAGCCAAACTTTCTGGACTCGCAGAGTTGTTGTTTGTGGTTTCAATTTTGAAATATGACACATGCAAGTCTCAGGAACGCCTTCTCCCACGACACCTTCTCAACTCGGAACTAAAAACCCAAATCGTTCTCAAGTTCTACATTCGTTGAAAACCAATTCTAGATTGAAAGTCAACGCAAATCCCACAATAAAGACATTGTTTTGCGCAAGAGACGTTTATGACGGGATACTTCAACCGAACGAAGAATATTTGCTCATGTGAGCTGTCCTCAAAGTACGAGCCGCGTTAAATGCTCTTCTTCCCCGCCGTCCATATTATCACCATACCTACATGGGATTAAAAATAAACATCGGCTTTAGATTTTGTCGAAAAACAAAATGGCGAAAAGAGCGCGAGATAAGACACTCCTTCAAAGTGTCATCGCGGACAAGTGCCAACACACAAACCAAAAAGAACAAAAAACTAATAAAACGTTTGAAATAGAGTGCAAGTTGAGTTCGTGACCTCGACGACAAACCACACGAGGAATTTTCATGTTGGTATTGCAATCCGCTTACACAGAGTGCGCAGATAGATGAAGTAGCCTTATCCACAAAGGACAATCTTAGATTTCATTTTGCAGTTGATGAACTACAATAAACCACCCAAAACGTTGAAAGCGTTTATAATCTCGAAAATAGTCGCCTATATATTTTCATAAACTCTGTTTTCCTCAGTTAGCGGAGTTTCGGATACGAAAAGTTCGCCCGGAAGTGATGCAGAAAACGTCACTTGACTAAAATGAAAAAATAAACCTTTAAAAAGCCGCCAGAAGTAGACCTACATCTTTTACCCATTGACAAATATACAAGGAGTTTTGAAATATTCTTATTATTATGGGAATGGATTAACCGCTTCGACGGTATTTTACGACTTCTATCAACCCCGTGTACACACATTGGTAAAAAAGAGTAATACTAATGGCTCTGGGATATGAATAATATGCGCACGTGTAAAATACGCGGAATGGGCTAAGAGCACCGTGAAGTGAGGCTGAACCTTGGTAACAAACAGTCAGCAAATGTTTCCTTCACACGCAAGTACAAACCATGAGTGACCTGGCTGCCACAAATTGGTGCTGCCGCATGACGTAACATTTTGTTATCACGTCTTCAAAGAGTCCTGTGTCCTTTCACAAAGTGAAATGAATAAATGAAATGAGCGCGAAAACAACTTTGCCATCCTTGGCTCTAGACAAGACCGATTTGTCGTTTGTGTTACCTTCGTGTTTGTTGAAACTTTGGGTGTACTGCCATGGTATTCAAAACTGAACATCATCTTTTATTGATGGTGTGTCTCAGAATAAGGGTCAAACTGGACCCGAAACAAGATTGCATTATGGGACTATGTGCGAACGAACAATTGCTGGTTTTCTAACCTGATAAGAGGATATGAAAATTTGTTGTTTTTAATGTCGTTCCGTACAAGCCCATGACGTTTCTTGTCTGAATTTGCAGACATCAAAAAAACAAAAACAAACTGACTGTAAGTTCTGAACGTAAAGGGAACCCATGCAGTTGCTTAGTGATCCAACAACAAGGCGCTCCCACCATTCTTGTAGTGTCGTAGGCAAACGTTAATTCCGCATCGCACTTTCAAATACGCAGCGCCTTCACACTGAGCCAACCTCAAATTTAGGACGGTGTGATTTTAATTAAGAAAGTACAACAAACGAACTTTGACTTTTCCCTAACGAAACGAAAAAGGAAGTGACGAAAATAAACTACTTGAAGTTAAGCGTTAATAAAGAAATCCTAATTAAGGAAATGGAAAAGTGCTCAACGTCAGTTGATATTGCCCGTGAGTGGAAAGAGTGCGGATAATCTTGGCTCTAGAGTAGCTCATTCCGTTTCTAGTTTCTGCCTATTGGTTTCAAGAACATGGTTTCCGACGATGGCTACAACAAACCTTCTTTCTGAAATGTTGAAAAACTTTTGAAGGCTGCCTTTCGCAGGAATTTCTTCTTCCCGTTACCGAGCAATGTTCTATACCCAAAAAGCTAAATTCTTTGGTTCTCGTTAAACTTCAGACAAAATCAGCTATACAAACATGTTGATTTCATCTTTAATGCAAATTGAAAACGGCCATCTGGGTTAAGCGTGCCCCGTGTCGTGAACCGCTCTGCTTGGCACCTGGTTTCTACGTAAAATTACGAGAGTCACGCGACTTGTTGATTGGACGGCACATTAGATTAAATAATTATTTTCCCGTTGCCGGTCGATGAAATTCTACGGTAAAATCAATAGCTTGCCTTCACTCAATTAAAAATCAAAACATAGCATAAAACCTATAATTTTCCGTTCAAGCTTCAATTACTTTCTGTTCAACTATTTTCGTCCGTGGATTCTGCAAATATTAAAAAAAAACAAAAAATTATAACAACTACAAATTACTGACTTCTACGAAAAACAGGTAGAATTTGCGAAATGAAATACATGAATTTTGGCATAATTCGTATTTTCGAGGGATTTGTTTGCTCGCTTGCAAGATATTTTCGGATTCATACGGTGGAGAGGAGTACTGCAGTACGTTAGTCGGTGATGTCCACTTCGACGGAAAGTTTTCTTTGACGGAGAGCTCAACTTTATAGTTTCCGTGTTGTCGGGTTTCGTTTGGAGTATCCTAGAGAAAACTTGAGGTCTGCAACGAAGATGTTTAGCTTAAGATAAGTGAAACTCTCACCTAAACACCGTCTCAACTGATTTTGCATTTCATGTTCGTTTTTCGATTTTATTTAAACTTTTTCGTCATGTTTCGTAAGTGTCGTCAAAAACAGTTTTTGTTGCACTTTGTGATTATTCGTTTTGTGTTGCCTATTAGCTGTTTCACTTCAAGGTGAAATTCGCTAAGCATTTTCTAGATCAATGACATTTGATGAGATGAGAACGGTCAGAATGTCCGTGTGGTCAAAGTGTAAAGATGTTAATTACCGCCTCAAGTTACGCCTCGAACACTCGTCACCAGCATCGCTCGCCCACCGACCCCTCTTTCGTCGTTCCGGAACACCCACATGTGTCAAAGATCGCCGTTCCACGTTCAAAGGGAGGCTATCTGCATACGTTAAGAATCCGTGTCTACCTTTCACCCGAATGTTTCGAACGTCATATTCTTTTTTCTTTTGTTCTATTAGACTGTTCCTTAAGAAACAGTCCGAATCGAAGACTGTTTTCTCTCCTGCTGTACGCAGTTTCCCTGGATCTCCAATATTTTCCTTTGCCTGTCTTCGAGGAAACGAGCTCCTCCCGGTTGGCGTGGTCTTTGAGCACTAAGTAAATTTCACGTGAAGAGCGCCCACGCGATGTGTTCATAAACAAATGACATTTCTGCTTCTCAAATACATGTGATGACCTAACGCTAGTCATCCGATTTAATTCCGAAGAGATCCAGCCGGAATTTCCCAATTACAAGCTTATATTCCTTTTAAGCCAACGAATACGTATTCGCAAGACCCCACTTTTGCCGATTTTAAGTTTGAAACAAGTTAACCCAATTCCCCCGTCCCCTGAACTTCTTATCTTAACTGTATCTGGCGCACTTCAAGTTTCTTTAACTAGAAAGTGTATGTTTCCGTTGACCTTCTCTTTCAGCGACGTTTTTCGATCGAGCGAAGGGCGCTGAAGGGACTTAGGAACTAAGACGCCCCACACACGCTTTGTTCGATAACACTTTGTTTTCGCGTTTGCAACAAATTTTATCAGTTTGCGCTACAATCTTCCGTCGACGCACCAAGCGCGGGAGTCTAATCGGCTGCTTTTCGTTTGTTTTGTGGTACTTGTTTCGAGCAACGCTGTTTGTTTATGCAATATGACGAGGAGCTCGCGCCGAAATCGGCGCTCGCGGTCTGATCACATGTCCGTAAAATTGAGCGGAAACAATCCTGCGCGTGTCGATTTCGAAACGGTCTTCTTCTTTGTTGTTTCGCCTATGTGTATTTCAAGTTCTGGCGCTCCTCACAAAGTGCGAATCGCAGACAAGAAGCTGCTACCGTTTCCCTCGTTAGGCTTTTTTGTCCTACTTTCTCATTCCATCGCACTCCAACAGGACTGTCTCGGCGTCTGCCTGCCGACAAGACCAGCATGGCTCGGATCTACGCAATGCCTGTGCGCGCATCTTGAAAAACATTTTGGAATGGCCGCAGAAACCATTCCACGCGGCGACGGGCGCAATTCGTATGATCTCCTTCTCATTCGTCAGCTGCATGACCCTCTGAGATTTCGCGATACGATATTTGTCGAAATCCTACGTCGACTCCTGAGCACGCTGATTCACTTGCGCTCGGTCGAAGATCGTTTATCAGCCGAGACGCCGAACGCGTAGGAAAACGAAAAAATACGGGAGCACAACGAACTCGCGGTCGCCCGTTCCTTGAGGACAATAGGCAAATATGTTCCGTTGTGGCCGCCGCCGTCGTCTCAATTTGTTTCGGGACTTCCGCAACGCTCGTCGGCCGGTTACCCAGACCAACTGCACTTGGCGGCAAAGCGGCATTGTCTGGCGCTGCTGGGCACGAGCTGGTTGGTTGGTCGTTGATGCTATGCTCGCAGCTGGGGAGCTGTTACCAGTCTACGTCAGCACTTCTACCAAGAGACGTTGACGCAGCCACCAACGCCGAGTCGTGTTCGTCTTCGCGGTCGGCCGTAGAGCGTTTGAACGATATTGATCGATCAACACGAGTGGTGTTTCGTCGAAGAGAAAAGTGGTGGGATAGAGAAGTGAGCTCGAGGCGGGACACAGACAAGCGCGAGTCGTTCGAGCAGACATCCAGAGGGCCTGCATTCTATATTTCGGGAGGATTCGTGAGTTGTCGTCACACACGCCGTTGTTACTTCTCTCTGTTTGAGTAGTGTTGATGGCTCAAAGTAAGTTAGCTTACAATTAGACGCTTAATTACTGTTGTTAACGTAAACAGTAATGGAACTGAGGTGTTGTCCGAACACGCGGAGTCGAAAAGCATGCGATCACAAACAGGGAGCAACGAAGAAACCACGTGCACTTGCTCGCCTCGTTGCCCGATGCCCGTTTTCCTCACGCACTCTTAGCGTTGTTCTTATTCGGGAAAGGTCAGCGCGTCCACTTTTTTCCTCCTTTTGAACGCCCTTCACGTGTGTTCGTCAAAAATTTCGTGCTACTACAATTGTTCGGCCGGTCTTCGTCCTTTATCTTCCTCGACGAATCTTCGAACAAAATCTCCCGGAGTTGGTCCTTTTGACTTTCTCGATATGTCCGTACTGGTACGAGGGAACCGCACCTTCTAGTAGGACCTCGAGCTCTACGTTGGGCAATTGGCTTTGTAAATTAAATGCGCTGCCTTACCTTCTTAGGGGCTCACTCAAAGGACGAGAAGAAACAATTAGTTTTCTTAGTGCACGCACGCTTGATACGTTGTCGTTCTTCTCCAGCGACATAACAATTTGCGTTCGGCTCGCGTGTGGTCGTCACTAAGTGTCAAACCAAAGTTCAGCCCCGCGTTGTGTAGATGGTACTCTTCTTATATTGCGCACAGACGGCTTCCGCTTACGTTCAGCTTCGCTGTGGAAAGAATAGAATGCGTGGTGTCTGCTCGCAACATTCCGTTTCCAGAGGACCTCATTGTTCCTCGCCTCCACCCGGCTCTTCGCTCATAACCGACTAGTGGTAAAGGTCGCCTAATGAAGCTTGCGCAAACAAAGCGTCCTCAGCGCCAACTCGAGCAATCTTGGCGCCTATTCCCTTTTAATCATCGCTCATATCAAACATAAATTCCGCGACTGATAACAGAAGACCTCGTGCCTTTTTGATTACGGCGAACAACAGGAGCCGTATTCTTTAAAGAATAAACGTTACCGCTTTAAGGGGCTGAGCGCTGTGCTGGCTTTACGCAATCGCAGTTGTTTTTACGACTGGGTTCCAGGGCAATCTCTGCATTACCATAACCGTCGCTATCACTCACGTTTCCGCCTTGGCGGCGGACTACCCTTCTGGCGAGTTTTCCCTATTTTATTTATGCGCTGCTGATCAGTCGACTGGGAACTAGCCGCTGATCGCTGGTTGTTTTCCTGTGATCGAGATGTGACTCCCCCACTTCTTGCGCTTATCGTTTCACTTTTCTCTGCCTTTCTCCTCCCCCCGCCTATGTCTCTCCTTCGCCTTTAATATTAGACATCACTTGGCGACCAAAAAACTCATGTTTATTCGGACTCGTCTGCTTAGGGGAGCTAATCTGGGCGCGAAGAAGTTCGGAATGAGCGATGCAATCGAGTGAGAAATCACTGGTTCTTTCAGCCAGTCCCACACATTATTTCCTCAGCAAATAATTAAGTATTGGACGGTCGGTATAATCCGGTGGCCGAGAAATGGGAGTGCAGCTGTTCCATTATTAGACTAGAGCGTTGGGAAATAGCTCAGACGAGCATAAGCAATATAGAGGCCCGTCGTCGCGTTGCGTCGCTTCGCCGAAACTGGCCTGTCACACATTACCTAAGTGCGAAGCTTGCTTACAGTGTACACCGACTTTGACTTTCGTTTTGCCCGTCCTCAAGACGGTTTTGATGGAAGAGCAGATAAATAGGTAGCAGCTGGGGCGTCGCGGGCTGATGCGTCATCCATCCCCTAACGCACCAAACAGCAAAGAATACCCCGCTCGAGCTCTGAACACTTTCGTCGCTTGCGTTATCTGTTTATTTAGTGCAGCCTTATGCGATCGATATCGCTTGAACAATTTTGGCGGCGCCGTGCTCGCCAGACTGGGCTAGCTGCATGGCGGTACTTAAATTAAGATCCTTGCTTTGTAAAAGTAGACTGCTCGGTGGTCGCTTTGTTATGGTCTCACTATGGTTGCATGGAACTACATAGCGAGAAGCGGGAGCTGAACTGACAATGGGCGAATATAGCTGGATCCTCTCCCACGCGCCCATTTTTGCTATAAAATGTTTTTGGTGCTGTCGCGGCCATCTGGCCGTCTACTTTTTGCCTGCCTGCTCTGCGAATTTCTCTAGAAGGACGCCGCTTATGCAGTCGCCGAAGCCGTTCGGCTCGCCAGAGATCTTTTCGCTCGATCGATTGGATCGAACGCCGAGCGCGACACAATGGTGTTGACCTTTCCTCTCCACAGCACTCTCCGACACAGCTAAGCTTGTCTTCCCACCGCATGCAACAATAAAATATGTCGTCTTAATCGGCATTCGCTTATCAGTTCACCGCATTGCAACTGTGGGCAGCTGTTCGCTTGCTGATTAGGGAATTCGCTTCGGTGGCGCCTTCGGTCATCGGTTTCCTGTGTTCGGTTTTTTCGTTTTCCATTTTAATGTTATTGAATCTGCGGCAGCCGAAGAATGCTGCTTCCCAATTCCTTTAGCTTATTCGGGCCGCATTTCGACGATCGGCAGCGGTCGAAATGTCCCTATAAATCATCGATTTACATGCGATTCGTTCAGCCAGCCGTCTTCGGCTGACGGTCTTCTTTCTGTCTGTGTCTCTTGGCCTTTTCCGGCCCAAGCTCTGCTCCCGGTGCACGTTCTGTCGTTTGCGGTAGTTTGTGTCAAACTTTTTCGTTCCCGGCTGACGTCAGTCCGTGCTGTCTTCTTTATAATTCACACGTTTCGTTTTGAAAAGTCCTCATGCGCATCTTTTTAGAAATACCCCTTCTACTCTGCGGTGGTAAATCATTATTTGTTCCCCCTGTCCTAATTACAGTTGACCGCTTAAAACTGAAATGAAAGAGAAAATAAGTAAGTAGTGGTGACTAAACCTCGTCCTGTGTGGTCAGCGTAGTTCATTTGTGCTTCGTTTAGGACGGAAAGTTCCAGAGGGCGAACTCTGTGCTGTATGCTCCGATCTTGCAACTGGATATCATTACGGCGTCGCGAGTTGTAATGGCTGGTGAGTTCATTTTCCCGCTTTTGTGTTCGTTTGAAACTCGCTGTGAATAACACAGGAGTTCTCACGGAGTTTGTTTGTTACTCACGCCACCCCTTTGAGGTCTCGACGAGCCATGTTTCGCGGTCTTTCCTTAATCCGCTCCATTTTAGCAAGACGTTTTTTCGGAGGACGATTGTTTCAGAGCACTCGTTCGTGTGCCAGTACCAAGGAAACTGCGATGTAAATAAAAGTAAGTGCTGCTCGTTTGCTTCGGACGATTCTAACACGAGATTTTCAGATATTAGATGTGCCTGCCGGCATTGCCGATTCAACAAATGCGTCGCCGTGGGAATGGACGCGAAAGGTTTGTTGTCACCGGAAAGTGCATCAATGGAAATTCTTCTCGTTTTAGCGATTCAAAACGACCGCGATCGAATAGGGCCCACGAAAAAACTGAAAGTGCAGAAGCGATCGAGCTCCGACGAAGATTGGGCAGTATCGATGTCTCCGCAGCGACCACTTGTTGACGAGAAGGTTATCGAGCACCTGAGGGGCACCGAGAATCTCTGCAATCTGCTGCGACAGAGAGTGTTGCCGCAGGTCGAATCGGTCAGACAGGTCATGACCGACCCCAGCTTACTCTACGCCTTGGAGGAGTTACCTGTGGATGTAAGAGGCGATTGTGAACAGGTGGATATTACACGATTTATTCCAGCCCCTCACGCAATTCAAAGAACATTACCCGGCTTCGATGATCGACATTCAAATGTGGAACAAGAGGGAGCTGAGGTTATGTCTGGAGTGGGTGAAGACGTTCGAGGAGCTGCAGAAACTGAATCTCTCCGACCAGGTATGCGCCCCAAAAACGCCGCATCAAGAACCGTTCGCATTTAGATGGCCTTGGTTCACAACTTCGCATTTACGTTCAACATCTTGAACAGGGTATTCTACTCACAGAACCTGGGACCGGACAAGATCGTGTATCCTAACGGAGCATACATCCTTCGACAGCCCCAAGAGCAAGTAAGAATCCCCGGCTGCAGGTCCATATACCACAGGCAGATGGATGAGATTATGATTCCCTTCCGACAGCTGGAGATCGAAATGGTTGAATTTGCTGCTTTGAAAGCCATCATCTTCTTTAACCCCGGTGAGTCCTAACATTCTCCAAACGATTTCTTTGACCGAACATCTTTTACAGACGCGATGGATTTGTCAGCCGAAGCAAAAGTCGTCGTGATGAGCGAGCGTATGAAGTATTTGACTGCCTTGTTCAACATGTTCACTGCAAAGATCGGGATCAGCGCTGGTGCTCAACGTTACGGAACATTGCTCATGATGACTGCGTCCATTCAGGTACGAATTTTGGTCCTCATCCGTGTCTATAATCTCTTTTTTCTCAGAACATTATTTCTCAAAACGACGAGAACATGCAAGTGATGGAAGTGTTCCAAAGCAATTGGCGCATCGACCGATTTGTGAAGGAGTTGTGCATGAAGGTGCCGTGAGGCTCCACAAGTGCCCTTTCTTTCCCAACTTTCTTCTTTTTCTGTCTACCTTTCTTTTCCCGCCATTATGTTGATGGCATACTTCTCAAGTAGTGTGAGAAAACGGTCTCCAGCGCATTTGTCGTTCGCGAACCACAAACTTTTCCTTGTCCGGCGGCCCCGCATTTACGACGTCCTCGACGTAATCCCCCCTGACAAGACTGTTTGAGGTTCTCGCGAAATGATCAAATACTCTCATTAATTATTATTCCTGCTCTCCAAGTTCTCTCCAGTTGTTGTCTTCTCTCTTCAGACCACCACTTCCTGGTGACTCTTCACTCTCCTTACCTGGTGTTCCTCCTTGAGTTCTCTTACGGGCTTGTCTTTCGTTGTTGTTTGACGCAGTGCTTATCTCCTACTCCACAAAATCCCACAATTCTAATCTCTCCTCCCCCACAACATATGAACAATATTCTACCCTTGAGAATAGCTCGTATCGTTTAGCGTTTTCTAAACCCAGCGTAATCAGCTAGTATTCTGGTGACAATTCCGGGCGTTCCATCAACTTTTAGTCTCGACTTCAATTTCGTCATGCCATGTGTATTTTCTCAGATGTATATTTCTTTCTCGACCATGATGTACAGAATTTCCATGCTCACTTGTTTCCATTGTTCCACTTTATATTTTATTCACCAGGGAATCAGTTCGGAAGCGTGCTCTCGCCAGTTGTCGACTGAGGCCTCGTCGGGTCGCAAGACTCGTCGTCAGACACTGCCGCAGCACCGAAGAAAAAGCTAATATCACTCCAGTTTCCCGTGAAACAATTTTTCTACGCAGCTCAGCCCACCACCATCCACAAAAGTCTCGAAACTCCCTTCGTTCTCATAAACCTACCACTTATGTTCTTTCTCCCAACGTTGCCTGACTGGTTCTCTTTCTCTTCCCTCCTTGTTCTGTTATTGCTGATCATCTACAAACCGTCTTAGATTAGATTCCACCGCTCTCAATCCTATTTGCCACTTTCGTAACTTTGCTCGAAATCAGGTAGCAACAAACATTCGAACTCCACACAGAATTTTATTCGACATGTTTTTGCAAATCGTTTTACACTTTCTTAGATGGTTCTTGTGTGAATCCATGTATATAGTAAAAGCTTTATACTCCGGGCAGCGCTAAGCAGTCTCCCGACTGCAGCATACGCAAGCATGAGCGACACTTTATGTTTCTTTTTGGACAGCCATAATAAATGGAAAAATTGTTTTGGAACGAGTTCACAAGGCGGGAAGCAAAAAACGTGAATTCCAACGTTGCTTCGCTGAACAGACAAACCAAGCGGATTTCTTAAAATTCCTTCCGTCTTCTTCACAACGGCACAAATAAAATCACAAAAACATGCATGGAACGAATTATCCAACCACAACGAAGAAGGTTGTCTTCTATTTTCATTTCCTGATTTCACCAGGTATCCTGATCTAAAAGAGCTCGTAGGTTCATATTATATCACGGTTTTGTGAACTTAGTTCAGATATTGCACTTGCGATTGTTCAGGCTCAATATCAATGTATTTACATAAATCATTGCTTACCATGTTTACAGAACAATTTGCATGTTGTAGCAGTGACAAAAACCTGCAACGGGGAGTCACATAAGGCGCCTTACAAGGGGACTTTTCCAAGTGCCATACACAGATTCAGCTGATATTTGGTGAGTTGGTGCAGTTTACGCTGATTCCGAAAATCTGCATTCGGTCTGCTCTTGCGGGGTTTATCGAACCTAAAAGTGCATGTCTAGCTCAAAAAAACCGACCGGTAAGCTCTTTATTTGTGAGCGTTTGCCTCTTCTGAATGATCTCGCCCGAACTTTTCATTTGTTTCGCTCAAACGCTCAAACGTACCGGTCTGTTTTTTGAGCTAGACATGCACTTTTAGGTCTGATAAACCCCGCAAGAGCACACGGAATGCAGATTTTCGGACTCAGCGTCAAAAACTGCACCAGCTAACCAAATTTCAGCTGAATCTGCATATGGAACTTGGATATGTTCCCTTGTTAGTTGAGTGGAGAATTACCTAATAATCTTAAGTAAAAGTGTTAACTTGTTGGACATTAATTCTCCCAAAAAAGCAGTGAACACAGAGAAAGACACTCTTTTTTGACGTTCTTTTTGTCATTAACTCCTCAGACCTTCTCAATTTTATTCGTGAGCAGAATTCAGTACACAGAAAAATATTCTTGAACAATCGTGCATTTAATTGTTGTTGCGACTTTTACATACAAATTCTAACATAAAGGAGAGCGGCTTTTGATTATGAAGGTCAGACGATAATTCAATTTTTTGTGAGCTTAAGAAAGAGGAACTTTTAAATCTGAACCGTAGACTCCACGAACGGGATCGCGTTAGTAATATTCAAAAACCTGTTCAAGTCGAAACCTTTGTTCGAAATAGTAATTTCTGCAGTGATTTGCTCGATCAGCTTATCCCACCATACAGAAACCGTGAGCATATTATGAACGCAAGTAGTTCCTCAAGGATTCTCAATACCTTTTTAAAGCAAGCATCACTTATTTTCGGTGAAATTCTATGCTTTTGAGTCTTTCTGTCAAAGCAGAACTTGAGGAAGAATTCTACTTTGCAACTGGAATCTTTTCGTGGATGTCTTTTGTGTATTTGTTGGAAGTAAATCAGAAGTTGTCACCGGGCATCGCTTCCAAGCGTCGTCGGTGGCGCTGACGACGCTAGGTCACCTCGTCGAGATTCACTATCGAATCGAACACCAATCGTACACTTGCGAAGTTGTTGAGTGTCGAAGCGCGGATAAGCATGAACAATGAACAAGTGCCGCAAAATTAATTCAAGAGGTAGGCCCCAAGTGGATTTGTAACTAATCCTGTGCGACTATCAGCGGCACAGGGGCCGCGCTTGTAGCGCCCCGCCCAAGATGGTCTGTATATAAAATCAGATCAGCGACTCACTACCACAGTACCCATCCCTCCACTTCCTCCCTCTCCCGCTACTTTCTCCTCTTCAACACTTCGTAGTGGCTAACTGAATGTGGGAGCCAAAAGTCGCAAAAAATTAGTCTCTAAATTCTTCGGATGCAACGCCGATATGCGTCCTTCGAAGTGACCTACATCAGTGACCGGTCTCCAATTCGGCCACTGATAGGTAATCCGTGTTCTCGGTCTTCGAACCCGGGTGAACCTTCCTTCGCTGCGATAGTTTCAATGTCTTTCCTTCCGTTTTGCTTCCAAATTTGTCTCGCCCGGCGTTGGTTTTGGTGATGCATTTTTGGTTTTGCGAAAACGAGAACAATCAGCGCAGTCGTCACGAAGGAAATTCCATCTCCCTGATTTGTGCTGGCGATCGAATCATCATCACTCTATTTCCACACTTGGGAGATGTGCCCCTGAGCATCATGTAAGTGATCCCGCGGTGTCTGCGCTCAGATTTAGTCGTTTTGGCGCCGTCGACGGATGGTTTGACTGTCAGAAGCCTCTTATGGCTGCGACAAAACTCGATTTGGTTGTAATAATGCTATGAAAGAGTCAGCTTACAGTTTGATTCAAAAGCCGAATTCTCGCAGTCGCCTCTTTTTCGCACCTCGCTCCCGCTCGCAGTATTCGTTCCAAATTGATCGAATCGGAGTTGGCGTCTCCGCAAATCGATTCCTGATTTTTGTACCAATCCTCCTCATCATGTTTAACAAATAATATTTATTTTCAAACGACCAAAATCTCGCCTTCCCTCCCTTCTAGTCCCTCGCTGACCCACCGACACCTCATCGATGCTCTCTGCTGTCCTTCTTCAAGCTATTCACGGAAGGGAATCGATTGTGACTCCATATCAGAGGTGTCATTAGCAAAGTATTTGGTTTGTAAATGCACCTATCTGGTATGCAGTCAAAACGATACCCAAACAGGCCGAACAACCCGATGATGAATAAGTGAACTTTTTGATTTGTGCTTTAGTTTGCATCTTCTATGTGGTGGTTCTGTGCTCTTGTCTGTGCGGCTAAATAAACGTGGCCGAAGAACGAAACGGCGATATGAATAACGCAAAGGAACTGCCGCCCATCAGCTATTTTTGCTGTTCCCGTGGGGAGGGCCGAAGCCAGCCTTCTGCCACAGAAACAAAAGCTACTCGACAACCGTAGATGTCTTCTCGGCTCGTCTCTGCGTGCTGCCCACAACAGCGGCCTTTCTTTCCGGACGATCCCTTTACTGTTTAACAATTTGAATATGTAAATGTCTTTTTTGAGTAAACAAGTTCAAATTTTGAATTCAAATGCGATTCACAGTTATGCCGCCGCAGGACGGGAGTGCACACTATTGAAGTTATCACGAGTTTCTGCCAGCTGGCGCGCTGTCATGGGTTAGGAGTGTTTGTTTATAGGTCAAACAAGCCAGCGTTGAGATTACGAAACACTTGAAGATTGGTGCCATTTTAATGGTTTTATGAACTCTGTTTTCTTATTCGCTTTTGCGCTTTTGTCCAAAAAAGAAACAAATTGAAAAAATGCTTTAATTCTTTCATTCTTAGTCATCTCCAACGAATGGACTTGAAACGATGAAGCTGACCTTGTGGATAACATCGTCACCATCTTTGGTGAATCAGCTCACAGAAATTCAGTAAAACTGGAAAAATAGAAATTCGTTCCTGTTTACGCTGCGTTTGAATCCAATATTGACTATGTTTTTCGATTCGCGTCTTATTTACCGTCTCTGTCTTCAAGGAAATGACAATTTTTCCAGCAGCACGAATCTCCTACAAATTTCCTTCCGATTTCAACTTATGACGTCAATTCTGGGACGTGTTTCTAAATATACACCATCTAAGATGTCGATTGATGTTTTCATCAAATCTATTATTCGGAAATGTGGACATGCTTTCTATTTGTACCTCAACAATCCCTCGTCCCCTGCATAAGCACACGTCCAATCTATGATTCTACGCCTAATCGTACTCTTGCTTTAATTTACTTAATCCCGTGTGCGTGTGGGATTTTAAATGAGATTGGGCGTTTCCATCACGACACTAATCAAATGAGGTAAATGGCGTCCGAGGGAAACGCAATTATGAGTGGGCTTATTGCTTGCTCCAGTGGGCCGGCGAACGCCCGGTGCGCAGAGCTGCCATAGCAACCTCAGAACGTGCGTGTACACTCCTTCTCCCCGAACATGCATATATACTAGTGTGTCTCAAAAAGATTTCTGTTCAATGTTCGAGCACGTCTCAAGCGAATGTGAAACCACGACTTTGTTTTGGCATGTCGAATATTTCCCCTTGCTGCGGATTCGAACTCGACGGCCCAATGGAGCTCTCCGAGACTAACGCTACTCCCGCTGATCCACTCTTGTTTCCCTTATCCTCTTTCCGAACACAGTTCTATACCTCCAAACTGTTCCATTGAAGGGGTTTGCGCACAGCCGCCCATCAATATCCATCCACGCAGTGGCTGCCGGCGTCCTTCCACAGTTCGCTTAATCCAACTGTTCGACTTTCGATACTGGTAACTTGAATGGTCTAATCCTTTGCTATTCTGATTACTGATTTTATTTTTTGTTTACTACCGCAGAGACTGGCAGAGAGACAGAGCCATCCAGGCAGCCAGCCAGCAGGCGAACGGGTGACTGACTCTTGTCAACGGAACAGCATTTCTCACCGTCTGGACGCTCGTGGTGCCACACACGATGCCTGCCTTCGACGGCGGTGGGGTTCGGATGGTAGCAAGAGACGCCGGCGGCGCAGAGAGAATCCTAGTGGAGTGAGTACCCTCCTCTCGCTCTCTCGCCGCCACCCGGGGACTCTTTAACTCTCTTCCCCCCTCCAGGTTTGGCACAAGCATTTCGAACACGCAACCGCTTTCGCTTCAAAACTCTGCTTCCGCACGTGCTGTCTCGCGGATCCCATGTCTAAAGGCTCCTCCACGCGAACGCGCGCCAGCCAAGTCCTCGTTTTGGCTGCGGCATGCTATTTCTTCTCGCCCGCCCCCTGCTCACTCCTTATATCCTCTCGTCCATACTCATTCGCTCGCCGTGCGTTGTCTGTTATCAGCTGTAGCAACGGCGGTTGTCATCGCTGAGGCGACACAGCGACCATGGCTTTCGTCTTCAATGGCGCAGTCGAAAGCAGCTGTTTTTTGAACGAAATCGTGTCTCCTCCAGTGCCGTCCGTGTTCATACATAGTCAAGTCTGGTTGGTATTGCTGCTGCTGCGGCAGGCAGGCATGGACGTGTTTCCGGGAGGCAGTGTGGTTAGCTGGTTGTCAGAAGTCGGAACAACGGCTATCACCACTGCCATCCCGGCGAAGGTCCGTAATCTCTCGTTCTCCGGCTCCGGTAAGTTGTTGTTTGTGCCAATAAAGTCCTCTAACCATAATCGTTGAACAGTCGCATTCATTTCTGGGTATACGGTAACATGCCCTCAGAGCTTATCGATACGAAACAAAATACATAAACAGGGTGTTAAGAGAACGAACGAACGAAGCAGGCAGTCCTCCCAAAAATAACAGGTTGGCATACACAGCCGCCCGGGACTAATGTTGCTCTGTATGCTCCGCTCGGTTTTGTATTTCGACGTCAGAGCGAAGAAGCGCGGAAGAGAGTGAACGGGACCCATTAGAGAGCTTTTGACTACGTCGGTCTTAGGGGGAAATTTGAAAACTTTTCCTCGGAACTCTCCATCTTAATCGCTGCATAGCTCGGTCTGAGCTTCACCTCTGCTCGAGCGTTGTTTTGTTTGACTCTAAGCGCTCTCGTTCTCTTTTTGCGCACGAAAAAAATGCAACATAGAAAATGATCAATAGCTGGAACAAACTGGCTCAGAAGCGCCGGGCAAACAGCAAAAAATACGCTGTGTTCGTCTCAAATGAAGCGGTATTGAATTGAGGAACTGTGTATTTCGTGGATTCCCTCACCTCGGTTCAAAGCCCTGCGATTTGTTCTGTATAAGTTCAGTAGCAAAGAGAAAAACAGAGTGAGGTTAGTTGTGACGCGCCGAGCGAAATCAGCTGATAGCTCTGACAACCAACGGCGGGAGATGTACACACTCTCGCGTTCAGCCGCTGTCTGCATAGCAACACCACTCCAGCGACAGCGGCAAAGAAGTAAAAAAAACGAAAAAACAACCAATCCAGCATTCTATGCTTTTGGCGATGCGCGGAAGCACGTCGGCGGCAGACGTTCTCGCATTCCTTGCGGAAACAAAACTGCATTCAGAGAAATGAAAAAGAGATTTGTTTTCCCGTGCATAGAACAACGATTGTAAATAAAGCTTTATTGGTTGTCTGAGATTCTTTGATAGTTGTATGGTGCAGTGCAGCGTTCAGTGAGTTCCGAGCTATCCAAAGTGCAAAGAAAGACGATAACCGTTGCAAGATAACTTCATAGCAGGATTTCGTTAGAACACGAAGAACTGTCTTCGTCAAAATCGCTTTCTTGACCTAAAACATTAAGTTTACAGGTTGTTCCGGGTTCCGGAGATAGAGAATACCCGTTTCAGTTGGCTGTACTTCCACTAAGGCTGTTGTGGTTAAAGTGGTCGGCGAAGAATACGTCGGGTTGTCGTCCTCGGAAACACGAGACGACACATTGTTGTTCTCAAACTCTGCGTTACCGTTTATGAGATTCATCTCCCTGAGCCTTTTCTCCAGCTGTTGACGACATTCGGAAATCTTCCGTTCTTTCTGCAACCAGACAAAACATATGTGTGACACAGCGCGCCAGACTCCTACCAGGTCTATTTGTCTCTTCAGATCCGAGTTTTCCGCCATCAACTGGTCATATCTCTTCTGTTCCATTGGGGTAAGCGACGTCAGGAGGTGTTGTCCTACCGGCACATTGTTGTCGTCCTTCGAGTAGGGCACTCTGTACACGTGCAACACCTTTGGGCCGAAGACTAGACCCAGGCTCATGTAGGTACACAGGAGAACTGAAAAGAAGCCATCAGTAACCGTTGGCGTCACGGTCATCACCGGTGATGGAGACAAACGCAAAATTGGCATCTGCTTGAGACCGTATGAGTAAAGTGACGATGGGGCCGGTGACCAGCGAAAGGATCGCAACGTTGTAGATGGCCATTCCGACAAATCGGGAATCGTTGACGTATTTCAGTTTAAGCTTCCTTGATTCATACGCCAAGAACAGGCCGAACACAAGCAGGAGACACTTCTCCCCCAGAATCAAGCCTGAATCAAATCGAAATTTTAGAGATAAAACGAAATAAGAAACGTTACCTATCCACACTTCTTGGTGTCTGCTCTGGCACAGCTCCAAGATGGGCAGTAGCATAACGTCGTCATCGGCGTCCGAAGGATCCTGAATATCATATGTCATAGAAGAATGGCGACTGTCGTTACCTGCAGATGGAATCTCTGTTCTTCCCGCTGCAGCGGGTCGAAAATGATCCAGCTGAGGATGATCACGACGTCGATCGCGAAAAGACAGGCAATGACAGCGTAGAACTTGCAGGCGGGGATCGGCTAAAACAAAAGACAGATATACGGTAAAAGAAGAAGAGCAGCTGTGAAATGACAAGCATCTAGCGTGGTTACAGGTGAGCGCAACGAGTTAAGGCAGTGATCGGATGAGATTGGTTCTGCTCGAACAGAGAATGAGTAAATGCAAAGGGTCGTAGCAACAACATAAACTGACCACTCGCGTACAAGATTAAAACATTCGACTACGCAAAACTGCATGATATGAATACTCATGCAGGAAAAGGTGCCGGAGAAGATCAAGGTGGCGGCTGTGAATAGTCAAACGACTGCCAGACCCGAAAGGGACAGACCAAGATGAGCAATCGAGGCAGAGCAAACTGTTAACAGGAGAAGAAGTTATGCTAGTTCGTGCTCGCTTGCTTGCGGAGGGAAACTTGAAAGATACTGGCTCACACCTGATTTAAGATACACGGTCTCCGCGCAATTAAGCTTCCGTAGGCGTGCGTTGACAATTTTCGGAGAGCTGCCGCTACCAGCGCTTGTCGTCCAACCATCGCAGTTATAAGCGTACGAATGCTCTCCCACGGCGAGCCTTCTTCCTGCCACAGCCAATAAAGATCACACGTGATAAACAAATGACTCAACTATATTTTTGTATTTTGAAAAACACGAATATTCGATTTCAGTAGCCCTATGTACCGTAAGCGTCAGCGCCTACCTCATCTTTCTGGTACGAAGCCAGCTCGTGGTTTTCGTTGGCGCCCATCCGATGCACGATCCACACCTTAGCAAACATGGAACCGTAGGCAAATGTGAATCCTATCATGAGAATTGAAATCCGGGACTGAAAACATAGATTAGGTGTGCGAGAAAGGGGACGAAACTTACGTGGCAAAGCAGAGAGAAGGATTGTCTCGGAAAGGTGACTCCTTCGGCTGGCAGTCCCATGAGCACCAAGCTCAGCGAACACAGGGTACACCCCACAATCAGAACGTTGTTGCACTGGGGTTGGGACTCCTTCACAATGCTGAAAAAAGAAAATGTATTGTCTACAGAAGATCATGGTTGGAAGTTTACCTTCTGCCAAGATAGTAAACGTTGAAAATGAAGGTCGCCACTGCCATCAGCAGGCCTATCACAACCAAGATGAAAACTCCGATGTAGAGCTGAAATGCTTATCGGTAGGTGACGTTTTCATGTAAAAACTAACGCTCCTAGAAACTGTCAGAAGCGATTCTTTGATGATTGTGGAATCTGGTGGAGGTCCTTTTCCCCCGAAAAACAACTCCTCGTCCACCCAGTCTAATCTCTGCGAAGTCGTGTCGTAGTATCCAAGCACCACGTACTTCCCATCCTGCATCTGCTCAATTTGGGTTCTCGCAATGCGGTCGCCCGAGTCTGAGAACATCACTTGGCCCTAAAGTACGGTATACGAGTGAAACTTCCAATGAGCGAGCTGTTACCGAAACACCCTTGAACTGAGTATTTTTCACGCACTCGAAAAGTCTGTTGGCAACAACCGTATCGTTATAAGTGAACTGTTCCAAGCGAACATCCTGAGGTAGAGAACTCATTGTGCAGTTAAACGCCAAGGCAAGCGCCCTGAATTGAATTCTTTCGGTTATTTTTTTTAAATTCTTCTAGCTATGTTACCAAATCGCGTCGTAGGCAAGTGGGGCTTCAGGGAAACCACCCGTGTTTGCTGGATCTGTATCGATCATCTCCATCAGCCGCGATTGGAACTGCAAACCAGTCATCCCTAAATATGCACGAATAAATCTGATTCTGATAAACACGGAGCGAACCCGAGATAGCAGGATTCTTGTCTCGACTTAGCATAATGCTCTCAGTTGTGAAATGGTACTGTGCTGCTTCTTCCATCTGAAATCGACATCCGATTTAAAAGAAGAGCCGTTAGAAAATCGGTACCTGCTTAGCAGTGCAATTGATAAACTCGTCCTTGGGAGGAATGTACCAAGTGTCTGCATACCAGCCGATAAAAAACCAGACGTATTTCCTGCCGTAGAGTCCGTGCTTGTAGGCTTGGCACAACACCCTCCTTGCTTCGGTGACGTAAAAGAGCCCCACTATTATACGAGAGTCCTGCCGAACAAGCGCTTTCACCGCGTCGGTCGGATCTCCGTAGAAGCTCTGCCTTTCGACTCGGATCCCGCGTTCTCGGCACTGTTCTTCCAGGTCGCGGGCAGTCGACACAAACACCTCTTCTACAGACTGCAAAATCGTGATTCGCCGCCAGCGGAATTTGTCAAATAGTTTGATCCTAAAAAAAATTGAAAATGAAAACTGTTTTTGAAGCATTCTTTTATTACCTTGTTGGATTCTGCATGTTCGCCGACGGGTGCGTGCGGAACAAGGTGGGGAAACGGTACCGATTTGATAAGGCAGGAGAACTTGCTCCATATGACAACTGAAAACAACGAAATTATATTTGTTTAAGTTGGAAAACGGATAGTTACCACAACGAGATTCCAAACAGGAGCGGCTTCCGCAACTACGGTTGTTACGGGACTGCATCCCGCGAGGAGCATGAGTTTCACCGGTTCCTTGTAGAGCAGTTCATACATTTGTTGAGCAGCAAGACCCGGTTGACACTGAAATACGTTCTATAGCTGAATCACCAAATGGGCTAAATCTGACAAAGACTGAGCTCTGACGAGAATTCAGACTTTTAGTGAAATGATACAAATAACAACCGAAATTTAGTCGCCTCCAAAAATATCACTTCCAACATAGCCTTGAAAGGTACTCTTGTGGGTGTTCGAAATGCTCGGAATTATTTCGAGCAGCTTGGAATCGCTCAAAATACAAAACCAGAGTCTGGCTGAACGCTTGACGTTGATCAGTCAGCGGATATCGTTGCGACGCGATCAATTGGGACGCGATCAATTGCGACCTTAGCAATTCAGGCTGCATTTAGAGCTGCTCGTTTGTAAGTACTGGTCTTCAGCTTCACCCGCTGTCAAAATTTTTGTCCAAGTTTCAACGAATTTTTTTTTTCAGCTTTCCTATCCCGAGCTCCTTGCATTGACCGGCATTTTGGTTCTGCATACCCATAAAGAGAAAATTGCCGTTAGCGACGCAACTTTTTCCCGCGAATGTACCTCGTTTGAGAGCCGCGCTGAATTGCTGAGTCAAGCCCGAGCCAAAGTGCGCCCATTATTCATATTTTATGTGGCATGATAAATTTGTCTATTAGACTCGAACAAGCGTCGTTCCGCGCGTTTTACGGCTTCTTAATCATTCTCCAGCGCTGGTTTCCCAGTTTCGCTTACCTTACTATTGTAGTGGTGGAGTACCAGTCGGTAGCCCGAGAGGACTTCTTCGTTACGGTTGATATCATCTAGAGCCATTTGGACCGCTGGAAGGCAGGCTTGGCCTCCTGGCCAGCCTCCTGACCCGGCCTCCATCGGGAAGACGCCTCCGATGTGGAGTTCCGTGGGCCGCTCCTCGTCGAAGAGGGAAGCCGCCACGGAGATTAAAGCAGAAAACGCCAGCGCTAGAAGGGGCCATGACGTTACATTTGCAACTACGCTCATCAGCACAATTGCATCTCTCCCGCACCGTACTCCAACTTCGTGTCTGTGTCCTGGAGTATGGTGGGGTGAAACTGAAACAGACGAGATCACAGAGGCCGTGTAAGTGAAGGAAGGCAAATGACGCGCGCGGAACCACACATTTGCATAGTCAGAAGCAGTAAAATGGTGCAGTCGCTGAATGGGAATGGCAATAACGTATGCATAGAAGACATTATGTCGCAACCATAATTTGAATAAGGAAGAATATAGTCGTAAATAGTTCACAATATAGGCTATTTGGAATCCTGTTATTTTTGCATTGGAGTTCTTTGGTTTCCAAACTAAGTGGCTCTCAACGGGGCGCCGATTCGCAATTGTTGGTTTATTGAGTTTTTACGCGCTTCGCGCATTTATCGGGCTTGGAACTAGCAAGTGTGACTCACCACGCGAAAGAGAACTTCTCTTCGGCCCGAAAAGAAGTTCCCCTGCAACACATCACCTCTACCAGCGGTCGAGTAAACATCAAGAGGAGACGGATTAATTAGACGGAGTGAACAGCTGGAGCCACAGCTGGAAGAAGCAGAAAGTCATGCGAATGGCAAGAACTGCAACTCTTTCGAGTTCCAAGTGTCAACGGACGAGACGCCCAAAATATATGGAGCAAAAGTGGGGCAATAAACGTCAAGAATGAAGGGAAGAAGAGGGCTTTACCGCCCCGAGCCGCTAACATCAATCTCTTGCTCACTTGATCCTTTCTCCATCGAAAATAAAAGCACCAATGTAACATTAACGACAAAACAAATTTTGTAGCCGGCGGAAAAGATCCGCAAGCGATGTTCGCATCTTGTCTGTCGGCTTCGTAACATCCTCACCGCCTGCTGATGAATAGCGAGAAGCAACAAGGAATGGAATTATACACATTAATTTTGCAGAATGCGGATAGCACGCAACCCTGCTACTCAAATCGCTTTCTCAACGCGGAATATGCAGCTTTGCAAATCGGGCGCATTTAACGGCGCCACCATTCGAACTGCTAATCGGTAAATTCATGAAAGTGGGAGAGACAATTAAATAAATGCAGATGGGCGCCAACTGTCGGATTGAATCTGATTGCGTTCACGACGTTTCAGCCTCCCGAGGGCAATATGTTCGTCCCGCTCGATTATTTTTTCCCATGCTCTATTACTATTCATTCTTGGGAGTTGAGCCTTCGCGGTGTGCAGGCGATCACGGATACTCTGTTTCGGAGCTAAAACGCCAGGGTGTTAGGGACAAAATGAGCCGTGTGACTAGTCTGGTCAAGGAAAAAACCGCTTTTTTGGCAAGTTCGCGTTCGGAAAGTTTGCTCCACACTCGGGAGATTGTCTTTGAATGCAATTTTCGACTCGGGAGAAGTTGTGAGCAGGCGACTTGCAGATGCGGCCGAAGTACCCGGTGCGCAGCGCCGGGAACTAATCGCATTGAAAGCTTCTTCAATTGTAAATAATTGGGTTAGAAATCAAAGCTTCGAGTTAAAACGACAGCTTTATAAGTCGCGCAGTGAATTTTCGCCGTTCGTTTTCTTAATGTCCGTTTCATGCCCAGCTCCCCACTAATCACACTCTCCCGACCTGTTGTTGTGCCACCCTCAAACCAATTGAAATGAAAGCTGTGAGTGGAGTGGATTGATATCTAATAGAGTACGTTAGCTCATAAAATTGTTTAGTGGCAACATTTAGAGCTTTTTTGGGTGAAACGAATGCAGCGGGTCCTAGCAAAAACCCTAAATCGGAAGTTTTCAATTGCGAAATGCGTTTGACTTTTTTGGAAAATGAAGCTCAAAATTGAGTTTTAGAGAATGAAGCTTGAAAACCTTTTGGGCCAGCCGCTGCGTTGCCTCGGAACCCGCGGCGTCCAGAGCGCTGAGTGTCAGGAGCGAAACTGATTAATAAACAAGATAGCGTTTGGATAAAACTATTCTCTGGGGTGAGAGACACAAAATGCGGTTTTGATAAGGAGGGACTGATGAATGGCAAGCGGGAGCGAAGAAGTTGGAGAAAGTAAAACGCATGCGGTTTATCGACAAAAATCTGCGAATAATCCGTTCGCTTTCAACAAACAGAAACATCTTAGGGAAAGCTTAGAGTTCCCCTCAAGGCGCACGACGATCGCTAATCCTCGTGTTAAACAATGTTCTCATTCCAGCAAAAAGCGAACGATAAGTGCAAAGGAGCGAGAGGAGCAGCAGAGAAAACACAATCAGCACTGCCAGAGCCGAATTTCAAGTCCTCTTGCGTGGTCCACTCGACGCAGTGTGCCGTCGTCGTCTTCGTCGTTCACATTCGTGATTTCCGTATTCAATTTTCCCAGACCCGTTTTATTATGCATTAAAAAAAGTACAAAGAGCCGATCTGCGCGCGGTTCTCTCATCCTCCACGATCTTGCAACTTTCCCGAACACCAGCCTGTCTTGTTTCCTATTTGAAAAGGCCGACATGAACTTTTCTTGTCAAAGTTCGACGGCGAAAATCGAAAATCAAAGTCATGTAAACTTACCTGTTGTCGCTGTCGCTAGCAGAACTCGGAACGAGAAGTCGAGAGTTCGGTAACTAAAACTTGGGCTCGAAGAAGCGTGGATAACGCGAACATTCGGAAGGAGAACAATTAATCCTCGGCACGCCGGCGGATTCGAAAAGCGAAGACCACGTCGCGCATATCACATTATTTGTATCGAGCTTGTCCCGAGAGCTTCGAAAGGGTCAGTCAGATCTGAGTGTCCGTGGGGACCTGCGACGTATCATGAAAAGAATATACGAAATCCAGAAGGAGATGCAATCAGTAAGGCTCGTGCGACACTGCAATCAGTCACACACTCAATTGAGCGACGGCCGCAGGAATGGCGAATATCATGGAACGAGTCAAAGGACAGCAAACGAAAAAGGAAAGAAACACTTCGACAACTCGCGTGCCTTCATAAATCTTGGCAGATGGAATATGGATGCATAAGTGGGATTAGATCTCCCGGAGGATAGTCGGCACACGGCTCAGAATATTTGAGCACTGTCATACATCATTTGTTCTTCGACGGATGACCTCTTCTTCAAATGCCGATCCCATCACATCACCCTTACAGCTTATGGCAACTTTTTGCAACATGCGACACTAGGAGACTTTGAGAAAATTCCCTTGTGGATCGTGGTGTCCGGTTCTTTGGTCACTAAATTGCTGCCAGAGGTCAAACAGACAAATAAACGAGAAAACAAGTTAGCAAAGAGGTCATTTCGAGTACATCTTAAAACCTGGCCATGGTTCGGATTTCCGATCATAGCCGTCCTTATTCCAAGCGCGACGGAACGCCACTCATCTTTGAAAATGAAAAAGCGAACAAAGTGGGTTCAGAGCGGGCCGCAACACAGCGCACAAGATGGATGAAAGTGCTGTTGGAGGCCACGAGAATCTATTACGCATGAAATTGCAATGTAATTCAGACGATTAATCTCTTTCTATAACACGTAAGCCAAACTCAATTTTGGACGCGCGGTAGGAAGAAAGGAATTTGGCGATTCCGAAGAAGGCGATGCGCGAATATGCGAAGGAGGAAAGACGCGCGCAGAATTTGTCCGGAACATAAATTTTTAAACACATTTCGTATAAAAGCAGTTTAGGCCGGATCGCAGAGCCATGCCTGATCTCGCAGTCTGGCCTACATGCGGTGCTAGAGGCTTTATTAAGCCCTAGGGCACAGTTACTTTGTGACAACAACCCGCCGAATTGATCGAATATAAATAAACAACTTGGATGGTTCCGGTCTCAAATGTGCGCTTTGAGAACCTGAATACTTGAAGCAGACATCTTTGAGTTGGGAGCGAACCTCAGCCGTGGCCCCTTTGCCGAATCTGAAAACCATGGCACATGTGTTATGTAATAATTATCATCCGTTCAACACAAACAGGTTCCACCGTCGTTCGATTCTGTATGTTTAGAACCGTTTGTGAGCGCACCCTTTGACTTTCCCCGCACTTATCGGGTGCCACTTCCGGGCTAACGCCTCCAACCAGAGCGGAGGAGGTTGGTGTTATTTGTTTGCAGATGGTTCTTTTCGCCCAAGTTCGACTTTCTTCTAATTTTCGTCACTTGAGCGGTCGAAGATGAGGTGGGTATGAGTGAAATAAAAAGGAACGCACGGGCGAACGAGCGAGTATTAGAGAATGAGAGTAGCTATTTGTTCGCAGCACGCAGGCAGCAGCCAGTTGCGCAGGACCAGTCCGGGAGGCGTCGCGAACCGTCGGCTGACAGATTTCACTTTCTTGCATTATCTGGTCGTCCAACTGCATTCCAGGAGGAGTCTGCTTTGTTTCGATCACTTTCACTATCCGCTTCTGCCGCTTCCGTCATTTGTTCCAAATGTTGACGCTTGGCAAAAAATCACACTAACTGTCACGTATTCCATCACTCACTAGAGCTCGTTTTAACTATATATGACCTCAACACTTCTTCCGCTACTTCTGCCTCCAATTGCTTTCGCGCTAAACGACTGTTTCCTCTCTCTCCACTTTCTCCTTCTGTTCGATTTCGCGTGTTTCGGGGAACCGAGAACTGTTTACTGCAGCCAACTGTCTTTCCTGTGTTACAAAGCGCGTCTGTTCATCCTCCCTGACTGAGATTGGTAGCACAAACACTGCGAATTCAAGAGTCTGATTAAGCGCCTGCAGCAGCCCCAATGACCCGGGGGGAGGTTCCTCTTTTGTTGCAGCTTTGCGATTACTCATAGCGTCTGGCTCCCAGGCTGAACTATTCAGAAATATTTTCGTTTAAAACGTGTTTTTGACTCCGTCTAACCATTCCGCGAGGAGGTATGAAATCGACAAACGCCATTATTGGGCTGAATCAATCCGCTTTTGCTTACGTGTAAAACAGATCGTAGTGACGAGCGACTGACCTCCAAGCAGGTTTTGCATCGGCGTCCAGCGAAAGGACAAACTGGTGTTCGCGCGCGGATTTCCAGGAAGTCGAACCGCGAGCGTTTCGAAGATCTTCGCGATAATGGCGCTCTGATTTGCATATTTGTAATTTTCGGAATCATGGGGTCCTTTGGAAGATGGTCAGCTTACGGGACGATTGGCCGATCTCTCAAAATAAGTTTCTTCGCCACAAATCTTCTTTCAGTGGTACGTCTAATTACCGTATACCCTCTGAGTTGAGAACAATCGATTTCAGATGCTGTCGCTGGCGGTACTCGCTTATGGCTGCTGGCTTGTTCACAACAGATCTCAGTATGCAGAACTGCTAGCCCCAAGTCTTTACGTAGACGTTGGCCGGATTATGATTGTGGTATCCCTGATGTCAATAGCTAACGCGGTAGTCGCCATATACGCGGTTCTGAGAGAGCTCCGCTGTTTGATTTACTCGGTAGGCCGCGCCAAAAAACCTGCAAACCAGATTTTCTTCTTTTCAGTTTTCCATTGCCAGTGTTATTATTTTTGTAATGTTATTCATTGGGGGAATAATGGGTTTTGTGTTCGGTTACAAGCTCACAAACCAGATTCCTTTGCATCTCAAAATGCTCACCTCCCTGCGCGAACTGTATGCTATGCCCGAGATGGAAGCGATCACGAACGCGTGGGATGAGCTGCAAACAAACGTAAGTTTGTGCGTGATTCGGCTTTGAAATTTCATAATTTCTACGTACTTTACTTTAACTTTAGTTCAAATGTTGTGGAGTGAACGGAACCGACGATCTTAAGGTGTGGAGAACCTCAAAATGGTATATGCGCCAGAAAGAACCGAAGCAACGTCTTCCAATTTCTTGGTAACTGAGTGTTAGCTTTTGGTGTCTAAAGGGATGTTTTGAAGCTGCATCCCAGGTGGAGTGGATCAGTGTCTGAGCATGGACCTCAATTCTCCGAACCCCCAATACGTGTACACGGACACGTGCTACATGAGTCTCAGAACGGACCTCCTCGCCGTCGTCAACGTAGCTGCATATCTTTCGATTGTCTCTAGTGTCGTCATGGTAGGCAGTTCTCTTTTTTTCGTCCGCATTTCCTTTGTTATTCTTTGCAGCTGTTGCCGGCGGTTTTAGCCATGCTGCACGCAAGACTGATTCGGAAATGAATCTTTCGGCGTCCTCCTGTCTACTTCTTTCTAGCTTTACAGTAAGTTCGATCCTGGTCGGGAACCACGCTTTTGCTTTCCGGTAAATTCTCCTAAGATCTACAGTGCCTTAACGGTTACTAGTCGCGTTCTGGCCGCTCACTGTACAGGCGCATAGTTCACGGAATCGACGCATCCCGCGCTACTGCCGCTAGCAAACACATCAGAGACACATCATGCTTATACGGTCCTTTTCATCACTGTCCATGTCTTAATGTGCACACTCGTCATTTCTCTCCGTTTGTACATATTTGCCATTCTTTGTTTCACGTGTTCACTTATTGTGGTACAGTTTCCTGTGTCTGAGAAATGAATATTTCAATGTCCACTGACCCCCATGACATTTGAGATGTTGGGGGAAGCAACTGTTGGGGAAAGTAGTTGGGAAGCCAATACAATTGAGCATAAGGACAAAAACTGAAAATCTAAGCAAACTTCGCTTCATTTCTTTCTTTTCGACAAGATTGAGTGAGTAGTTGAACTGAACTGAAAAAACAGCTGGATTCGGGCTCTCACCACGCCTCACCCGTCTGAGCAACGATACATTACGGTATCTATGTAGAGTTGCTTTGTACAAAACGAGTACTATTTACAACAAGCGGACAACTTTTAGCGGTTCTAGCGAACGTTTCTGCAGTAAAGACTGGTTACGTGTGGCCTTTTTATGCCAGCGTTATGACGATCGGGTGCTACGACGACATCGACGTGCTGCCGTCCAGCTCATTTTTCGGCCCCGACCGCGATATATCAAGGTGCATTCTGGTAATCATTATGAGTTGTAATCTCTGTGCTTATAAATTTATTGTTTAGGACAGGAGAGAAGAATGCATTTCCAGGGAAATGCCAGTCCCCTTGTTTGTAGCTGCACCGATGGTCCGATATTCGAAGTGAGTGGGTGCGAACGCTGGCTTGAGTGCTATATTTTGATTGTTTAGATTGCCGTTCCGCCGTCTAGTTGGCATGTATGGAGCAGATGTCATCTACACACCAATGATCTACGCCACCAATTTCTGCGCTTCTGAACAATGTCGCAGATCGGAATTCACAACGGACAGCGGTAACGGGTACCTTACTTGATACGTTGGCTCTAATTCGCCGAACCGATTTCAGTAGATCGACCAGTGGTGCAGTTTGCTGTAAACGACCCGAAAACATTCGCCGATGCTGCTGAACTCGTTTATCCGTGAGTTTAACATTATTTACAAATACCCTCAACAGTTGATCTGTCCTGAAATCATGCGTTCTAATGTGATTTCATTTCTTGCCAAATGTACTTTGAAACTTTTGCTGCATCAAATCGTGATTGGTCATAATGTAAAACCATTCAGATGGAGCTCCGGGGTCGATATTAACTGTGGATGCCCAAAAAGAGATGTCATCAGCGCTGGTTACGGCTCTCATCTGCTCGACAAGCCAGATCTCATAGCTGATATGGTTGCCCAAGCAAGATCTAGAATAGCTGATCCTACCTTCAGCATATCCGTGAAAATACGTATTCAGTATCCTTTAGAAAAGACGATCGACCTATGTCGAAAGGTGGGTGACTCTTTTATTTGCACAGTTCGACTAAAGTTATGTTTAGATGGAAAAAGCGGGAGTAACTCGTTTAGCCGTTCACGGGAGAACCAGATACATGCCCAATGATCCCGTCGATAAAGAGGCCATTGCGCTCGTCAAATCATCCGTAGGCGTTCCAGTCTTTGCGAACGGAGGAGTGACGAGCTTCGCCGAAGCTTTGGAAATGGCAAAAGAAACGAGAGTTGATGGTTTTTAAACTTTCCAGTTCTACGTTGATATGCTCGATTGTTTAGGTGTTATGGTTGCAAACGGACTTCTTTCTAATCCCGCCATGTTCGGCGGCCATGACGTAACTCCCCTCCAGTGCATTACTGATTTTGTAAGTTCGTTTTTGACAGATTTAGTAAGTTTAATCCTCGTTTTAGGTAAATCTGGAAGCTTCAAAATCCCTGCATTTTGACCTGTTCCATCAGCAGCTCATTTTTATGTTAAGGCCCATCTTACCTGCGCCACAAAGAAGATTTTTCAACGAGTTGACTTCAATTTGCGCTGTCAAAGACTTTTTAGTAAACGAGATAGGATGTGTTCTTTAGGGTGTTCCTGTGAGGCCTTTGTTACCCAGGGATTGTTGTTGATTGTTAATTCCCTGATCACTAGTTAGTTTCCGTACTGAATGCTCTTGTTTTTGCAATAAACGACGTTGTCTTGGTACACGTTCTATTTTTCAAAATCTGTACACCAGCAGTTGAATATGATATTTATCCGTTGTTATTGATTGTTTGTCCATGTCTTACTCCATTTCAGACGATGAATTCTGAGTTTTAAGGGGGATGTTGAAAATGGCGCGATTGGTCCCGCTTATCCTGCTCTTTCTTGCGTGCAGAGTATGCTCGCTGCATATCAATGGAAAATGGAATCCTACAGAACAGCGAGTGAAATTGATCACTAAGTTCGGGTTTCAACAGCTGGATCCGTTTGATACCCAGAATAGCCGTGGGTTTGTATTTGGAAATGTGACGTCCCCTTCAGAACTTCCGGAGGACAACTCAATGTCCTTGCTGGGTATGACAATCCTTCGAGTGTTTAATATGCATTTTCATTGCAGAGCGAGCTGTGTTTCTTTTGGTTCCTCAGACAGAAATTTCGTCATTATTCAGCGACTCTTTCTACGCCCAGTCCTGTAGCACCATGCTCCAAGTAACTTGTGATTCTAAACACTTTCGGTACATCCACTTGCTTTAGAACGTAACGAAGCTGGCGTTTGACTCGCAGTGTTTTCCCAAAGGTACCGCCGACGTGATGCGATGGGTTCCTTGCCCAGAGGGCCAGCTGTGTGTCGACGAGGATGATGCGAAGAAAGTTATCCCTGGATACCAACTGACCCTTCGAGTAGTTGAACCCACAATGCCCGAATATTGGTGATGAATGGGCGTTGTGCGTGAGTATCACAACATTTGGTTTCAGGTTCGTCGTAGGAGTTGCTTGCACTCTCAACGTCAATTGCTCTTGGACGAATTCTAAGTTCACGCGTCCAATTTCCTACGATCTGTGGTTGACAAATGGCGACCCAGTGGTGGAAGGACGTTATGATCAGTTTTCTCGACAGTTTTCATTCGACGAACAGGTTTGCGCCCTTTTCCCACGGTCTCAACTTAACCTTCATGTTTAGAACCTAGCAGAAATCTACTTTGTCGCCCTTGGGTTATACTTCACTCTAGTGATCTTTCAAGTAAAAGCGGTGGCAATGTTAAAGCAAGCTAAAGTTCCGGCTCGAATGCGGTTACTGTCATGGATTATCGGCCTCAAAACGAGCGGCCTTATGTTGGAATCATTGAATTTACTAGTGTTTTCCTGGGACGGAGAAGGCATTTCCATAGCAAAGTTTATGGGCGAGGTAGGATTTATACCGCGGACTCGAGACTTATTCGTGTTCATTTGTAGACTTTTCGCGTCGTTGCCATCTGCCTACTGTGTTTACTTCTTATTTTGTTAGCCCGAGGCTGGTCACTAAACGACTGCGACGCTGCTGCTGCCAACAAATGGACCCTAGCATTTTGGGGAACGCTAACGATAATCCAACTGGTCGTTTTCGCCTACAACTTTGTAGACGTCTCGTCTCGTCCATCTTTTTCAATTTCCTGTTTTAGACGTACGCACATAGCATCGTGGAGGAAGAAATCGACATTTTCACATCCTGGCCTGGCTACGTGGTTCTCTTCGCTCGAATCATCCAAGCGATCTGGTTCCTTTCCTCCATAAGAGTCTCAATCAATCGGTTGGGCACGACAATAATATTAACCTAGACATTCCCTTTCAGCGAACTTAACGAGGAACGGGCAGTTTTCTTGGCTCATTTCGGCGCGGCCTCATTGGTCTGGTTTGTCTATCTTTCAGCATTAGGGGTCATTGCCTCATTTATCTCCCTCTTATGGAGATTCAAGATTATTCTCGGTACGTTCTTATAAATCCATCAGCGTCCCTCAGTCCTTATTGTAGGTATTCGCACGTTTGCCAACTTTGCAGTTATCGCTTGTCTCGTCCACCTCTTTTGGCCGACCAGTCAAAATCGACGATTTTTTCTCAGCGACAGAAGGTGTCCGAAACCTCCAGTCTGAAATGCATAAGTAATCTGTTTCAGCGTTCATCGGCAGGTCGACCAAGGTTGTTCCACCGAAATGGAAGAATTCGAGAAGTTGTTGATTTGTCACGAGGAGATTGACACGGACGACGGCTTCGTGGACGACGACAAGTTTAAAATATGATGGCCGTTTCCCCTGTCTCTGGTTCTTTTTAAACGGGTTATATTTACGGATTTTCTTGCCTTTGTGAAGAGTCTGTACGGATAAAAGAGCTTTCAATGCGTGCTTAAAGCGAAGCAGCCACCATATATTGGGAACGGGAAAGGAACACAATCCTTCGAATGTGGTTTTCCAATGACTCCATAAAACCATGTCCGGCACCTCCACCTCCGAGCAAGAATTACATATTTTATTTCATGGCTTACGGCAAGCAAAAGCAATATGCTTTGAATTGTTTTTCTCACCCACCTCTGTGGTAAGTCTGGTTGAATTCGTCATCGCAAAGCTACGAATGGTGCAGCATCAGTTCGATAAAAGCCAGCAGATTGAGACGTTTTGTCTGGATGTTTCATGAGAACTTGCAGCTTGTTCAGTGTTCAAAGATCTATGAATTGGTTGCACTGTGTTATTTAACATTCTGCGGCTTTTTGCCGGATAAATACGTCGCAGAGATGTGTTAAACGCGATTTATCCATTTGGGTTCATTTACAGCTCTTACGGTATTCCCACGCGTTTGTCGACTCTGAGTCATTTTTAAAGGCGTGCAATTGAATTTAATGAGCATGCATTTGGATTAGGACAAACGAGATTAAGCAGCCTTGGCCCAGGACCACAAAGGGTGCCAAAGACAAGACGAAGACCAAAGAAAGACAAGAGAAACTCCGGGACGTGACAATGTCGTTCCTGGGAACCGAGATCATAAGGCGGCGCGGCGTGAACGAGTTAAGGGGCGAGTGATGGGCAAGGCGGTTCTTCCTGTGTGCTGCTTCTTTATCTTTTAATTCTATTGAAGTTTTACTTTACTTACGTCGGAATAATATAGCGGATTGTTTTGGTCGGAGCAACTAAGCGGGAGATTTTTTGAACGATGAGGCTCCATGACCGGTTAAGATGTCCCCTTGTTTGCGCCGTCGTTCCGCGGCGCGTTCCCCTGCGTCAAACGTTGTTGTCTTAAAAAGCGAAAGTTGATCAAATTTGCGAGCTGTCAAGCGGTATTCATACAATCATGGCCTCAGGCGATAATCCAACCGACTTGGTCTTGTGCGAAGGCAGGCAACGGAACGCTAACATATAGGCCTTCTACCGCTCACACGATACATTAATTTAGGGCCGAGACATGTTTTCGCGAATGTTGGCCTGTGTATGCGTAGCTGCGAATACCAACAAGTTCGAATCGGGCCGTTGAATCCTGTATTCCGAGCTAGCCTGCGCCACGCTCCGATGGTCACTAAATGGCGAACTTTTACCTTCGCTTCTATGAATACTCGATGGCATCCGCCGGTTACTTCGTTTATGAGCGCAGACTGATTTCGGCCTTCCGTAGACTTCTTTTTGGAGCAGACCATCAGAAATTCCGAACTCCTCAGCTGCGGGATGGTCGCCCTACTTGGCACCTTTTGTTTCGCTTAATCACTACAAGCGCCGCCGAAACCTTAAACTCGTTATCCCGAATCGTGGGTGTACTCATAAGTGCAAATCGCTCTTACGTATTTTGGAAGTTTACTCGTTAGAGTATGTCTTTTCGTAGGCCTTTTTTAATTCGTACTTCTCGGTGGTCCAATCAACTGGCTAATGATAATTCAATCAGCGTTAAACATTCAGCCGAAAAGAACGAAATCGTCCTCGCCAAGTTGATGCCGCGCGCGTGCTCCAGCTCCTGCCGCTTCCGAAATATTGGCCCCACAAATCGTCTCGCATTATAAATGATCTCCAAGCCGAAATTTATTTCTTGCGTTACTGCGGCCTTATTCGGTTCTTCGTAAATTGCCCCGGACACGTTGTGCACAATGATTTATGCTAGAAATGTGTGATAATTGGTCACAAAAGAACGTATTTTCTGCGTTCAAAACACTTACGACCGATGAGCGCCTCGCGAATTCGAAGCGCGACGATAGACGAGCAAATGAGAGGAGTCGTGGAGCCGAAATGAGCAGCCATACGGGAGGGTCTCTTCGGAGTATTCTTCCGTGATTTATGATCGGCCCAGAATTACGTGCGTGATGCGTGATACGCTTCATCAATTAAGATTAGGCTGAGCACACCAGAATGCATCCGTCCAGCAGATCCGGAAGCCAGACGGTCCTCGGCGACGCCTCACGAGCCACTTCTCGAATCTCGCTTAGCCATCAGTCTTCATCGTCTCTTTATCGCCCTAATTTTAGCGTCTCCGTTGAAGAGTGCAATTGACCGCGTATCTTCCTACTCTCCACACCCTTATTCGTCTCTTACGAGACGCCGTTTTTGCTGGTACCCTATAAGGAGATGATTGAGCGAGTCAAACTAAAGAGAGGATCAACGTGACATATAAATCTATTACACGCCTCGGCCCACTTTCAGAGTACCTTTCCGTTTGTTTCGCTTTTTTTCGCCAGCCCTTATTTCTGTTCGTGGGCCACCCGATGGCAATCCTCAATGTCTTTAAGGTTTTCTAGGATTCGAGCAGTCCTTGCTTGCACTAAACGATATCTTCGCATGAACTCAATTCGGAGCCATTAAATTGAAATTGCCATAAAACTCGCGAAGGCCGAAACCTTCCTTCGTTTGTGCATTTACATGATTGCAGAGGAATGTTATCGTTCGCCAACATGAGTGACGAAGCAATCTTTAAACTCATGAGTTTCTACAACGAAACCAAAGAGTTTGAAGACATGATTGGAGTCATCATTCCCACCATCTTCGCGTTTGTCATCGCTGTGGGGCTTGTCGGTAACTTGCTTGTCGTCATCGTCGCCCTCAACCGACAGATGCGCAACAGCACTTACACGCTCATAATAGGTCTGCTGGTCAACGAGCGTTTTGGCGGCATCAAGTTGTTGTTTTCAGGACTCGCATGCTCGGACCTTATGTTCCTGACGCTCTGCGTGCCTTTCACAGCGATCGACTACTCCTCCCCCATCTGGATCTTTCCTCACTGGATGTGCAATATGATAAATTATTTACAGGTAATAGATTATATTTTGTGTGCGACAACTTTAAAGCGACGACTCATTGAAGCATGCATCAGCATATTTTTCCGTTTGGACGCTGACTCTGATGGCTGTCGATAGGTTTCTTGCTGTGTGCTATCCTGTAGAGAGCATGACGCTGCGGAGCACTCGGAACACCCTCATCCTGCTCACAATCACCTACACGGTTATCCTGATATCGCAGGTTCCGGTAGCAAAGATACACGACATCTACGAGTACCAGTTCATAATCGAGAGTCGGTCCACGTGTGCCATCGTAGACATCGCTAAGGGGGAAGCGAGTGTCGCGGAGGCACGATCGTACTTTTTCTCCTTCAACGTCTTCGGCTACATCCTCCCGCTTGGAATCACGTGTATCTTGTACTACTGCATGCTCAAACGACTGTGGTACACCCCTCGACCCGGCAGCTGTCACCAGGTACCGGGAGACGCTAACTTCGCTCAACTTAGACCCTTACAGACCACTGGTTCGACTCGTCATCGTCCCGACTCTGTGAAAGCGAAAAGAAAAGTGACACGACTGGTTATGTGTGTAGTGGTTATCTGGGCCGTCTGTTGGCTTCCCCTCAACATTTGTTTCTTCTGTTCAGGTGAGGGACCAAATTGTTCGAATCTCAATACTTCACATTGCTCCGTTGAAGGTCTTGTCTATCCCGACACGCTGGTCATCAGAGGGGGGAAGTTCGCGGTTATCGTTCAGATTTCGAGCCAAGTTCTCGCGTACACGAACTCATGTCTCAACCCGCTCCTCTATGCGTTGATGTCTGAGAATTTCCGGAAGGGATTCATGCGAGTAATCAGCGTCGCCATCTACCAGTGTTCGTTTGGATGCTGCTGCAAGTCGCAACTGAGGAGTCATCGATTCGAAGTCACCTTCTACAACCAGCCCAGCCAAGCGAACAACCTCTCCCGGTCCGCCTCCACCCACTGCAAGTCCACGACGCAGGTGTTGGAGGTGTGCTCGGCTGTTTGAAGCTGAATTTGTTTAGCCAACAGAGCACAGCGTCCTTTTGGTGAAGTCCAGCAGTGACTTCCCTCCGCTGAATCCGACACTGGATGCTGCGACTGTGCGAGCGGCTTCGCCGGATTTGCCACAGAGCTCACTGCCTGATCATATCGAGGGAGCGGATTGATTAGAAATATATAAGGGTACACGATCTACGAATAAATTATCCTCAAACGGACATTCTGATCACGGGCAACTGCTGCACGTTGTTCGTGTGTACGTTGTTCAAGACTACCCGCCGGGGCATCGGTGGTGTCACCTAAACAGCTTTCGGTTCACGACTTTTTTTAGACCGGACGTACCGGATCGTAAAGGGGCATAATGCCTCGAAGTGAAGGGCAAATGCGGATGGCGGAGTTTCGGACGGAGATGTTGTGCCAAAGAAGAAGAAAGGGGTGCACAAAGGCGATGCAGAGAGGACCAAGGACAAAAGTGATTTCCAAGAGTTCCGTAAGTAGCTGGAAGGTTACGGTATCTAACCCAAATTAATCTAACTAAACTCACCTTAACGCTAGGGTACACAGCAACAAAGCGAGTCAAGATAAGACCCCCGGAGAGCAACATCAGAATCATCCAGCAAGCAGATTCGAGTCCTACGATCTCCCGCATAGAAATTGTGTAGAGTAGGCGGAAATCAGAATTGCGTAGCTGCACCTTCCGTAGAAGACCAAAGTAGAACGCATAGATTACATGAGGACACATTAGAAGCGTCAGGAGAGTGTAGCATTTCATATCGTCCTGGATCGCCATTAGTAGACTGCACTAAATGATATACTGGTTAATGCAAAACAGGAAAATGGACAATATCTTACTTCAAACATCTCGAAAGTTCTCGATTCAGCGTCGAAGGCGGTAAAATAGAGGGAAAGGCAAATCGAAAAGACGACTAGAATACTTTGCTGGATGGAACACGTGTTAGAGCAGTGAATGAGTCTCCGGTCTTCCCTAAAAATCGAGAATCAGCAATGTCAGTACATTTCGCACTCACTCGAGCTGCTCCGTCGACTGGATGGCGATCAACGCAATAATGAAAATGCAGTGCAGATAAACAAAAAGAAGCGGGAACTCCTGGAGCTTGCAGTTAGCTGTGGTAACCGCGTTCATGCATGCACTGTGCATAGAAATAAGGTAGTAGATGTTCCTAGCTAGTTGATACCCCGCGAGACATCCGTAGTTAAGCGTTAAGGCTGCCTAAACAAGAAACAATAAGCTAAGCTGGACAAAAATAGACCAACGAGAGCTCTGCGCTGCTGCTGACTGATTGGAATGGCGTTGTAGACTGTGCTTGCCACCGCACAATTCAAGATCAACGCCAACAAGCTGATGACAATCTCAATCAAATGAATTCCCCTACAATAGTCATGAGTGTCCAAATACGGGGAGTACAGGCACTTACCAGGCGTATGGCACCAGCGAGATTTGAACACAGTTGCCTATCTCCTCTTCGAACATAACCACGAATTATGTTTTCTCGCGAAGAAAGAAAGCAAACTGCTAAAAGTGGTGCTTTCACAAGCCTTATAATGGGAATACAAGTTCGTTTTGGGGCAAATAGAGACTCCGTTGCAGATTCGCGCCCAATCAATTCGCGACCACATCGCCTCGACTTCCTTTGGAACCCTTAATTGCCAAATTGACTCCGCAATCGAAGGCTCATCGGCGCTTCGAGGAAAATACGTTCTGAAGCGACTCGCGCGCCGCGTGCAAAAAACTTGAGGATGATATTTTATTCATGATATTCGGGCGTTTCTGATACTGTACAAGTTTGCCTGTCCTAAAGGTTTGTGAGGTACTGTAATGTTCAACGGCTCGCGCGTGTCGTAAAGCGACGGCGCCTCGAGGATTATGAAGAAGGTGGCCACGTTGAGCACGGAGAAGATGATTAGAAAGAGTCTGTCCAGAACCATCGCCACGAATGTCCAGTCGTCGGAGATCTGGAACTGTACTGTAAAACAGCAAATCAATCCCGGCAAACCTCCGCTTCCTGCTCGTTCCTGCGGAAATGCTCGGCTACAAATCGAACTTGCTGTAGCAGATTGGCGAAGATCGCGTCGTGGAGTCGCTCCTTCGGTTTGTTCTTCTGCTTGAAAGACTCAGTACGATGTCGGTCAGCCACTGAATGAACTTCATTTTCTTCGGATCCTTTGCTCTAAATAGGGTGGTTCACACCAATATTCACTATGAAAAATAGCTGCCGCATACGATACAAAAAATCATTTCCGAACCAGCATACCTTGTCTCCCTGACTGTTGCATAAGTCGGAATAGCAAGGCAGTGTTCGACTTTCGAAACTGGACACTTGCATGCTCGTTGACGGTCTCGAAAACACGTAGGAATTGAGTTCGATGTTCGATGTCTTCTCTTTGCTTTTCGTCTTCCGTACGGGCGGACGTGGTCGAGATGGCTCCGAATGATCTGTAACCAACGAAGTCGGGTCCAGCAGGCCGTTGTTCGGCTCGGACGGCACTTTCTTCTTGTTATCTGGTCTTCTCATCATAAGAATCCTGAAACTCGTGAATTGGCAAAAGTTGATTTATTACAAATAAGTACTTTGGCAGAAACTTTAGAAAGATAGATCGAATCCACGGCGACATTTTGTGAGCTGACCCGGAGCGAAAACGGAAGTTCACAGTGACTACACTGACCACCGTAGAAAGGGCGACCAGGATCATTGTGGTGATGAGATAGCGCCCGAACATCGGGATAACGAGGGAAGTAGGCGGCATTATATCAATCAGAACCTGAAAGCAGATAAAGTGAAGAAGAGCAATCAGTGGGTTCAGCCTACCAAGAAAAAGACAGTCAAGGTGACGAGAATCGAGATGGAGAAGGTGATCTTATGGTCGGAAAGGTAAAATACGAACGTCGTAAGCAAGGAGATAAGAAAGCAGGGAATGATGAGGTTGCAGGTAAAGAAAAGCGTTTTCCGGCGCAGAACGAGGTAGTACGTAATGTCGACGTACTTTTCTGGCCCACAGCAGCTTGCGTAGAGGACAGAATGTCGAGCAGACGTAAGGGAAAGTAGGTCCCACTCGGCCGACCTGAACAAACACATATCCGAACCATCCAGTTGCATTATTTTACTTGTAAAAGAAGCTGAGATCCATTCCGTGTTCCATGAATTCGACGTCGGATCCGTCGCTATCCTTGGTTAAAATTACTTGATCTGAAAACAAAAAAAAACAACATTTCACAATTCTGGCCGCACCTATGGACCTACCGCTGGGCAATTGTCGAAGATCGACGTAATAACCCGTGTACGACCAGGCACCGAACTTCATGTTGCAGTTTTGCAAGTCGTAAGGGAACCATGTCACGTCGATCTGAAAAACACCAACATTTTAGTGAAAAGGAACTTCAAAAAGCGGGTTGCTTTTGCACATCTCCAGCCGAATAATTTCCATAATGGCAACTTACGGGACAAAAAGATTTATAAATCGCGGGCGGTTGCCAGAAGACTCTTCCATCATATGCCACGAGCGCATCCGTGAAAATGGTAATGTCCGGGTCGCCGGCCGCGCTGAAACAAAAAAAGTGAATGCATCAGCAGGTTCCAACTTACTTATTGTAAAGCACCAAATCCGGCGTCCAAATAAGGTCGCTTGGGATGTGGAGTGTTGTGATTCCACCGTACTTCTTCGGATCCCACTGCAACTTGGCGTCGACCCATTTCTAAAAATGCAAAAATTATTTATAAAACGCACCTCTTATATTTACCATCTCGAGCCATAAATTGGTTGTGAGCACTTGGTTCTTTTCGTCCTAAAATACTCATGGATTAATCTCCAGTAATCCAACTGGCACATCAGTTGTTAAAAACGAGTAGACGTTTTTTGCAGACTAAAATTCGACAAAAAGTTTCCGAGTTTAGCACGACAACAACGCAAGGCTTCACCCGGAATAAATTAATCGGATTGCGGCGGTAAATTATTCACTTACCACATCAATAATTCTGATGAGCGACGCTCCCACGTCCACCATCAGCACATCCGTGCTATTCTTCACGGGCCTCGGAATTTTATTATAATCATACAACAAATCTTCGTAGAGCTGACCTTCGAGCCCCTTGTACCCGCCAGCAAGGCCCGACGAAATTAGCATAACGCCGCATGCAAAGATCTTGCAGAGGCGCCCAGCGGAAGCCTCACCCATCTTCCACACAGGATCGAAGCGGCACAGAAACGGCGATCGCTCGGCTGCCGCTCGAGGACATCGACAATGATTGTGTGCTAAAAGCAAAACAAAGAAAATTGTGAATTTTACGCAATTTGAATGTCGCTCGCGTTAGGGCCAAACAAGTGGACGAGAGCCCCCTCCCCACTTTCGAAGTGAGCATGCGTGGGGCGGCCCGAAAAGATGGATGCGTCCGATACGGGCAGGATTTATCGAATGTCTAAACGACTCAGCTGCCGAATTTGCGAAGGGCTATCCAGCCGTCCGTCCAGCGCTTGCCATGAGTCACGGAGACACGCAGCCGTCGGTCGAGTGTTCGGTTTCTTCGCAAGGAGTAACAAAGCGAATCAGACGCGGGAACGTGTGCGTTGTGTCTCCTCGATTGTTCCTTAACTTGTTTTCCTTTTTCGGCAAACTTTTTCGGCGCCTGGCGTTTTTGGTTTGAATCAAGTAGATCGGGTCCATATTTTGAAACTTGAAAACCGCTGCTTCAGGTGACTCTCCTCGCTTATCGGAACCAAGCGCTCAAGGGAATTTCGCTGTTTTCGCTGAGTTTGAAGTATTAAACTCTTAAGTGGATTGACGACTTTCACGTGGTTTGAGTTGAAAGTGAGTTTGAAAGGAAAAGATGAGGTACGAATGACTCTATTGCTCGTTTTTTGCGGACTGGAAACTTTTCGAATGACAGTTTTGCCTGTTTTGGAACTCGGGAACGAATCAAAGACCACGATACGATTTCCAGCGATGTTCTCTTTGCGACTCCTACAGACTGCAATCGGCGTGACTGTAATATGTTACGAATAGAAGCGGTCCGCCAAAAAAAGGTTCACTGAGGGTCACTGTCAACAGTCAGCTGTTTGACATGTCACATGCTGCCTTGGCACAATGCCGCTCTGTTCGATGGTCACCTAACCTTGTATATAAATATAATCTTCCGCTCGCCATCACCTCATTTCATCTCGGCGTCACAGCGTTGACCGCGTTGACCCCTCCGGTATATTCAAACCTTCCGGCACGTCCAAACAATACCGACTGAACCATTTGACCGCAGTTCTGATATGTTTTCAGACAAAAAGCGAACTTTTTTCTGCAGCAAATCGGTGAACTGGGTCAATTGTTAACCTTTGCTGACTCAAATTCAGTCAAGGTCAAAAGGAAGGAACACTGCCACCAATTTAAGGAAAGTGGCCTGTTGCAACGAGTTGTCGTTGGTTCTTCCCAGAATCCCATAATCCGACAGTCAAAATAGGTTTACAGGCTTATATTTCCTGTTGCATCATTGCGAATGCTGGTTTTTGAAGTTTTTCCTGGTTCGCGAGGCAGATCTCCGTGGCGCGGTACATCTAGTCAAGGTTGATGAGATTATCGCGTGTTCATATAATACCGACTTTCCTCTCATTCTGAAGCGCGAACTTCTTTGTGTCCAGTCGTTGCTCAGTACGGTTGCTTCAGATGAGACTTATTTTCAGAGATGCCCACGCAAACCGTGATAAGGTCCCGACGACTCAGCAGTGAGAACGACTACGCGACCAAGCTGGCCTCGACAGCGACTGGGTTTCTGATGACCATCTGCTTCTTCTTCCTGCCTCTCGTCTGGTCCAACATGATCCACAAACTGCCCTTCAGCTCCTCACAGAACTGCATCCACAGCGGCATCAACGATCCTTGGTCAGAGTTCACCGACCTTTCCTAATCTTCATCTGAGTCATGTATCATTTCCTGTGAGTCACCAGTTATCAGCGGGTTTTATTTTCCACCGTTCCATGTTACGAGTTTTTGTATTTCGCCGTGTTAGTTCGTTGTGTAATAGATCTCTCTCGCTTGCCAGTTGTATGCGTTCTCCGACGATAAACGATAATACTTTTGCCCTTAATCGGGGGCAACCGACGGAAATCCCAAAAGTCCTGATGAGTTTTCTCCCTGTGGATACCCCTTCGGATTCCATAAGGTCGATCTGAAGATTAATGGCGTGATAAGGGCCCCCGACCAAACACATACACGCACAGCCGATTAGTACAATCAATAAGCTGTAAATGACCGGTCGACTCTGTCGCGTGCTTATCGTCACTCGAAACTTTTCCTTGAGGAACACCCTTCACTATCTATTTTATTGGTCTACACGTTCTTCTTAATTGGTACCTTTGTTCGTTGTTTTAGATGGCGACGGGTAGAGGAAGCAGCGCGTCGACCACTTCGAACTACTCTGAAGAGGAAGTAGGTCTATTTTTGAGTAAACGTTTCATTTCTGAAAAGCAAAGAAAAATAATAACAAATCGAAAAGAATTTTAGCCGAACCCAAAAAAAATGATTCAAGAGAAATATTAGCTTGTGTTTATTGTGATTGAGTGAATGCCTTCTTTCTTCCCCTTTCGAACGTTGTTTCAGAAAGATAGATTTGACGTGAACTTCACATTTCCCCCGACAGACTGGAACTCGCGACTGTCTCCAAAGCAAGCATCCTGCAACAGCTCGCCTCTGCCGTCTCCCACTGAATCATCGGCTTTCAACGAACGCGAGTTCGACGAGTGGCTTTCTGAGAATGATTCAGAAGAGGTCAACAATATTTATTTGCACATTCATGACGAAGAAAGTCGGAATTATAGTCGAATTACAACTTATCATGGAATGGTAAGCATGTGTTGGTGATTCCGTCACCTGTAAAGTTTTCTGTTTAGGTTAGAATTTTTAACTCGGACACGTGGGTTTCCCTTATTTTCTGGAGTCTTGTCGTGTTGACTTGCTTAACATTATTTATGGTTTACGTAAGCCAACTCTGAAAGAGCGCCACTTAAACGAGTTTTCAGAGTTCTCATATTTTGTACAAATTTTACCAAGCGCCAACATTTATGGAATCCATCAATTATTTGCTTCAAGACATGGAACTCCCTGATTTGTTCGTTTGTCCTTTGATGCGGAAACCAAACAAATTCCATAAAATCGTCGGTGCAAGGTAAAGTCTGAACTCAATAATCGAAATCAAAAAATTTTAGCGCAGATTCCAACTACTCACTAGTATCCACAGATATCGGGAATTGTCTAAAGTTTTCAAATGTCTGGAAGACAGTTTATGGCCAAACGTCAGCAGTCGTGAAGCTGGACTCCTCCGTCATGGGTAAATACGTTTACATAGATCTAATCTCCAAGCAGCCCTTGTCAGGAAAGCATTTGGTCGGCTACGCTCTCAGTTTCAGCTCCGCTTTGCGGCCGACCATTGATGTCGATAGCAGCATCACGTTTAAGCCTGGTCAGAGGTTCACAGGTGTTGTCTACAGTATCGGGGTAAGTGGCCGTGCGATTATTGCTCTTTTTCAAGACCGCGCTGGTTCAGACGTCTTGGATTCCAAACAAAAGAGAGAACAGTTGTTACAGTAGTTGGAGCGAGACTGGACTGATCGGTCAGCCGCCGTATTCACAGCAGTCTTGTGAAACGGCAAGAAAACTGGAGTACTACAGGACGAGGACTTTTGAAGTGGGTAAGAATAGAATGGTCGCTGAGGATTTACCTTCTTCAGAAACACGTAAAATGTCTGCCATCCTGCAAATCGCACAAGTTTGTCGTAAAGTTTTCCACCAGCAAAACTGCGGATAGGTCATCAGTTTCATGTTTCCCACTCTTCAATTGCTCCCTCGTTTAGGTTGGCGGTGATTAATTTGCTCTTGGACCAGAAGAAAACGGAGCACAGAAGACAGATTCTCCGCGTACAGACTGTCGACGTTTTGAGCAAGTCCGAAAATTGATAACGATGAAGAAAGTCTTGAATTTCAGGCGCTATCGGAGGCGGTACCTCTTTGTTTCTGGGTTGCAGCTGCGTAACAATTCTCGAAACATTCGTGTACCTTGTGCGATCCGTGTGGCAAACCGTGGTTGCAAAGAACGGAAAGTGCAAGCATTTTGCTGAGAATGAAGGCAAGAACGAATGCAAACAAAGAAATGAAACGGCTAATTTCGTTTTAGCATATGATAATGACCACTCAGACCTCGGTCAGAAGATAAGCGCTAGAAAAGTGACGATCGAGACCAGAGCAAAAACCTTGGAGCCGTTCACTGAAAACGCGTTTGATGTGGGAGCTGTCGATCAGGCAGAACGCTACCCAGGACTTTCGACATGCGAGTCCCAAAAGGAAACTTCGAAGTTCACGTCTCCAGTAAAGATTAGAAATCGGCATTCATCAGAAAAGCATAGTTGTTTTCAGCGTCAACTGTCCAGACTTCCGTCTGTCGACGAAGACAACGAGTATGTTCACGAAAGCACCTTTCCGCTGGCCGGCCAACTTTTAGGTAGCAGAACTACGCGCGAAGTCGCATGACATGGCCTTTTTGCAGGTCCTGCTAATTACATTCAACGGACGCCAAGTCTTCTGTCCTCCTCGCTCTCGGGATCAACCAAGTCCACCCGAATCCACCTCATCGACCACCGCAAAAGAAGGCGGGCATCTGCTTATCATTCAAACCTTATGAGTCATTTTTGATTGACCAAGCATATGCAAAAACAACAAAAAAAAGTTCGAATTGGAATCGACATTCGAAGAAAACGTTTAGAGAGAATTCGACATTGCAGTAACAGCTGATGATCGATGTGCTGAGCATCATTTCTTAAACCCGTCTAAAGATTAAATGCATAAATAGGCTGATAGTGGTGGCAAAGCCAACAGTCGCATAAAGATAGAACTCTCTAGGCGGAAGACTCTGAAATGACGTCGTCGTCGACGTCCGGTTCTTCCTCATCTATGGGCATCAGAAGCCGCGTTTCTTCATTAACGCCATTCGTAGGAGCCCCGACGTTGAACTCGACTGTATATGTTCCTTTCATTACCGAAGGTGCTGCATCTCTTACCTTTCTTAGGAATCGCAGTCATCTCGACTTCCTCCGGGTGGCCAATTGTGAATTTCGTCTTGTTGTTTGGAGTTCCTGCAGAAGCAAAAATTTCCGAAACCTTCGGCACTCCTTTCTTCATTTTTTCTCCCTCATTAGGCCTCATGGAAGCGAGGAAACTTTGAAGTTGCTTATCACGGCTGTACGGATACGTCATGTAGTTCTTGTCCGCGACCGCTTTGTCGTCATTCTTCTAGAAAAATTTAGATAGCAATGCTTGTGCTTGTCTGATTTACCCGTTCCAAAGCATCCAAGAGGATTGCAGGAAGTCCCTGGTTTTCGTATCCCAAGAAGTGGCGACTATATGTTCCGTGCTCAGGCTGAAAATGTACTTTTTAACAATAGATGTTGGAACGGTTTGGCTAACCCCATTCGCCTTCGCGAACTCATCCCGCAAAAGAACAGAAAGGGATTGGTTTCTTGGGAAGCGAGGTACTGCTTGCTTCGGCTCCTCACCGCGGACTTCTGGGCTACAAAAGAAACAAGAATGAGCAGCGCCAACAATCAAGGAAGACGTACTGTAGCCGGTGCGAGAGAATTTCACTCTGAGACGATGGGAGACCAATTGCGGTTTGGCTGGATACGTTGGGCAGTCCAGCAAAGCTGCCATGGGCGCGAATGTGCTTCCTCGCCTCTTTCAGCTGGAAACCATCGGAAAAAGTTCCGGTCTGATCGTCTCACCTGAATATCCTCGTACTTTCTAACGAGTTTGTGCGCAGGAGTCGGGTGTCGGAGCATGAGGAAACTCTTCAGGTACTTTTCGTTAAAGTTTTCAAATTTTTTCGTAATTCGATAAAGTCCGTGATAGCCAACGAGAACTTCTATTCCTACCATGAGATCGCTGGTTACCTAAAAAAAGTGTTTTGGCAATAAAGGTAGACCAGTCTACCTGGTCGTTAATTGACTCCATCAAAATGTTCTTTCTTGGGTCTTCGAGCCTCACATGCAAAGCTTTCACAATCGGCTTGATGGTTAATCCCTGAGATCTAATTTAAAGCGGCTGCTGGCGAGGTCTTCGCTTACTTGCAAAAACACAGTCGAGAGAATCACAGCGATTGTGGTGGTGAAGAAAATATTTTTGCAAGGTATTACGGATTCGTCGATTGACATCACCAGACCATAACAAATTGCCCCTCGCAATCCACCATAGCCCATTATAAACTGATTAACTTTGCTGATCCTGTTTACGCGACGCTTGTTGACGAGATAAGTTAAAATCCCGACGCCTAAAAGGATGAGCAGAACAGATAATGCGTGCTAGACGAGACGGACTTACCTATGAAGCGGTAAACAAAGCACGACACCACCGTGACGGCCACGAAAACGGGGTCGAATTGGTGCTTAGCTGAGATCACGGACACTCCGAGGAAAATAAAGATCATTGCCTCGCAGCTAAAGGAAACTATTTGAAGCATGAAGTTCAAAAGGCGAAATTACCTCGAAGAAAGCATCTTGAAGCTGTTGGCAGTCGCAACCAAACTTTTTTTGTCCAGATTTCCGTGGACGTACTGGCGCATTACAAGTCCACAAACGGCGAGCGTAAGGATACCGGACTGGCCGAACCCTTCGCTGATCAAGTAACTCAGATACGGGAACATCAACAAAATTAGAGGTTGAAGAGGATCTATTTGAGCATATCTAAATTTGGAAATTTAGTTGAAACCTTTCAGGATGACTCACTTCGTCATCAGAGTTGTAAGCATTCCTGCCACGATGCCGATGAAGATTCCGAAAAACGAAACGAATCCAAATGAACCAGCCGAAGCCACATAGTCGAGCGTGGTCATGTTTTCAACTCCGACCTCGGACATCATGTTGAGGCTTTTGTACAGAACCTACAAAGAAACCAACTATAGAGGTTCAGTGCAACAACTAGAAAAGAATCTGCGTGATTTTCAAAAACACCGAAATGGCGCTTACCACTGTGACCACATCGTTTAGCAATGATTCTCCAAAAACGCAAATGTGAAGAAGAGAGTTTACGTGCAAACGCTCGAAAACGCCGATGACTGCTACAGGATCCACAGCAGAAATAAGAGTGGAGAAAAGCATCAGGTCGATCAGGGAGATATCCGCAGTGAAATACGAAGAGAAGGCATACAATGTCATTCCTGAAAATACAAGATGGATGGAAAAGAATCGAAGAGAAGGATATACCGGTCATCCCAATGTTCCACAACGTGCCGAAAACTGCGTACACAAGGATGGTTCCAATATTCGGGAAGAAATCCTTGTTGGGAAGAAAGTAGCCGGCGTCAAGGACAATCGGTGGCAGCAAAAATAGGAAAAACCAATCTGGCTTCAAATAGACCTCCTAAAAACGGCACTGCACTCTCATGCCGAGAACTAATGTATATAAGCGAATACCTCTGTCGGATCATACCAGTGGAATGCAACACCGCAGACCAGCCCCAAAGCTAACTGGAACGCCGATTCTGGAGTGTATTGAGCAATCAAAGGAACCCGAAGTACAACTAAAAAACGGACATTTTAATTAAATCGTGTTCCCCCATTCACCTGTCTTGGCCATAGTAATAACCACAAACCACAGAATGATCTTGAGTGGAAGCTCGACATGGTGGAAGTTCATGTGAATAACGGAAATATGTTTCCCGGATTTATTTCCTTGTTTCTCGTGCCCATCTGCAAAATTTCCTTCATTCGCAATTGTGGGCTACTCTTTCCTACCTTCGTGCAGATCTCCAATGGAAGACGACAACAGGCAGGCGAAGGCAACAAAGACCAGAGCGTACTTTGCGCCGAAACACATTTCGTGCTTCGCTTATTGTCAGTTCAATGAGAACCCGTAAGACCAAACGCGTCTGCAAAACGGAACTTCAAGAGGAAAATGAGCGATGTTTCCAGCGGAAATATCTGGATCAGCAGCAACCATGACCGCGAGGGGGTAGGTGGGGACATAAGGCGCAAGTTTCACTCATTAGCGTCTCATGGTGACGCCGAGTTGCCACGCGATTAGCGGCACGAAGGGAGAGGCAAAGGCTTCTATGCAAATACGTCGTTTCAAGCGTCTCGGAGCTCTCAAGAAATTAAAAGCACTACAAACGAAGTCAGGAAAAATCGGAACGCAAAAAAATCGAATCCTCTTTTGCGTAAGGGGTGACGAGACAAATCTAGACGGTGACGGTATTCATCGAAAACTTCCGGCGCCATACAAAACTATTTGCACGAGCTAGAATAAACATTTGGCTAGCGAAGGACTGCCACACTCAGAGTAAACCAACTGGTCAACGCGCGCTTTTCTTGAACTTTGGAAAAGTTTCTCTAAGCCATTCAACACACGGCCATATCGCGCAGATCCAATCACGCCGGCGCGTTTTTGTGACTGGCGGCCGTCAGACAATCCCTTTTGCCTCCATCGGCTAAGGGGCGCCGCACTTGATGTTCAACAGCCCGCCATTCGTCATAGTGATTTGCACAGCTCACAGTTTGTATCAGAAATGATCACAGTGGCAAGCCGGAACAATTGGATTGTGAGAACAAGGGCGATGTCTGAAACTGGCGCTCCAGATAAGGATCGAGATTATCCAATGTAGGAAGGAGTTGCTGGATAAGAAGACTCTGTCCCGCACCGCCACACTCTCCGAAATTAAACGCTGCGGAAGCGTCCCGCGTCCCGCTTCCGTCTCGGCAAATCTGTGCAAGCGTTCATCGCGAAAGTGCACCCACGCTTGCCGAGTCACGAACAGTTCACCGCACCCAAACAGAGGTATACATCCACTAGCAAGTGTTTCCGTCTTGTGATTCTCTTCAAAACATAAGTGTCAGAATGTCTGCTGTACTCCCTTAACACTTGGGCGCATGTTGATGTCCTATGCCTACCATTTTACGGTTTTTTCGCCATCCCGCCATTTAGGCTGTGTATACGCAAGTGCGAAGGGCATCTACTGTGTGAGGACTTTCGAAGGATGATTAATCGTACATTAGATCAATTCCCATTCACACCACCATTTGCATACATATTTACAAACAGGAACAGATAAAAGTGACCAGAAAATATAAATTAACAGACATACCCGAAAGGTTGAACTCATTAAGCAGTCAGAAATGAGAATCAGCGTTAGCCAGTAGAATTTTGCGGAAAGTAAGACAATGCGCTTTAAAAAAACTCCAAAAAAACAGTCGGCGCCTGGAATCGTTGTGAAGCACTCAAGTGAAAGATGTACAAAAACTGTCGTAAGCACTATTTCAACAAGGAGAGCTGTCGATTTTCTCGCGAAAGACGGGAAATCTCTTCACCCAAAGTGTCAAGATTGTTCTAAAATGAACTTTAAGACCTTTGAACCAATCTGGCGATTACCTTTAGAGTAATATTTTTTAAAAGTGTGTCTTCCAAAACGGCTTGTAGTCGGGAGTTGATTTCAGTCGCCAAATCAACGGTGGCTTTTTTATCAGAACCGTAGGAGAAAGCGCTTCCAAACAAAGCATGGGTTGTTCCTTTCCTCGCAAGTGGAATCTACAAGAAGAGCTAGGAATGGAATAAGGCAAAGATGTGGAATCATGCGGACACCCTGGTGACGACCCAAAAATACAATCACAACAGCCAATCACAACACATTCAATGTGCATCGGCTTACCTCGACAACTGGACAACTCTCTAGCAACTTGAAATGATTAATTGAGCATGATAACTTTGTGATGGTTTGGAAAAAAAGCTTACCTTATCGAGGCCATTATCTGCTGGTAGAAGCAACGAGGCTTCCTCACGGAGAGCATACATTTGGATAATCCTACAACCCAAAACAATATATTCAACATGACCTAAACGACAAACTTGGTTTTGTTTTGCAGCTCCTCAATGCATTGATTTATGTGGTCCTCCATGAATTCTATTTTTTCTTGGCGGCGAGCGAGCTGGCGCTGAAGCTTCACGATTTTTTCAATCATAACTTGCTGGACGTTATCGTCCGTCGGTAGCGCAGGAGACACATGTGGAGGCGCCGAGTGACCGGAAGCACTGCTGTTCGCTGATTTTGAAGAAGGCTCCAGATTGCGATTCGCACTGTCGAACTGGTGTCTACCCAATAACTCGATCGAAGTGATCGAGGACGTGCGTGATGACTCGAGCGTGGTTTTCGGTTCAGCTAGCGTATGCTTCGTTAGAACAGGCGAGTCATCAGAGGGCGATCGCACTTCGATCGTAGGTTGCGCGGCAAGCTTCTTGCGAAGAGAATTCACCTCCGTTTTTAGCTCCTGAATAACTGTCAAAGCGGAAATACCTCGCTTCACTAACCTTGATATATGACGTGTTTTTTTTCTTCATGACGGCATTCTCATTCTGCAGCTCTTCGACAGTTACTGTCAACGACTTGACTAAAACGTTAACAAACAGTTCACATAACACGAAAAAGAACGTTTTCTCACCTTTTTCACGAGCTTCTTCAAACTCTCGCTTCAAACTTGATAGTTCTGACGATGATGAGTTGACGGCATCGTCCAGATTTTTGCTCTGGATCAATGAATTTATAATCAGAACGCGTTTTTTCAACAAACCAATGATTCGTTATGGCTTTTCACAATCGATTCAGATGTCTCGAGTTCAACAATACGCTTCGCCAGCTCCAAGTTCTAAAATTTCTGTTTAAACCAAGTTTACAAAAAACGTACTGACTTTGGCTCTTGCTGCTTCAAGTTCCGCCGACACGTCTGCGTTCTTTTGAGTTAGACGTTCAGTGATCTCCAACATTCGCTCCGCTTGTTTGCGGCATTCGTTTGCCTCGCGTTCAGATTGATCTCGTTCTTGGAAAGCCTCATTTTTGGCGAGATCTGCTTTGGTTGCCTTCTCCAACGACCTGAAAAGTACTACTGTAGGTTTCGGAAACATAAACTGGTGCTTACTCGTTTACACGCCTTTCAATACCTTCCAGCCGCTTCAGTTCGTTATCTTTCTTTCCAATCTGATGCTCCAGCGTCCTAACCTCTTCCTCCAGCTGTACCCGCTTCTCCTGAGCTTCTTTGTGTTCAGTGGTTAGCTCCTCTACCTGCCTTGCATACGAATCACCTTCTTCCCGTAATCTTGCCATTTCATTGAGCACATTCTTATAAAGCTCCTCCTTGTCTTGATGGAATTGACGAGCTGCTTCCTTGTCAAATTCCGATTGTTTCTCATATAACTGAAGAAAGTGGACACCGCTCAATTTTTGACACGGCTCAATCAATAATCGTACCTGAAGTTTGGTTAGAAGACTCTTATGGTCGTCTTTGACAGCATCCCTCTCCTCCGTTAAGAGTGATAGTTGCTTCTTTTGGGCTTCCATTTCTCGCTTCAATGCATTGATTGTAGACTGTCCAGCTTCAATACGCGCCTCGCTCAGCTTCACCTGACTCTTCAACTCTACGCATTCACTATTCTGCTTATCAATTTCTGCTCGAAGAAGTTCCTCCATCTTTTTCTATAAAGCATCAATGTTTGAGATGAATGCAGATTTTCAACGCACCATTTCGTCCAAGGCTTTCTGACTGCTTGATTCACGCAGAGCGTCGCGATCGGCCACAGCAAGACGGAGCTCGTCTGCAGTTTTCGAAGCAGTGTCTTTCAAGCGCATGACCTCTGCTTCCCGCATAGCGTACTTGATTACAGCGTCATTTTTCTCTCTTTCACAAACTGCTAGTTTCTTGTTAAGCTAAATTGAATATACTTAACACTCTGAGCTTTGTCCTTCAGCCATACCTGCACCATACTGGTGTTCAGCTTCTCTGTAAGTTCAGCAATTGTATTCTTGAACTGCGATTCTTGGGCGGTTGAGCGGTCCCTTATAGCCTTCATCTGATATTCATACTCCAAGAGCTTCCTTTCGTTCTCTTCTGTTTTTGCTGAATGCGCCTGAAGGAGATAAGTAGATATCACAGCAATCAACGAGCAAAACTCACATTTTCAGAAGATTTCATTTTTTCCTCCATCTGGTCGCTATCCCGCAAAGCCTTCAACAACCGCTCACGATAGTCTCCATTCTCTTTTTCCAGCCTAAAACCTCCTCTTATTCGTACGTGGTTGAATTGTCATCACACCTATCAACTTCCTTACAAAGGATATTGTACTTTTCGTACAATGTAGAGAGCTTGTTTACATTGACAGTGGGGCCATCCGCAATTGACCCTGGATAGGAATCACTATCGCTGCTGATATGGAGATTTGCCAATGAAGAGCTAGTGGCATCGCACCAAGGTCGTGCTGTTTCTTCCACAGCGTCTGGCTCTGCGCCCTGAGATCGATCTTCCCCTGTATCCATGTCAATCAGCTCAAATCTTAAAGCATTCCCGCTTCTGAAATTACAAAAATTCCTGCACAAAATTCTTTCGAAAAGTTCCGGAAGACACGCATACAAACCAGTATCGTGAGAAATTCGAACAGACTAGTTGGGCGACTTTTCAGCTGTCTGGATTAATACACAACGCTGTAACACGGAATACAGTGAAGACCCAACTCAATAAAATGATTCGACTAATAATTTCTCGCTTCAACTTTCTACCGTGATAGTGGACGATCACATCAACAACTCAAATAAAAAAATAACATTTCATGGACTTGACCATAAGCAATAATCATACGTAACCGCTAAATTAAATTTTACTAAATCTTTTCAGAGTCAATCTAAGACATCGAAAGATTGAAAGCTTTCGTTTCAGTAGTAACTCCAGAAAGGTTCTGCTTCTTCTGGACAAGAGGAGGAGAGCGAAGTGGGAGTGGGGGAGCAGGCAAATCTCCGTACTGCTCTTCGTAAAATTTACGGAACGACTGGAAGTACGCCTGCTGTCCTCCAGCGAACTCAAACTCGGTGAGACGGCGCACTCCAAGATCAGCGAGGGTTGGTTCTCCAGTCATGACGTCGTTCGTTCCTTCCTAAAACGATCGAATGAAAAAGCTATACTCAAAACATCGTAACTCACAACATACTCAATCCATTCCCAGTTGATAGGCGTATCGCATTTGAAGATCTTGCTCCAAATCTGGCAACCAACTCCAAGCGCCCGGAAGTAGGGGTCGAACATGCCATGTCGCTTGTAGTCAAATCCAAACTGAGGAAGACAATGAGCTTTCAGGTACATAAAGTCAATCAGCTCAGACAACTTATAGCAGTGAGGTCCGACAAATTCATATGTTTTGCCGGCAGCGGTAGGATCCAGGGCGGCCTTCGACACGCCGAGAGCCACGTCATTTCCCTAAAAAACCCTAACAATTCACCGTATTGAATAGATCAACTTACGAAAATGGGCATTTTAAAAGTTTGCTCGCCAGCTTTGTAGAGCCATACGGAATCCAGAGGCGTCTTGCGATAACGAGAGACGTAGAAACGAATGAAAGAGTCCCACTCTCCATACATAAGAGCAGGTCGGATGATGGTCGCATCAGGGAACTCCTCGCGTACAGCGATTTCTCCACGGCCCTTGGTTCGGAGCCATTCTGAACCGTCCTTGAGCATGACAGATTTAGGAGTGGGAGTAGCATTCAGGGCAGAAACGTGGATAAAGCGTTCAACGCCCATTTCCCTGGCAATACGAGCCAAACGACGAGCACCATGTTCGTGGACATCGGCGTACGAATAGTTGCTGAAATGATCTGTTAAGCATCTTTAATGTTGTCAGCCCTAACAATACACAAAAATCAATGTAAACAATGAAAACCACTTACTTGGTCTGAATCTTCGAACCGATAAGGTTGATGACGATGTTGCTGTATTTCAGAGCATGACGGATGGATTCTTCATCCTTCAGTTCAAAGGGAGCGAAGTGGATTTGTCCCAACTCTCCGAGAACCTTGTGCTCACGCACATAGTACGGATCACAGCGGTACGGAACGACGATCTGTGTTCCCTGCTTTGCCAAGCGGTTGACCACGGGACGGCCGAGAAACCCGGTGGCGCCGAAAACTGTTACGACGTTTCCGGAGAAACTAGCCCGTCCACCTGCTCCCTTTCGCAGGCTGGCGTTGAAGCTGGAGATCATGCCTGCAACGATTGGAATCAGCGGTGACAACAACGGAACACGCACGCAAAATCCGGGAAACCGCGGACAATTTTCATATTCAAATTCGTGGATGCAGAAGCCAACAAGAGAAACTCGCACTCGCAGCGGTCCAAACGACCGACGACAAAACGTTGATCGTAATCGCGCTTTCGCATGGAAGTCGTGGTAGGACACTCGACGGCACGGTGAAGACGAAGCGAGTATGTTCAAGACGAAGCCGCAGAGTTGCTTCCGCCGAACTAAAATTCGCGCGGAGACGATTGAAATCGAGGAAAACTTCATCTCTGTTATAAGCTGCCATTTCAGCCAACTTCATGTGCACTACCAATTTATTTTTTGGGACAAAGTTTGAGTACTGAAGTGGTCTATTATGCTTTTTCAGGGTCCAATACAGCTTGTTGCTGTATTAATATCAGATTTTGCTTATTAGTACAATAGAAAATGTGTCAAAGCAGCTTTCAAGCGGACGTTTTGCATCAATCTTCGCACCATGCATCTCCATAAAAGGAAAATAAACTATGGGAGTTGGAGTTAAGCGATTATTATATACACATTGTTTCCTTACTGTTCTGTTCAGAATCGGTTTATGTAGATTCATTATAATAACAATTATGCGTGATATTGCATTCCGCCTTGCGCGAAAAGTAAGCTAGGGGTGCCGCTCACATTGTAGTTTATGTTTCGTCATCGTCATAGCTGAACTGCGCACAAAGCAGAACGAAAGGAGATGGAAGGAGCTCGCAGCTCGTACAGGGGTCATTGTTTGTCTCTATTTTCGACGCGCGTTTCTTCTTGCGTAGCTTTATACAACGCGTTCCTATATTTTGTCGATTTCAGAGATTATAATGTCCTGTTCCAATGAGCTTGTGAAGAAACTTCAGAATTTGAAATCATTCCGCATCCACACGGGCAACATCAACAATTTTGCTGAACTGAAGCTGAAACGCTTCAAGAACTCCGCTGAAGAGTTATCTGCTTGTCTCGATCTTCAGTTTAAAAAGCTAGATCATACTATTGACGTTGGGTAGGAGAAACGGACTCATGCTCTTTTATCATCGTTTTCAGCCCGAACGGAACTGTCCTGCTTTCCAAGTGTCTGCAGGACGTGAACTACGACCGCGATGATTTGAAGATTTCGCTGAAGGTTTTCCTCACTGAGTTTGACTTCGCACAAATAACGTCCGCCATCGATGCAACTCTGGATCAGCTGAAGACAGGAAACATCGAGCAAATTATTGTTTCATTCCCTGAATGCGACGGCGATTCGGATACTGTGGATCGCAAATGGCTGGAGGGTGTTGTCAGTATTTGGCAGAAGATTGAGAAACTGGTGGATTCTGGAAAAGTTGTGAGTGCTGGAGTCGCAGACTTGCAATTGAGCCACCTGGAAAAGCTGTACGATGAAGCCGAAGTGAAACCTTGCGTGAACCATTTCAACATCGAAGGATGTTGTGTGGTAAGTATATTACGAGGAAACGTTGAAAGGCATATTTGTGTCCAGGTGCCCCCAGAGCTGCAGGCCTATGCCCGTGAGCACGACATCCAGCTCCTGACTCACAATGATCCTAGTCCATTCCCTTTCAAGGAGGTCTTTGCCAAGGTCTGCGAACATCGTTGTGATTTCCAGCCGTGTGGGTTCAGCCCTGTTTGGGCGGCAAGGTACCTATAGTTCGTATTTTTGTTGAAAGCAAGCGCGATTACAGGTACACCGTGTGGGTGCAACGTCGTTCCATAATGGCATCAAAAGGCTATATCCTTCAGTTCGACGCTCGAAATTAGTTGGCTACACGATCTTTTAGATGAACACAACAGTTGACTTATTTACTACAGAATGACATTTCCTGTTAAATAATATATAAATGTGATGGCTGAAAAAGAAACGAACGAAACAAGAGGAGAGACATTTTTCCGGCGGTTTATTAAAACGCCCTCATTACTGAGAGCCATATCGCCTCTGGCGCTGTTTTCCTGCCGCCATCGAAGTGGCTGGTTAATTATTCGCAAGCAGATTTGCATTAGTTTGAACCAGACGCGTCCGTCCACTTGTGCCAAGTCGCGTGTGCTGCTATTTGCGTGACTGCTGAGCGATGCGCTCTCGTTCATAGCTTCTTCCAGTCGTTTTTGAGTGCCCACTCTCCTTCTGAAATGCGAAATTCTCCGAAGTTTTCATGAACGTTCTTATTTTCGTCTTTTTCTTGAGTTTCTCTCTTCTTTTGTTCGGTGTTTCAATTGCGTGGATTGATCTTAATCTCTACGGTTCTGGTCTCTACTTGGTAGGTACATCTTGACCGCAATGAACAAAAGGGTCGTCTCAATCCTTCCAGGTGCTCGTCTCGGTGGTCGTTGTGGTCATTGTACTCGCTTTCTGCCTCGTTGGCACGGACGAACAGGTCAGCCGCATTTACCTGTTACATTAATTCCAGTCCAAACATCGTTTATGACTGATCGGCGGATTGAAAGTAAAATCCGCATCGATGTGCCTTAATCCCTACCGGACTGGAGCGATTACCCCACAATTTGCACTGGCTATTTTCAGACTGAACCTACAGTCGCGAAACAGGTTTGGTCCACAACTCGGCAAACCATACGGAGATATGCGCCAATCCTGCCAAGCCGTACTGTATCAAAACAGGAAAACAAGCATCCGACTGTAGTGCTTCATAATGAAAACGGTGAATTCACTCGGGTGGTCATAAAAGACAGCAGCCCGGAACTAGCGTTAGGGGACCACTGCGAAATGTCCCCGTCATCCACGTCTTCAGCACAGACACCGTCTCTGCCGTCGCCCATAGAGGAACTGACAGGAAATGTTTACCTCTGATCTGTACTTAATAAATGGAACATCTTCGATTGTCGTTGTCCCTCAGTTCTACGCAGAAGGTCATCTGGCGAATGACTTGCGACGCGCGTGTCCTCTGGAAACTTGGCGACACGCCCGGTGCGCGGGTATTGAATATTGGATTTAGTCGGGAGATCAGCTAGTGAAATTGATACATACGCGACGCACCGGAAAACAATCAGAGTATGACGGGATTAAGCTTGGCTAACCTAAAAACCCGCATTCGAGCGGAGGGATGCTTCACTCGCTTCGAAGTTTTCGCCGTCCACCACGATGAGGCAAGTCTTCCGTTTGGCAGCTATTCAGATCGCCATTGTTTCAAGCGGTAAGTGAAACTGCTCTCACCAATTCTATTTCGAATTCTGGCTTCAGTGTTCGGTTGCCTGCCTACTCCCGGGCTCTACCAACCCTACTATTCCGGCGGCTACAGTGTTCCTAGTCCTTACTTTCGCGGCCCTTATCGCACTCAGCAGAATAAAGATGCCGCCGTCGGGACTACGTCCTTGCTCAACTGTCGAGTCTTTGACAGCGACTGTCGCTGGTCGAACACAAACCAAGATGACATGGATTGGAAGATCTTCTCTTCATCCCCCGAAGCGGACCGTTGGCTTCCCGGTTTAGCCGTCTCTAATCTTCCTGGTTTGAGGTTCTGTGAAGCAGTTTATAGTTTTGATTTACAGATCGTAGCGCTGCCGTGCTGATTTCTCCTCCCCGAAATGGATGGGAATCTGGACAACTGGTTTCGGACCCTCTACCATGCATGAACGCACCCTTAAGATTCACGGCTACTGTTTGGCACAGTCTGGCTGAAAACGAATATGAACAACCCAACCTACAGGTAACACAATCATTATAATAATTTTTCATCGAGCGCCTTAGGTTTGCTCGCAAAACGTCGACGCTAACGTTCCACCAACAAACTGCGTTGCTTTTCCCATTCAAAACGGCGTTTCGACAACAGTGAAGCTGAGAGCTCCGAAATTCCCAGAGCGACCAACACAGTTGATCATTCTGGGGGACAATTTTGTCAGCAACCGCGGAGGAGCCATTTTCCTGCAAGATATCAGCGTCGAAGGACATCTCAGCTGCCGCGATAGTTCCGAAACTCAGCTAATCTCCAATGCCCTTAGCAATAGCCACAACAGTTTTGATGAAAACAGATTTGCCAGTTCGAGTGGCAGTTTCCAGCGATCGGAAACATTCCGGGCACCAGCGAAGGTGGTTCCGACGCACGACGACGTTTTCCAGACATGCCTTTCTCTGACATGCAATCCAGCCGGTAGAAGAGGAAAATCATCAGCCAGATAATATGCGTATTTTCTTGCAGAATCGGAGTGCAAATGGTACATGGCCAGTCCAGACAAATGGGAAGTTGCGCAGTCTCAGAGAATGGCTAACCCTTTGACAGGGGTCCACGTTCCCCCCTCCGGAGGTTTGGACCCGCTAGATCATTCTTCCGATTGCAATTAATATTTAGAAAGTGGCTTCCTCGTAGCTTCCTTCAAAAGTGCTTCAAGGCGTCCTTACGTACTCAGCAGTGGCCCCATAAGTGTTCCACAAACCGGCGATCGAGGGCTCTTCTTCTGTTTCTATGAATACATGGCCACCGAAGGTCTTCGATTAGCTCTATGCTCTGACCGCCAGGGATCCCGATGCTTCTACCAGCGCAAAACCCTTGCCCTCCAGTCCGTCGATGTGAGTGCTTCTTTGGCATTTTCTTCATTTTGAGTATCTTCTTTCAGCAGAACCGACGATGGAATTACAAGTGCGTACAGCTTCCTCCTGGCCAATACGAAGTGAACGTGATTGCCGAGAATCTGGGCGACAATCGCGGCGATATCGGCTTCGTCCCAACCCGAGTGGCTCGAGATCACGACGGCCTTGAATCGGCTTGCTGATGAGACGCTTGCACATATCTGCAAATTCACTTATAAAACTATAATGGTTGATTTCTGCACAAAACGCGTTTTTGAATTTGTTGAAGTGCTCTGTGCAACATGTAAATTTGTCACTTTCGCATAAACAGCATTTATTAATGAATAGAAAAGAAACACAAGTGAAAGAAAACTTGTTCACGGCCACTTACCCCGTTTTGCCCCCGTTTTACTTCTTAAGAGTTCCAAACTTTCGCGACTTGCTTTCAATGTGCGATCCTTTAACCTGCGCCAGAAGAGGAATCTCGAAAAGCCGGTAGAAACCTTTGTATCCTTCGGCGGCTCAATTGGTCCGTCTGTAGCCGAGGTTCCTATTGATCGCCCACCTACTGGCGCGGTATTGTATGTATTTAATTGGGCTGTTCTCATTCCTGGAACCCCATCTCTTTACTAAAGGAGTTCTTAATCGCCTTTACGAGCGTCATCGGTTCATGCAACACTTGAGTGACCGAGCGCCGCTCGAACTTGTGCGGCTACTCGCTCATTCGCTACAAGACGACACTGTCGCATAAACTGTCGGTTCTTCACCAACAATGAGGCTTCAATTTGCGAGCGTATTTCTTTGTCTCTTTTCGATATTTGTTGCTTTTGGTGAGTCTTCCTCTTTTTTGTTGTTATCTTTTCTCATGTTGATTCGCGTTTAGGAGCGTGTTGTGTGTCCCAAGGGTGTGGTCAGCCGATGGGATATTGTCCTGCGTATGCTCAGGCTGCAGCTCCGTATTCCGCCTATCAGACAGATAATTCTTTGAATGGTAGGCTAATACCTGCAATTTATAAGCACATTAAACACTATTCCACAGCATTCCTTGGGTCGCGTGTCACTGCCAAGGCTTACAGCGGCGGAGGAAAAGGTGCGTTCATATCTAAAGACCTGGATCTTCTTTGCCAAGATCTCCACAGTTGCCAGTGGCAAAATGACGATAGCGACGAATTGGACTGGGTGCACGGTGAGGGGAATGTGGATGTGGACAGACTGCGGATGATCACAGGCTCAAATATTATGCCAGGTGAGTTGTTCAATAAGTTTTGCGTTATTTTTATTCAATTTCGTAGGCCGCGACTTCTTCATTCTCGCCTCCGACCCCAAACCAGCAGAAGCTGCTGGACTTCTTGTCAGCGACCCAATCAGCTGCCAGAAAGAAATGGGCATTTTGACGCTGCAGATGTGGAGAAGCCGTTCTCTGATTCCTGGTCAAGAGCCCGACTTGGATATTTGCGTTCGGAAAATGAATTCGCCCGAACTCCGGTTTTGTCAAACGGTGCAACCCGATGTTAACAACCTGGTCCGAGCGGAAATCCCACCGACCGAACAACCGTTTTATGTGAGTGGATGGTTTGTTTACTAGCGCTTCATGCTGTTTTAGATCGTCATTAAGGGATACGGGTTCGAGAATAGCCCCGAAGGAGGACTGATCCTTATTGACCACATCAGCTATGCCGCTTCCGTAGAAAACATAGCCAACTGTGAAGGCGACGTGGAAGCCATCGTTCCTCTTTCGTCAGCCAGCAGCGATAATGAAATAGTTGAAGATTATTCCGGTAAACGTTTACTCGGTCCTTTGTGTATTTTGCGTATTCTTTAAGACCACCATTCTGCAACTGTTCCGAAAGTGTTTCGACCTGACAACGTGGTGATGCTCGTGGATCGAGATTCACAAATCGAGAAATCAGATTTTGGATCTGTTAGAAGAGTTGAGGAGAAAATTGGGAAATCATCTCTGACTGACGTTTCGAATGACATCCCACATCCGTTGATCTACGAGTCGTGCCTGCTTGTCAAGTGCACCAAGGGAAAACTTTCAACCTCTAATTTTTGCGGATACAATCCTCGTGGCCATGGCGCTCTAGGTGCCGGCATTGAAGGCTGGCAGACAGTAAACATATCGACGAACGTGGCGAATCGCCTGACTGGCGTTCACGACATGCCATCCTCCGGAGGTTTCATCCAATACCATTTGGGTTGAATGAGTGCAAACAACTTCTTTTAGAGCAAAACATTCTGGCCGTGACGTTTCCGAGCCGGCCTCAGAGTTCTCATCAGACAAATCGTTTCGTCTTAGAATCTCCCTATCTCGAGTTCCCCTCAAACGACCCTCTTTATTTGGGTTTCCGAAGATACATCGCCGTTCATGGAATCGAGCTTTCAGTATGCGGAGACGCGGAAGCAAACAATTGCTTCTATCATTACCCCCCGCGTGGTCAAACATCCTTTTTGTTGATGAAAAGAAGTTGGCACGCAGAAAAGATTCGACTCCCCGCAAATCTCAATAAAGTAAGCCCGAATCTCGGTTGCCTTTGAAGCTGATTGAATGCTCACTTTCAGCTCTTTATAATTGCTCAAAACAGTCGAAGCGGCAAACGAAACGCTGGCCAAATTGGGATTGCCGATATACAGCTCTACCGTAGTGACGCCGTTAAGCCCATTTGTTGAGAATTCCAGCTTGTTCAAACATATTTATGAGGCGTATTAAAGTTAGTTTCACATCACACGTCTGTCTTCGCTCAGAGACAGCATTATCGGACAATATACTGCGAGTGCTCTACCGTAATCTCATGTGGAGAAGACGTCTGTCTGTCGAGCAAAAATCATTGGATTTCCTGACAAATATAGATATTACGCAGTTTATTTTAATCCGCCGAGCGAAGCCTTTCTGCAGCTCGAAGATGCGACACGAAAACGCTTCGTCACATTCTTCCTGCGTTCGTTCCGGCCGCGAAAACAAGGGCTTAAAAGTCGGCACAAATGCCAAAGATGATTTCTTAAGCGATTGCGTAGGAACGCCCCACATGATGAGCTGAATTTATATTGCGGTCTTAAAAACGGCGATTCTCCGCAACGCGTTGATATTAGAAATTGTGTACTTTTGTTTTGAGTCTGATGAATGGATAACTAACTAATCTGCCTACGTGGGACATCTTGACAATTCCAAGAAAGAAAGGCGTAATTTTCTTGAATTGGCCTGAATATCATTCGTGAATATCATCCGGTTGCTCTGTGAGTCGATCGACTTGACAGTAGATTCTCGATTTAAGCTAAAGGGGCTATTCATTCTTTTTCATATAAATAAATAAAATATCAATTCTAGCCCCGAGCACACAAAATATGTCTTCTTCACTCTTCTTCAATTTATTTTGCATGCAAGCTCGTGATCACGAGTAACAGAAAATTCCGTTCTTAAGCGGAGAATCCCGAATGCGGGATCGAGGTTCCGAGAGAATGTTTTTGGACCGTCCGTGTCCGTGCCACATCACACATTAATACGCTGTAACCTTTCTGTGCATCGCTCTTCAGAGTTCAATACGCACTTTCTGTTCTCCTCGACGAGGCCGTGGGCACATCGGCATAAAATGTAACATATGCACAAATCAGCCCTCGCGCGGCTTGGCCGAAGGGCTCTACCCTAATTGGGCGCGTGAGTGTGGACGTTAGCAGCATTAATTATTTGGGATGCAGCGCGGATTTGTTGCTGTCGTGCCAGATAGCCTCGGGGCTACTCATCTCCTATGGCTCTTCCTCAAATGTCAGCCACTCATAGCATGTCGCCTTAAGAGGGTCTCTCATTAGTCTCACTTTGCATATATTTTGCCGCGAGACCGTTGACACACGAAACATTTCATGACGCGAGCCGAGAGGCTTCCTCGCGCGCTGCGCTTTCCGCTGCCGCTGGAAGGGCAACTGGCGTACTGACCAAAGTGGCTTCAGTGAAGTGCCCAAAGTTTGTCGTCCGGACGGGAGACGTTCCCCTGTTTAGTATAATTAGCAAATGAGTGTAATAATCGATTACCACCACTTACGCGCAATGAGGGATGAAGGGAGATGAAAATTGAAGCTCTTAATGCCGCGGATTGTCTCATATACCTAAAGCCCCTTTCGCGCGCTGCTAGTCGTCCTCGTCTATCGGCCCGGGGCTGAACACGTCCTCCTCCCGTGTTCTGTCGCTTCCCTGCTTATCTACGCCTTCCGTGAATTATTTCATCAATTGAGCGCAACTTTTCGCGATTCCATCAAGGGCCCTTCGCAATAAACTTTCCGCGGCCATCACTAGTAAGCTTGGAACTCTGTGGACAACGCTCCTATTCCGCTTCGCTTTACTTATGAGCTTGATTCAGCGCTATCCCACATTCCCATGAATTGCGCGCCCGCTTCTCGTGCGTTTTATGCCTCTTAGCATGGCCCCATTACGCGTAATTGTTTCGAAGTGTTGCCAAACCCGTCAGCACACTTTGCGCAATCAACCTTCTTCATCCGTAAGCGTTGAAGCACGTCGAAACGATTCAAGCGTGCTTCGCTTTTGACTTGAACAAAGGGATAAATGTGAGGAATGCTCAAAAACAACAACCCTTTGACGCAAATTATATCCCAGAAGTCTTAAGCCTTCCAAGTTAGCTCCCACGTACGTCACACGCGTGTGGGGATAAAAGTGCTCTTTCAACATCCCAAAGTTCTTTTAACTTTTCCTCTCGTCACTCTGCCTCTTCGCGGCACCTACAGACCATCCCTTCTTCTGTCAAAATTAATTTTATAACTGGGCACAATTTGGTTTACGACAACAACTTGGCGCTAGTGCCGGCATAAGTTGAAAGCAAGCAGCTCGGTGTGGCAGCGCGCGCGTCGCTAATATCGCATCACCCACCATTCAGTGTTATGAACTCATCTTTAGCCAGAAAGAAACCATCGGCGTCCGTTTGTTTTCGTGTGTGCTACCATATGTTCCCGTGCTGTCGTCCTCTTCTCAACATCCTCACGCACTGCTGCGTACTGGCCGATGGATGGAATACGAATCGACTTTTGCTGATTAGCTTCATAATTCTGATCGTTCTCTCAATGGGACCAAGTCCGCCATCTGTTCACATCACTATTTTCCATGTCGTTGCGCCGTTCTCTGTTAGAGACTGCTTCAAGATTCTTAGCTGGAACCAAGTGAACCAAGTGTTTGGCGATCACAGCGTTGTTGGACAATAGTTCCGTTTGCAACTCAGTTCAGTTCAGAGCAGGTCCATCTCGCAATGATTGCCAGTCCTCTCAAAAGCGCGCCTCTCTCTGAACAAACGGTCCTAATTGATTGGAAGAGTTAATTGTTTTCACGCTTATTACTCTCAGTTTCCCCTTTTTAAGCCCACTGATTGCTGCAATACATTCCCAACATCTGCCATTCGCCCGCACTAGCTCTATAAAATGTTTATTTGAAGCAGTCATGTCGTCGGTCGCTCGCAAAAACACTGAACAGAGCTTTGGTCTGGGAGATTCGGCATTTCTGGACGCTTTCTAGTCGGTCGCTGTTCGGTCCCCGAGATTACAAGTCGTGAAGATCCAGGATTATACGTTCTTTCCGAATCAGACCTCTTCCCTCGATAAGACAACAACAGCGTGTGCTCTTATGCGCATTTGAATTCATGTTTTTATGGCTTTTGTGCTGTAAACACGTATCACCCTCAGAAATCGGCGCTCCAATGTATAGCCATCTTGTGACTCTGGCAGCTCTGGCAGGGATAACGTTTTGTTACATTTTGATCAGAAGCGCGTTGGATAAACATTGGGACAAACCAGATAGCTGTGGATAACGTGCGAGAAGCCAATCCACTTGCTTAAGATCAACGCGCACTGTGCAGGCAGAAGCAGTCTGTCTGTCGCTTTTATCCGACAGTGGTCCAACAAAGCAGTCGGCTAACGCTGACAGCGATCACCGCGTTTAACGTTCTCACTCTGACTCAGCACATATATCTCTTCCACCCGACTCCGAGATGATGCCGCTTCGGCAGATCAGTCACCTTCGCACTCATTTCCCCGTCTCCTCCTTCCTAGTTCCTACCGGTTGTTTTCACTTTTATTTCCCCGATTTTCGTTTTTAGATTTGTTCAAAGCGGATTTCGTCACGATCCGTGTGAAAACGTCTCATAAAACTCTAATGTCTTTGATGGAATAATTAAATGCGTGGGTCTTGAGAAGTTCGTCGAGCAAAGTTCTTTTCAAGCTATCACAATAGTACTTATTTTCCAATTTGCAGATTCTCTGGACATCCGAAATCCAGTCACGCATTCTTTCGATCGACCAAATCAGCACACGATTCCCACATTCAGAATGGTATGTCTGTTTTCAGTTCGCGGGTAAAAGGGACGTAATGCTGCTCGTAAGAGATGAGATAGGCCCTAGCTGCTGTTGGAACATCTGTAAGGGTCCGATCGAACGCCTGGCGGCTATCGATTAATTGGCGCAAGAAGACATTTGCGCTATTCTTGAGATCCGCGCCCGTCTCTTCAGCAGCTCCCAGCCCGATCCTACTCAACAACGCAGAAAAGCCAGCTGTGAGGGGTACTGTGCCGCATGTTTGGTTGACCCAGTCGACAAATGGGAATGGAAACTTCGCGATGGACGGGACGCACACTCTTTTCCTTCCGTTGTTCGCGTGCGCAAGCCTAGAAATTTTGACTTCTGCCCACCGTATCGGTTTCCTCCGGCCCTTGTTTATTGATCTGATGTAATCCAATACTCGCGGGTAAGCATACGTGCTTGCTGAAGCCTGTAACTTTTGCCCACTTAAGTGATAATGTTGACCTGCCCTCGCTTAAGTGTTCGACTCTTGCGAGTAAGCGGAAATGCACTTAAGAGGCAGACTGACTGCTCCCCTCGTTGCGGTAGGACCGCGCGGATGGAAGCAACAGCCTAACTGAGCGTTCCGTGACCAAAGCGACACCTCTGCCAGAACCGAGATTCATCTCGGTTCTAGCCTGATTAGGTTGTCCACATAAAAAGGCTTCTCGGCGCGTCGGCGCTCAACTTTCCTCTTCACCCTCACTCAAATATTTGTTTTCGTTCCTTTGCGGCACATATGAAGAGAAGCCGTGCTATAGTTGCGCCTCTCTAATTACGCTTTATCTCACAACTACTGAATTCTATATGAGCGCACCGACCGGACGGCCCCACTTATTTGAAAAAACGGCAAAAATAATTGGTTTCTTCACGTGACTGACAATTCAATGAACCGAGAAGTCATATGCGTTCCGTTTTTCAGTGTAATGTTGCGAAAGGCTCTGGCAGCTCTGGCCCCTTTGTCCTCTTTGAGACTGTTCCTTTCGGCGTGCCGCTAACATAAGCGCTTCTTTTTTCTGGTCGAACCCAGGTGGTAAATCCAACCTTTGATTAAAGAGACTCCAAATTCGCACTTGAGTCTGGCATCAAGTGGGCATCTCTCCGATCCACGTCGTCACGATAATGCCCTCGTTGTTCTTCTCTTCTTCGTAAGCGTAATCTAATTTATCGACTCGTGATTGTTGATTGGATTTAGCGGTAAGGGTGCGCGATGCAACGTTTAGGTGCTTCTTACACACATAGTGCTTTGTCCATCTTGAACTGAACATGGTTTTTGCGGCATTGTAGTCGCAAAGTTATGGCTAGGGTTACTGTAGGCAGGCGGCGTCTCTTTCTCGACATTCCGTTATCACTCGCAAACCCCAAAAGCGCGCCCAGAGAAGCTCGCGGGCGCGGGGCGGAGCGCGCGCTGATAGGAGACAGTACTGCCTTCCCCGTTCTCTCAAATGGTCCCTCAGATTGAACTAAATGAAATATTGGCGGATTCCTTCGTCCCTTGAAATCCCCTTCAAAACAAGGCATTAATGGCGCTCGTTTTTGAAACAGTTCGTGCCAAGAGCCTTAGTTCATCCTTGTGCGTCCTCACTTGTCCGGCGCCGTTTGTTCGTTCGTCCTTCTCTCGTTCGTCCGCCAACGTCTTGCGCTCGTCAAACTCACTCTTATGCGCGCGATGCGCATTCTGCCAGACATGCTTTCCCGGAATCGCGCAACCTTAAAGACGTCTTCTGTGAGAATTTATTTAAAAAAACGACAGCGGTATGTGTTTCAAGACGATAGACAGGCTCTTCAGCAGTGAATGATGCTTTCTTTGTGGAATTTAGTCCGTCAGCCACATCCAAAAGATGTCCCGTTTGCATGTAAACGTCTGACTGAGTCTCGCTTGCTTTTCCAACACAGGTAGTTCGGCCGTGGACAATCTCTTTCTCACCGCCACTCTAATGGTGTCAATTGCTTTTATCACATAATTACACTCGTTACACTTCTTTCTGTGTTCTTCTTATCTCAGATCGCACATCACTACAGCTTACTGGAAAGAATTTCTACCGCTTTTCCCTTCTAGTGATTTTTCGTCCTTTCAGAATATGCAAACGTTGTACCAGCTGAGTACGACGCCAGCTGCTTTCCAGACTCCCGGAACGGTTGGAACGAACCTGACGGGAGTTCCTGTACTCAATGGAGTTGCACTTATGCAGCATTTCCAGGCAGCTCAAGCCCAGTCTTATGCCGCTGTCAACGGTATGTCGCACTTGCGACTGTAGGCACTCACTCATTTCTGTTTCAGCAATACCCTCGCTCGCCACCACTGCCAGTTCGTCGTGTGGTCAAGATGCCATTGTGACCTCTTCCCCTCAAACATCGCCAAAAGTGGATCCTTTACCGACGGAACTTGGAAACGTTTCTGTGTCCAATTCGAATGAAACAGACGCTCTCACAATTCAGACTACCTCGATTGGGCCTCAACTTCCCGGATCAACCGAGAATACGGTACACTGCAGCTTTTGTGCTACTCACGTTTTGGTTTTATTTCAGTCGTTTTCATGCGGACAGTCAACCCCAAACTCTGAGAACAGCGGCTCCGTAGACAACGGACCGAAACGCCTTCACGTGTCGAATATTCCATTTAGGTTTCGGGATCCCGACCTGAAAGCAATGTTTGAGCGGTTCGGTCCTGTAAGCGACGTAGAAATAATTTTCAACGAGCGAGGTAGCAAAGTAAGTCATGACTATCATAAACTAATTTAGTCGATTCTGTTTTTTGCAGGGTTTCGGTTTCGTGACGATGGAGAAATCAAGTGACGCAGAGAAAGCCCGTCTGGAGCTGCATGGCTCGACCGTGGAAGGGCGCAAGATTGAGGTAACGTTTTAAGTGTGTTGTATCTGCCTGCTCAAATGACGTCCGCTGAACGTTTGTGTTTCCTCATTTACAAAGCTTATGCGTTTGCACGTGCAGGATCTCTTCAAGAGGCATGTATTTGAAAGGGTCTCCCTGGTTTGTGAGCACACTGCCCCCTACACATATCTCTCTGAGCCCTTCCCTTGGCATTTGGGAACCTTTTCGTTACTTCCAACTTCTTTTCATTTTACCCGTTTGCTATGTCTATGTCATTGTTTCTAATGCAAGCCATTTTGAGGTGAACTGTGCTACTGCTCGGATTCATGCGAAAAAACCGAAAATGGCAACTGGTGAGCTTTTTATGTTTGTTTTATTTATTGAATCGAACGGATCTTTGTGGACTGAAGATTTTCGCGGAGTACTTTCGATCTGTACTCTCAATCTTCTGATGCATGATTGCACCGCTGGGTGGATCACTTGTTAGAATAGTTAACTTAAGTTTTGTTTTTACCGAATCCGAATATTGGCATGTTTTTCTCTGTTGTAGGGGCCGATACAATCGCCGCAGTCTTGCACGGAGCTTCTTACCAACAAGCAGTGAATAGCAACAGAATGTTCCTGCGGACTCCTCTGGCTCAGGCTTTGGCCATGCGTAATCTGGGGTTACAGAGCCAACTTCTAGCTGGTGCGCAGTCTCAAGTGCCTCTGCTGGGTCACATCGCTACTCCTGGAATCTTACTAGGCACAGGAGCAACAGCCTTGGCGACTCAAGCCGCTCCCCAGATTCCATCTTCCGTAGCTTACGATCCAACCTCGTTACTTAACGAAGCTGCCCGTATTCAGCTCGCAGCTCAAGGTGCGTTGAAGCGAGGTGTGAAGGTTTCGAACGGTTTCTTTTCAGCCGCTGCCCGAACTGTTGGAGTGGCCGCACCTGTAACGCAATTGGGAGATCAGTACTTAGCTGGTGGCCTGACAGCGGCCATTCCTGGCTTTCCAGCAGTCGCCACATATCGAGCTCTAAACCGGTTTTCACCCTACTGAAAAAGGTGTTCAGGTTCGAATTTAGCAGGTGCTTCTGCATGTTTTCACGGGGTTTCCTATAAAATACGCAACTAACGTTTATCTCCTCCTTCTTGTACTTTCAAGTTTCACCCTCTTTGTTCTTCTTGGGCTCGTCCTACAATTTACTTTTAATGCCTTGCGCATTCAGTTGTACATAAGAATGTATTTTCTCATCTCACATGATGTGCAATGACGACTGATATCTCATATCTTCAAACGCGATTATAGTGTTCTCCCTGCACAAGCTGTCTGTAGCTGCACCGCGATCACACCTTCGACAGGTTCGCCCTCGCATGACATCTGTGCTTGTGTTTCCTTGCTTCTCCATTGTCACACGTGATCTTTTCAACGTCTTTAACGCACCCAATTCATGCTTTAAAACTTCTCGGCAATGCCGTATGGTACTAGTCTTATTGTGCTGTTCAACCTCAATTTACAATTGCTGTTTTCATTGATTTTATGTTTCGATCTCTTTTGGTACCCTTTGCTCGTAATTTGACTCTGCGTTTCATAATTTGTGGACTGGATGCTGCTCGAGTATGAATGAATTCTTTTAGTGGCACACACAAACACACCACACACAGCTCACTCTGGTTGGTTGGCTTGATTCAAATGGTTGCCCGGCCCGTTCCTTCCACTCTCGCGCTCGCCTTGTTCTCCCTCTACGGGTTTTGGTTGGCGTTTCCACCGGACGCCGTCAGTGCTATTGAATGCTTTAAATACCACGATTTTTCCGAAGAAGGTAAGCAGCGAATCATCACGAAAGGATTCTGCGGGGCCAGCAATGGATACTGCGTGAAGGCCGTCTACTCGGACCCCAATTTCCGGCACAAGAATGGGATTTCCTACGGATGTGACAAGACCGATTGTGTCGGCGTCGGCAATCCGGACTACGGATGGAATCTCGACGGCTGTAAGCACAACGAAGATTACGGTCAGGACGGCTTCATTTGCTGCTGCACCACGGAGCTCTGCAATGGAACATCGCAGAACCGATCTCATCTTTATTCGCTCACCATTCTCCTATTCTTCTTTTTGTTCACGCGAGTTTGATCCTCGCACTCTCGCTCTAAGGTATATTGAACCCTTCGCTTGATCTATCTGGTTGTCGATCCTCCACATTCTTTGCTAATCAATACTGCCTCAAGGGTTTTTCTTTCACACTTTCTTTTCGGTGCTATGCATTGTTGCAATAAAAAGATCGTCGATGTAAATTAAAGAGTTATTTGAAATGCATGTGGCCTCCTCCAACGTAGTCTTAAACGGGACACTAATTATGCACATCGCAAGCGTTGTCGTGACGCAAATCGGTTTGTCCTCTGCTCATATTGGGTCTGGGTGGTTCGCAGTGATGCATGCTTTAATTTCAGTACCGTGCGAACTTGAATACTATTATGAATGCAAATAAGTTCAAAACAATGAGGAACTATGTTCAGAACTATTTTCATGCATCCACAATTCACCTTCCTCGTCCCTCAAGTCACCTTCCTCGTACCTCAACCCCTCAAGTCGCCCAATTTTTACAGGAACATTTTTAATATAGATACAACAATAAAATACGTGATAATTAGAATTATATTATGTGAATGGATTGTAACCGCACGATATCTACAACGACGATCGACCTCGACAAGTTCCACCACCAGGTCCATTAGACTCTTCGGCTTGGTCGCCAATATCCTTCTTCTGAGCTAACTTCTGCTCCAGTATCAACGCCATAAATTTCCGGGCCTTTTCCTTTCTCTGTTGCTGCATTCGCATCTTGTCATCATGTTCTTGAGTTGCAGATTTGGTCGAAACGCACGAGCTAGGACGCTCAAGAAGTTCAGCGATATCGTCATCCGTGTCATATAACTTCCGTTTGCGATTGTCTTAAAGCGTAAATTGAAGTGTTTTTCCACTACTGGTAAAACATACCAGTGAAGGGAACTTCAGACAAGGGAATTTTGCTCGCAGATGGAAACCACTTTTTGAACTCAGGGCTCAGATCATTGTCTCCGACAGGAGTTGCATATTTTCCGTCTGTAGCAGCTATTTGCGAAAACAAACGGATTTGATAGTACATAAAGTACTTGTCCGCTGTATTCAGAAAGTCGAAGTTAAGTTCTGGACGACCTTAATTTAAAAGAAACTAGAAAAAATGGACAAAACGCAATGAAAAATACCTTTCAAATACTCTTCTCCTTTCACCCCGTATTTCGACACGTAGATCACTGCGTTTTCGACTACGTCGAGTGTCGTTTGCAGTGAAGGAGTGGCGACAATAATGTTGGATCGATGAACTTCGTCAAAGCTCTTTCCATAAAATTCTTTATACCAAGCCAGGTACTTATCGACATCGTCAAAATGTGGCTGCAGCTCCGTACGGATTCGAGCATTGCTGTCAACTTGACTGAAACTCAAGAGATTAGAAATCGATGTAGTTATATGTCAATTAAATAAAACTGCTCAAACCCTTTTCTAGTTGAAGTCTTTAATTCTGAATGACGAACATACCAGGTTTGACGCGGAATGTGCTGAGCCAGCATAGCGTACATTGATTTCTAAATGAACTAATGAATGCTGAGTTGTGGCGCAAAAATTTACCTTGCTCGACTTCTGTAATGTTGGCAAGTTCACTGTGACCGCGTTTTTTCCAGAAGGTCGCACTGATGGCCCAAAGACAGGCTGAGATTTTTCCATCTCACCAGGTGACTTTCTGTGTACCATAAGAGATGGATGCAGGTAGTCGTCATCATCGGATCCATCGGAGTCTGAGTCATCGCTACCGTGGGCTATAAGAAAAGGAGTTAAAGTCGAGTCAAATATTTGAGATACTTGACGAATATCGACGTTTTTGTTGTTAAAATGAATACAATGTATGTTAATATAAACACAATTAATAAACCTCACCGAGAGCGATGGCTGCGAGAGCATTAACTGGTTTTCCATTGTGATCAGTCAATTTAGCCTTCTTCTCAACAGGACGAGGTTCACTTTTGGGCTGTGGCGAAGGATAGCGGCCTTCTCGAATGCATTTTAAGACAACCTTGTAGTAAGGATTCAAAGCATTCTCGAAATCCAGAAACGTAAACTAAATTTTCGGTTAAGTTGAAGGTGTAAATAGTCACCAAACCTTTTCGTAATTATCACGCTCTTTTGTCTTGATGACAATTTCCATCTGCGAACCCTGAGCGATAATAAAACGAGCAGTCTTTTCAATAATTTCATGCTGCCTCATCGTTTCGGGCTAAATCCAAAAATATAGAATACAAAGCTTGCTGTATAAGCATCTCTTACCAATGTGAGACCAAATGGAGGCTTGAAACCTTCAGGGACTTTATAAGGTTCAGGGGCAGATTCCTCCACACTTGCTGGCTCTTTCTTTTCATAACTAAATCCGATTTCAGCCCCTTTTCCATTAGAAGGATTTGACTTTTCTGAAAAAAATTAGCCTGTTAAAATTCGTACTAAAAAATCTAGCACCTTTTTCATGTTGGATGTCGCGATACATGTCAAGGTAACGCTCCTCTTCACACGCCTCTTCTTCGACAATTTCGGCAGAATCCTCATCTGTAGGAGGCGCAGGATCGCCAGTTGGTGGCTTCGGGATATGTGACAAGTGCAGACGACCATCGAACCTAAATAAGTACGAAACTAATTTCGGAAAAGAGCATTGGACCAGAACACCGATAAAGTTAAAACTCGCGAATTTTTTTTTGACTTACGAAACACATCCTCTCTCTCAGAACCGCACATATAGCGATTGTATTACATTTAATCACACAATCGCCTCGCTCAGAAGAGCGAAAATACGTTTTTATGTCGTTGAGCAAATGAACCGTTTGGAATGGTGGCCGATAGCACACGATCCAAACATTCAAAAGCAGGAAGGATGATGAAGACGGTCTGCCCCGACCCGTTGTGTTGCCTAAAATAATACACTATGAGAAAGACAGTGAAAACGAAATGACGGAAAGCAGGCATACCGGGACCAGCACAGACTTCATACAAACGGATCAAGAAATGCTCAGGCCATTTCAGATCTTAAATAAGTCAAAGTAAATCTTGTAAACAATCACAAAATGAATTGATCAATCAATTTGAAATAAAAATGAGCGATTCTTACCTTGATGGCCGTCCTGCGAGACGAAGTCGAGTGTACACACCTGCAAATTCTGATGCCACGAGAGACGGAAACAGCGGCTTCCACGTAATATTCGCGCTCGGCATAGAGCTTAGAACTTACCGGTCAAGGCGCAATTCTTCTCCTCCGATGACGTAAGGAACCAAACGCTCTTCTTCGGTCGGGTCTGACGGTTTCGGCACAAAAAGTCGGCATCCGTACCCGAAAACAAGTAGTTCCTGATCAGCATCCTTGAAATTTTTCGTCTAAAATAGTTCTTAAATTGCTGTTTCCAAAATATTCTAGAACCTGGTTTCTGGATGAAGTCGATTCCATTGTTAATGAGCAGTGTCGGATCTCAGTGAGCATCCGAGCACCTGAAATCGCGAATCCCATTACTCTCGCCAAAAAAGAGCTGAAGAACAAATAGAACATGAAACACAAGGAGCACACGCCCAAATACAGAAAAAGGTAATGTGGCACACGAAAACAAGGAGAGAAGCTGACGTGAGAAGGCGACAGCTGCGAAGCAAAACTTCGCCTGCAAACAACGTTGCGACCGAACGTACGAAGAATCGCAAGCCGGCGTTGCTCGCAGATGTTCGCGAGATCGATTCAATCCAAGACGAGCTCTTCTCCGAACAGAACTTCTCTCTCGCGCGACTGGCCAGTTTTTCCGCTTTTTCCTGGTTTTTTCAATGGGCAAATGAGATTTCTTAAAGGCAGGTCTATTTCATTTTCCGGCCAGACTTGTTATTTCTGTACTTTTGCACCCAGTAGGCTCAAAGATAAGTTACCAACGACTAGGAATTCCCTCCTTTTGGACTACGTTTCTTTTACACGTTTCTTTATGGATTGATTGCGCTTTGTTCATCGCGTAAACATGACGTTATTGGAATGGGATCACAAGCACACTTTTGGCGCATAGCTTTTAGGGAGTTGCAAGTTCTGTAGCAGCGTGGATGAAGGTAGCTGAAGTTAACGGTCGCTTGTTGTGTCAAGAAAGAAAACATTTCAGTTCAACTAATACTGACTTCTAGCCATAGATGGGATCTTGTGGGTTGCGGATTTGTTGGAAGCTGCGTTCTCAGATTTCTAGCGTTTTCAGAGCACTTTACTGAAGCAGTTGGAGATAGAAATCGGGTGATCAACGGAAAGGTGGCGTGAGCATCGTCGGCCCCTGCACCACTAGAGAACATTATCTCAAATTTGCAGTTTCTGAATAAGGTCTATTTCTACGTAAATTCATAGAATAGCTTTGATCAGAGAGATGAACATGTGTCGAGATATTCATACTGAGGTTCAAGTTCAAGCTGAGGATATGACTGCATTGTAAGAGAGCTAGGAGAGTTGCTGCGGTTAGATTCCACGTTCGATTTGTTTCATTCACTTGTACGGTTCTTCTTCTCGCTCTGAAATGTTTAGTTTGTCGAAATGTTCGTCTTGCTGGCAGGCGCTGGGCAGGAGAGGGAACAGAATGCAAACTCTGTTCGCGACGGTGAGACTCTCCATCTTTCTCTTTCTCTCTGTGAGGGGTCTACGTTGCCAGTTCGATTTGATCAGCGGCGAAAATCGATATATGTTACGCCTTTAGTCGGTGACCGAGACGTTGATGGCTGACGACGTGTGTAATGTGTGCTAGCCACGAACGCGTGTGCTGCGCGTGCGCTGTCGTGATTGGTTGGCTGCAGTGTACTGCTTTCGCTTCTGTACTGTTCGCCGAAGCACCGCCTTTCGAATTGGGATGAGCTCAAAGCACTATTTGTGCGGCAGTGTCGACAGTTGTACGGGAGTTGAGCGCCCCTTCCCTTCTCTCCCCCTCTTCTCTCGGCTAGGCGGAATCACTGAAAATTGTTCAAATACCTCCTCGTCTTCTTCTCCACAGCTCATAGTCTCGTCTGGTCGTCGTCGAAAGCACTCGCTCGGCTGTTTCCTTGCTGCCTCCATATTACCAACGGTACCTCTGGACTTTGTAGGAAAGGGCAAACGGTTTTCACGTTGATCTGCAGAAATTTAAACTCTCTGAGATCATTGTGAAAGCTAGTTGCCCCTTTTTGCACCTTAGAAATCAGCACTTTTGGACGAGGGTTTGTACCACTTTTCTTATGTGACCTTTCAGCGAGTTCGGTGTGCCGTTGTGTGGAATAAACCTTGATTTATCGCGAAATGGTTCCGGTGTGCAATTCCTATCACTTCAGATTGGCATGTCGGAGCCGGTTCTAAAATACCTGGATTCCGCTATTAGTCAGCTCAGAGACATCAGGGCCAAATGGCCTGATCGTATAGATAAAGAGTTGAAACGCATCGAATGGTTCTATAATGAACTAATTGTGAATCATTCGATCGAGGATCCAGTTAGAGCGGAACTGAGTGTTACCGGCCAGGTTCTTCTCGAGGACTTGCTCTCGGAAACGAAGCAGTTGCTAGACAGTCTTTCAAATGAGCACCGACAGGTTCCTGGTTTTGGAAATTGTGGAAATGTAAACAATGGCCTGATTTAGGTGCACAGCAGTATCTCCCGGTGTGGAAAAGAGATCGACAGAAACTTCCATTCTGATATGAGTGGCATCATAAAGAACCAGAAAGACATTGAGAAGGACCCTGTTAACAGGGAACGTGTAAACAAACTCATTTTTGACTACTTGAACAGTGTGGGAAAGGTCGACGTGGCGGAGTGCTTGCGGAAGGTAAAAACGTCGTAATTAACGAAGGCGCTAACTGCGGCTTTACAGGAAACAGGTATTTCTTCCGTTCAGAGCATTAACACGGACGAAGTGCGCACTATTATGGAATCGTATCGGGATGGGGATTACCAGCCTGCGATCGAGTGGGTCGGGACGAATCACCCTGATGAGACTCGGCTGCTCTTTGATCTGCACCAGCAACATGTCATGCAATTGCTTGAAAACGGTATGCTTTCTACGGCGAGCGGCCGAAACGTAACGTTTTTGTTAAGGGGACAAAAATGGCGCTCTGACGTACGTTCGCAAACGTATGCAGCTAACGGTCCCGAGCAATACGCGACCGTTTTCGTTTTTGCTTGGGGCTATCGTGAGTCCGGCAGATGTGCCTCGATACGCTGTTCTCCGACAGCCTGCCGTCACTCTTGAAGTGGAGCATAACCTAGCCAGGTTGCTTTCAGGCACTTTCAGCCATCTGAGTGAAATGTAAGTTTTGAGTCCAAACAGCGTATGCAGGGGTTTGGATTCCCAACCAAGAAATGAGTTGATAAATGCAATCGGCGACAGCACTGTCGATGCTAGGCAAGGAACACGTCACCGGCGCAAGTAGTACGAGTGCTGGTGTCGATTGCATCTACTCAATCAATACGTTTTTGCCCCATTCGTATACGCGAGCCGGTGGTTCCACCGACAATGGGATCTGTTCCCACTCTCATTTGCAGTTTTGGAAAGACCGAAGATGCAAAGACACCCAGAAGACAGACGATGTGCTGTAAAATCTGATCAAAACTTAGTGCTGAGTCTTTAGCCTGGATATGGGAATCCGAACCGTCCCGTCGCTAATTCGCCTCCGAGGAATGATGGCTGCGAGACAAGACCAAATCTTCTTTGCTGATGAACTGCCAGTTGAGGTTCCTCTGGACAAGCATGTACATTCCACATTCACCTGCCCGATTCTCAAAATTCAAAGCACCGATAACAACCCGCCGATGAGATTAGCATGTGGTCACGTAATCAGCCGAGACGCGCTCAACAAATTGGCGCAAAACAGTCGGTAAGATGAGCAACTGAAGTACTGAAGCTGAGTGGCAAGTTAAGTTTCAGACAAATACGTCTTAAATGTCCCTACTGCCCGATGGAGTCCTCCGCTTCGGACGCTAAACGAGTCTTCTTCTAGGCTGAAATCGCCAAGCTTTCGCGCGTAGCAGCTCCGTGTAATGCACAAACAAACGAATTCAACGAACCAACGTATCCTTAAACTGTAAATAAAACCAAAGCATGTACTGTCCCTTGTTATTCTTACTTTGTTTGATCGACGCAGGTTCCCGGCAGGTTCCCAATATATTGCAATATCCTTGGCCGACCTTTCTCGTTATTGTGCGTCGGTGAGGGCACCACTGGAGAAGAAGAGACTCGTCTCACCTCGTTGTTCGTCCGCATTGTCATTTAATATTGCTTTCGTTAACCGCGCGCGGATTCTGCCACACCAGCAAAGGTCATTCTGAGGAACAGTCCGAAAGACCGGGAGAAGACTGACAGTCCACCACATAAAGATATCTGTCGAAGAGTGGCAAAAGGAACCTTCCGACGCAAAAGTCGTTTCTAAACACTGTGTGCATACAGCTAAAGCGTTTACCACGGTCTATTTGTCTAGCTTTATCCGTTTCATCTCATTTGCCGCTGCGCCTTGGTCTTTTGTCGCAGCAAATAGTGTTTGCATTCTACCAAGCGCGTACCGTTAGGTGCTTACCCTTCGTCGCCAGATGGTTTCTCGTCGCTGAAAGTGACGACCAGAACGAATTTCGCTTGCAAAAATGCCGCTTTGCTTTCTTGAACCACTCTAAGGCACGTTCGAGTTTGGGGAGAAGCATTGGAAGAACGGGGGTGACGCATCTAGACCTTTGGGGAACGTTTCTTTCAAGTATAAACAGTGAGTAATAAGCTTTCTGCTTTTACAAGAACGCTGAGCGTTGGAAAGCGACTGAAACGTGTTCAAGTGGAACGATATGAGGAACAAATGGAGGCGGTTTTCCGAGAAATGTCGAGTTGCTTAGGATTGCAAGACGCTTCCGCGTGCTTGCAACGAACGTGCCAATTAATCCTTTTCTGCAGCCTTTTCTTCAGAATCACATTTATTTTTTATGACAATCAAAAACAGTTTGGACCGTTTGACCGCGTTTCAGTGTGAACCAATTAGTGCCAAGGTAAGTGTCGTCATCATCGCCGTGCGAGGTGACGGGTGTCGCCTTGACCTCGGCATTTGTCACCCCGTAAAAAGTGTTCTTGCCGACCAGCAAACGAAGGGTTCCGTTTCTAATCGCGCTGAAAAAGAAGACGAGCGTTCGGGCAGTTTCAGAAACACCTTCAAATCAACACTGCACTCATCTCCAGATCAAAATCGATCGGAACGCAAATCTATTTTTATGTTTGTTTGCAACTGTTGTCATTTGAGATCCGAATATCGATTACGGCCTATCCCACATCGATAGTTTACGCAGTCTGCGAGCTCGTCTCAATCAGCACCAATAGCTTCCGAACGCTCCGTTGTGAAATGCGGGATCAGCCCGCGGGTCGAGCGGCAGTCTGATTGATCTGCGGCCCAGTTTTCGCAAAGACATTATCTTCCGGCTCATTCGTCTTGCCAGGGCCAAGTTCTGACGGCTGACGTCGCGTCGTTCCTCGGGATCCACTGCAAATGCACGCCGGAAGAACATTTACATGATTGTGCGATTATGCAGGCACTCACCGCTCACCCGAAACAATCGGATGTGGTCGCGTGCAAACCGACTGTTCTTATCTGCGTTTCCGACGATAACCTTATAATCGCCTTGCCTGCGAGCAAACAATAAGTGTGTGGCACTCCGAACCGGAAACCTTACCGCATCGCCGAACCGTGTTCAGCAATGTTGTACACAAACTGAAATCGCCGAAGGAATCCCTTTCCGGAGCGAATCATATCCCACTGATTGATGCCATCGCCTACACAGAAACTTAGTTAATCGAAATCCAATTAGCGCATGAATACCATAAGTTTGCGCCTGACTTCCTGCAATTCCAAGAAGGGTTGCGTGCCAGTCGACGACGTGGAACAGCCTGGAAAAAGTTAGGTATGCTCTAGCTGCCCAGCGTTTTCTTACTCGTTCCGAACGGCGAATCGGCGGATGAAGTTTGGCGAATGGACAAAGGTGTTCGTTTTTGTGCCTCCCTCCCACAGGGAGTCCTTTTCCCCGCGCAACGGGGCATTTGAAGCTCCGAATTCGGTGGCTCCGCCATTCTGAATTCGTTAATTTGTATTTGTCCGAACCGAAATAACATCTCACGTCACTGCTAAATATGATAACTGTGTTTTCGTACAATCCTCTTGACTTCAGCGCCTGCACCACGCGCTCAATTGCGTCGTCCATTGCAGCAAGTACGGCTGAACAGAGAAAACAAGGCTGTTAAATAAGGAATACCACAAACCACAATATTTCCGGCGTGTTTGTTGCTGTATGTGGGAGCATTTCCTTTCGTAGAACGCCGGCGCCTGAAATTCGAGCTTCCGTAAAAACTTGGCAATGAACATGAGAGCTCAGCTAATTTCGTCGATTAGCCCGATTGGTATGTCCTAAGTAAAGAATTCTGTTTTTGAGATATCTTTTCTTTGAAAAAGCCGTGAAACTATTAATTATGTAAGAAACCCTCCCTCGTTTACAATGGTTCTGCCGGAGAAAATATCTAGTTCGACTTGTAAATTCGTAGACATTGTCAGCAGTGCTGCTTTCTACACTGGAATTTCCTCGAATGCTTGAGTGTTTTCGCTGCGGAAAATACGACCCTTCTCGTATTGCCAGCGAGTCACAAAAAGTCACCAACCTGTAGCGGAGCGTGGACAGACTGGAAAGAGAGAAAGAGGAAAAACGGTCTGTTTGTGTTGTGATGGAAAATCACATTAATGGCTTCGTCGGCAAACAATTTCTAAAATAACACGAAATTTATTTTTCCATTTAATCATGTACTCTTACGGTGGAATACACTCCTTGTTTCGAAAAGTCAACAAAACTGACGCCATTGTTCATCTCGCGAAACAAATCCAGACCTCCATACATGCGGTTCTGACGTCTGTCCAACTGGTCTAAAGGACAGGAGAATACTCGTAAAGCTGTTTTTACTCGAACCTGAGCTGTGGTTGAAATATCCCGTTTGAGGGCCGTAGTACCCGTAAAAGTAGTCGAATCCTCGCGCGGTTGGCAGGAATTCTCTTCTACAGTACCCCAGGTGCCACTTTCCAACTAGGTACGTCGAGTAACCCATTTGTTTTAGATTGTGAGGGAGGAACGGAAACTCCAGAGGGACTCCCGACGGCTCCATGTACAAGAAAACGCCGGACTACAAAAAAGTACTTTAGTGGACAGTCTAAGAAGCTCAGCATGCCTGAGTGCCCGTCCGGAAAGGGTAGTAACCAGTCATTAGGGCCGATCGGGTTCTGAAAGTGAACAGCGAGATAAACCTATCTTGGTGTTTCGGAACATACGGTGTGCAAAGTTGATTCACGTATGAGTTGCTCAACTGTACAGTATGCTGGTCGAATGCCAGAGATCGAAGAAACGGGGTGCGTAATCTAAATTGCTTTTTGTTATTTTCGCAGTTGGCGAAGAACGTGATACGCAAACAATGTGGGGCGCTCTTTGGCAGATAACAGCGACTTAAGACTAATTTAGGTCCTGCATATCGAACCAGACTTGCCTATGGTCGCGCCAGTCGACGTCATTGAATCCGAGATCGTCAGCGAAAATTAAAAGGATGTTGGGACTATCGCAGAGGGTCGTGATCAGCTGGCTAAATCCAAGAAATAACAAAAAGTAGAACATATGGTGGCTGAATGTGAGAGTTCGCATGTGATCATGAAAGGCGTCAATCACTTGTCTGCTTGCAGGCGAACCTGTTTAGGGAAAAGTCTGGCTGCAGGAAGCAGGAGCGTCGTAAAGCGCAAGTGAACGATGCGCAAACGAGAAGGAGAAGCAGAAAAAGCGGCATCGACAATGCTTTTAAGTGGGTTACCGTCAATGTGTGTCACTGTCATGAGCGCAGGCAGAGGCTGTTCAGCCCCGGCGGACGAGCCTTCGAGGCTTTTGTTTCGAAGCAGTAATTTGCGAGTTTGACGGCGGTTTGGAACCGTGACTGCGCGATCTAGCGAGAGTTCTGAAGAATAACAAGAACGTTCTCTTTCTGGTTCTGAGTTTCTTCCGCATTCTAACCACAATTGTTTGGGTTGCGGTTTCCGAACGTCTGACGGTATCATCGTTCGGTCAAGAATGAGAGAGAGGGGCACTTTCATAAGACGGCACTTTCAAAAGTGTAAGGAGTTTTTCCTCTATCTAAACTGAATCTTTAAATAGGCTCATCTTTGGCTTTTTCCTAGGTCAAAAGTCTGCGGGAAAGTACCACTTCAATTCAAAATGCAGCCGGCAAATATGAACATAGGATATCCCAGAAATAAAGCTAAAAATCCCCGGCAAATTTATTGCTTTTTTGAACTTTTGCAATCCTACAAATTTCAAGAATTTGGTGGTTCCGCTTTCCGGCTGCGAAACTTTATTCCCAATATTATTATTGCTCGAAATGAGTAACGTTTAAATTTTCGTGGCTGCTTTTCTAGGTATATGTAAACTCGTCAAACTCAAAAACTAAAGACAGATTTCTCAACTGCACACACATTGCTCTCAGTTTCTTGATCACGGAAACATCATGTTTGGCCATACCGCCCAGTGCTTCTTTTATAGGAGCAGTACAGAACGAGAAGAGCTGTAAAAACAAATAAAATATTCAGACGTTGTAAGTGCTCTCAAACGATTATGCGACTGGTTACTAAGTTTCGTTGTTTTTCGGGCAGACGGAGTGCTTATCAAGGTAAAATCTAAATGTGTCGTCAGTTCAGACTTTTTTTTCGGAAAGGTCAGATTTGAAGCAGTGTCTACAAATGAGGAGCATTGTGATGAGAGGGCGGGCCGCACCTTGCTTCAGTGAGTTAATTGATATAATAGATGAAAACAAGGAAACCGGAGGAAATTCGTTGAGGGATATCTTCCGGCCCCTTTCAAGGCGGAGCCAGCTCTGGGGGCGCGTATAAATTGGGTAAGCCGAGCCAACGGGGCCGTTAAAGCCTTAGGCATTCTGAACGACAAACTGGGAGTGCTGTAAGTAGCATGATGGCTTTTGTGTCAGCTGGACAGCGCGCGTTTACGGTTTTGGTTCTGATTCTGGTGCTATATTGTGCCCTCTCCTCCGCCATTCCGACCAGCAACTCGCAGCCGGCGTTCCTGAAGCAGCTCATCAAACAGATCAGCAACAGCAAGTAAGTGGTTCTATTTTCATTTAACGGAAAGTTTCACTTTTTAATTATTCAGCCATAGAGCCACCTCGAGGGAGTTGGGAAGTCGGCGGTTTCCCCCGAAATTCGCAAACAGGCGTTTCGTTTTAATTACATAATACGTTCGCTCGCGCTTTTTTGCCACATCACGCTAATTACATACATCTGCTTCTTGGAACCAGAAGTAGAAAATTAATCTTTGAAACATTTTCGTGCTTCAAAAGGCCTCTCCTGGCCTTCAGCGACGTCGGGCAGTGTACAAGAGGGCGACCGGAAGCATCTATCTTATACAAACTGTGTTTAGGAAATCATTGGATGCCGCCGGATCCGACTTGGAGTACCGCGACGACGACGTAAACGGCTATGGATATCCTGGCAGAATGAACTATTTCATCCCACTGAATGCTTACTGAGCTATTTGCACGAAAGGCAGCCGACCGCATTCTCACGTGGTGTTAACCTCGGTGGATTCCTCGGAACAATTTAATTAAGTTGTTAGTTAGTGGAACATATTGTACTTCGAGTGTGGGTGGCTTTGTATCATAAATCGATCTTGTTGTGATTAAAAAGCAAATTAAATTGTTTGCAATTCCCAACAGAATAAACGGCTGCATGCGACTGGCCGAACGAGCCGCCAAGTTCAGATCAAAACGGCATTGAAGGTGAATAGAAGGGCTGGATGAACAGTGTTTGCATTGGGCGACGAGGATGACAGTACACAAGGGCTTCGCAGGGCCGGGCAGCGCAAACAGACGTCTGCCCGTTTGCGCCAATCGTGACTCTACCTCAACAGGACCAGATTGAATGCCGTGGCAAAAGGAAAACTATGTGATATCAGGCCTGCTTGGAATCTCTCTTTTCGTCAACTCCGCGTATGGACTCTCGGATTTCCGAAACATCAGTGCCCTTTTTGGAAGTGTGCCGATATGGTGGACCAGCATCGTCCAACTTCTAAGTTCAGCGCTTATATTTACCACAATTGCATGTCAACGACTGAGTTTCCTAAACTCTGACAGTTCCTCTTTGCAAGTTTCCGTGGTAGGCCGAACTATTATTGGCTTGTGGAATCTTTTCTCGTTTTCAGCTGCTCACCCTCCACGTCCTCAACGTCGTTGTGTCTTTCACAGTGGTCGAACTTTCCGCCGCGAGTCTCATTGAGGTATGTGTCTCCCGTTTTGTGGCCCCGTGTCCATGTTTCATTAATTCTTCAGCTGAAGAGGGGCACATTGGTTGCATACGTGAATAGCACATTTATTAATGCTTATGGCTATTCGGGAAACGAATACGAAACGGAGGCTATTGACAACATGCATGCTAAGGTAGGTAAAACATCAGAGATTCAAGCACAATAGTCCCGTGTTCCTTAGTATTCTTGTTGCGGAATGGTCGACGGGGAACCTATTCAATTCTGGAAGCAGACGAAATGGTTCCTTGAACAAACCGACTACCCGTTCCGAAGAATCCCAGAGAGTTGTTGTGTGGACGTGGACAAAAACGAGGTTTATCAGTTAGTCTGAGCTAATTGTGGCGCTCGTGATGCATGAAATTTAGATTTTGCAATTCAACGAACTCTTCATTTTGCAATTGGGTGAAATCTAAACATCGCGAGGACTTTTGCGCCGGAAATCAGGTCCTTCCACCGGGAATGCATTTGAAGGACGCTGTTTTTCATAAGGTAAACTGTTGTGTCTACATTTTATTTTATTGTTTGGAGTTTAAGGATTGCTTGCAAATTTTGACGGCTTCAGTTCTCTTCCACGTCATTCGGTCGTTGATTTTGGGACTTGCCAATTTTGCGGTATTCATATTTCTTCTCGCAAAGCAAGCGGTACAGAGGAAATGTGATTTGGTGGAATATGATATGCTATTTTTGATCTCTTCTGTCCTTAGATAAGCACTGTCAGTAAAATCAATGATTTTCTTTGCAGCCAGTTTCCACTGAGCATATCGTGCACAGACCACATTAAGTTGTAAGATTAAGTGAGCGCGCCTAATTCCGGCACTGGAACATGTCATATTCATTCTTCCTCCAGTTGGCAAGTTCATTCATTACATGTCTTGAACAATGCCCGAAGGCTTGTTTCTGAGAACAACATTGTGGGTGGGCGAGGAGGAAAACTCGAGAAGATCATTAATTAACTTTTGTAAATAGAACGCATTCATTTATGAAAGAAACAACAACAAATAAGATGAACTCGTAATGTTAACTGGAAGAGAATCTGCCGGAATCACCGCGCTTTAACCTTTTGTCGCTTCCGGATCGTTTCGCCCGCTGATCCCTCAGCAGCCTCCGACGATTCGCTCTCCGTGCTGAGAGAAGTTCGTTTGTCGGTAAATGCTGGAACTGAAGCAGCAGAGTCGATTGCGTCTGAGCGTGAATGTGAGCGTCCAAAAGAGGCAATCACGGCTTTGGCAATGTAGTAGGGGAGCAGGAGCAAGGCGACAAGAAGAAGACCAAAGTCCAAATTCAAATGCTTCAAGAAGTCGCAACAGCTTGAGGGTTGCTTAAAGAACTTTGCTGAGCGGTGGCGGCCGACGTGTTCAATGAAGTGCAACGCTCTGTCAAATGCAGTCATTCGTCGGTCTTTGTACTCCCGGGCCATATCCTTTGATGTGTCCTTGTACCTGAATTTGATCGGTCATGAATGAGCAGCCTAAAGATGTCTCACTTGGCAGTCTCTAGAACCTCCTTCATGGCGTTGAGCAAGATCTTTTCGCTAAGTTGGGATTTTTCCACAAACACACCGAGACCCTTGCTGGCAACCTTTTGAAGGTTTTGCCGGTTGGAGCCGTAGAGGGGAACACCAACGATTGGGACTCCGTGCACCAGAGCCTCCATCACACTCGACATTCCTCCGTTTGTCACAAGCAACCGGGTCTGCTTCATCGCTAAATTCGATCTTAATATAGCGAAGGCACGAAGGGAACTAACCGATAAGGTCGTTTTGAGGGATAAACGCAGTTATGTTAATGTGGCTTGGAATCTTATCCTGGGTGATACCGGGCAGACTAATTCCAGGACCGACGCGCCAGTAGATGCGGAATTTGTCGAACTTGCTGAGAACGGATAGAATTGTCTTTGCTTGATGCTTGGTCATGGCGGACGAGTTGGCCTGCGTTCCGAAAGACACGACAATGACGCCTTCTTCTGCGGCAGCGATTGTTGTGTTCCAAGGCTGAAATCGCGAGGTATGACTGACAGTTGCACGAAGAGAACAAACCGAAAACAAGGGCTTCACGTGGTCAATGTGCAGGCCACCAACAGGAATCACATTTGGAGGAAGAGCGATTCGGCCTTCCAGAAGTGGATCGGTGTTAACAAAATATAGCTGAGCGTCTCGTTTGATCTAAAGATTGTCAACTGTGAGGCAGAAGATACATTCAAGAAGCATACTGTGTTCACATCCGGAAAATTAGGAAACTTTTTCTTGATTTCATAATCCGTCTTGAACATATCTGTAATGGGACCGTCGAGCTGACGGTAGCGTTTAGAGACGATACTGGCAATTGCAGGAACGGCGGACTGAGAAAGAAGTTCCTTGGCCAAGCAAAGACCATTTGTGAACCGTTTTAAGTAGTGAGGGATGTTGTAGTTCGAAAAATAGCAGTTCGACAGTGGAAGATCCAAATTCCACGGAGTGCCCGAGGCTACCAGAGTTTCATCAGTGAACCCTTCAACATCATAGTAAATGAACGGGATTCCCAGAACGTGAACAATAGCGAGCTGGCAAGGGTTTCCCGAGTACACAATAGCCACTTCAATCTGGTCCTTCTTCAAGGTATCCATAAGATTGCTGTTAAGAATCTAAAAAGATTTGTAAAAAAACGTTGAAATAACATTGACTAACCTTGTAGCAAGAGTGGTTATGAGCAGCCCAATAAGGCTCCAAATAGTCTTCCAAGATGTATTCTTTTTTCCAAGGCATGCTGTTCCCAATCTCTTCGAGGGGAGCGTACAGCTTTCTAAATTAGCGTTTGGTTGAAATTTTCAAAGAACGCAAAATTACTTGGGAATCATATTTTTGAGCGTCTTCTCACGGACCATGTGAAGTTTTGGCTTTACCAGACGGGGTTCTTCTGGGATCAAAATAGGTTTCACCGTAATGGTATTGTGGTGTCGAAGCGCTAGTTGCTGCGCGAGGTATTCGAATGTGGATCGTTCGAATTGCGTGGTTCCGAGGAGGAAGAGAAGGACGTTGATGGAGAGAACATTTCGGACGAGGGCTAGAAAGACGAGCGGCGTGAGCCACATGACGGTCAGTGCGATGCGGCGAGATGCCAACGAGCACAAATGAGGTTTGTGAGTCGGCAAAGCTTAAGCTCCTTTGAGATGAGTGGGCAAACGTTGGGTCGGAGGTCAGGAATGGAGTGACACCTACTGTGTACTTAGGAGGAGAACGCAAACAGTTCCGTGCTTTCCTCGCCAGCCAACTTTGCCTCTTCATATCGTTGTGGTCAATGTCTCAGAAAACGCCAAAAGGACGCATTAAAAACGACAGTTCGGAAGCTATGAGCTTTTGCGAGAGCTTTGGCAACATATTTTGAATATACAAATTGCATGTTTTTGATGATTCGGCGAAAGATAATCCTTATGGCAGTAAATAAGTTACTGTAACTTGACCTGAGGTGGGTAATGAGCTCTTTTCGGCAGTGTATTCAACGCAAAACCAAAAAAGGGGCTAAACTTTGAGGTTTCACGTACGTTTTTTTCTGTTTAATGAACTGGAGTCAGACATCGAGGTAAAATAAGATTTACCGGTGAAATCTGTATGTACATAAATGTGAAAAGACAGCGTAGGTAGATAGAAACACATACTGTATGGACAGAACTGAAAGTTATAACATAAGAACAATTGACCGATCGTAGCCATTTCGAGGTAAAACTATCTTTTTTTCGAGGTTGGCTATCGGAGCTGGCCGAGAAAGATCCTGTCACGTGAGCGAAGTAGAGTGGAGGAAAAGGTGGAAAGTGGTATTTACATGTGGTGCGATGTCCGTGTACCCCGTAGACATAGAGACTACGAAATTCCCGCGGAAAGTCATCTGGTATTGTCATTGTGGGGGTGTGCATGGAGTGCATGGAGGCCCCTGAGGTGCATCGTCGGCCTTAGCAATATTCATGGGCGAAGAGGAAAATGTGGGAGAGTTTTGAACGTTGGGGAAGTAAGGCGCGTTGGAAATCGGATCGCTCGGCGATGAAGCTGGACTAAGAGGAGTGTCAAGGGTCATCCCGTCCATCGAATTCGAAGTTTCAACGACTAATGAGCCATTCATCTATAAACATTTACATTGATGTAGACGTGGAAATGGACTCACGGATTCAGTAGAGCTGTGGCGAGCAGAGTCTGGCAGTGCGAATGGGTTTCCAGGCAGTCTTAAAGGTCCATGACCAAGTGGGGCAGACGCCATTTGCTGAGTTATGTCAAGTATTCCCAGGTCGTCGACTACGATAATACACCAGATCGATTCTGCAAAATGGAGGGGTATAGATACATCTTGACTGTTACGACGTGTACCTCCGAAAGGGATTCCTGCGACTGTGTTCAATTGCCAACGGCTTTGGTAAATGCCTTTCGCGGCTGGACTGACCATTTCGATGCTGACGTCGCCCATTTCGAGTGCCTGCAGCGAGAGCACCGGGTGCCGAGGTTTTTCCGACAGCTGCTGTCCTACAAATAAGAACTGTGCTTTGTAATGTTGCCATATCGCATGAATACCTTCCATGAAGCTGATGAAACACCCTTCTGGCCATGGGTCAGCCCCGTTGTTTAGAAACCGCCACGTCTTCACAAAGCGTGTGTTGGGCGCCACGCTCTCTCCTTCGCCGATTGTAATGTCTTTTACGAATTGCATGGACGGAAGCCGTGCGGTATACTCTGGAGGCGGGAGGCCCTGCCAATTGGAGGAACCGTAATCGTAATATGCCCCCAACGCCGCTTGCAAATTCCTATCAGTTTGACGTTTATCAGAACAAACGGATGGCGTCATTCACGTACCAGTTGTTCATGTCAAGAAAGAAGGCGCACGCTTCCGGGGTGACGGCGTGGTTCTCGCCGAGGATGTACTGGAACTGTCGCACCAGCGTCTCCTTGTCGTTCGTGGCCATGCAACTCAAGGCTCGTGCCAGCGCCCCGTCCACGTCACCGTCGATATCCATCGCGTATTTTCTGAAAGCAACGCATATTATCTCCTCGGAATCTTCTAATCCACATAGCCTCATTTGATAAATCACGGATAGAATGAAGAGCCCGAGGAACGAGAGCACGGGTGTATGTCGGAAACGCCATAACTTTACTTTTTCGACAGAGACAAACCGTGTGGTCAGCGTGCGTCCGTCCGCCGCGGGTGCTGCGCGCTGTTTGAAACCGCTCGCGCATTTGCAAACACTTTTCAAAATAAGAAATTGGACAAAAAATCCCAAAATGCGCTCATGACAAAAACGGTTATTAATATGACGCCTGCGTATTCTTTGATTCACACGATCACCGGACGACCAAACAGCGGAGAATTCCGAGTTCTGTTTACGTGTTCTCCACTACTTTCACAAGTACACATTGACACACCACAAACGATGTCTTTGTTAGCCTTTAGCGCAAAGACCTTTTTTGTGGCTGACTATACACTTAATTTGTGAATTGTGAACTCCCAGTTTTTGGGTGTCAGCCGAGGCGATAACCTCCTCAGACGCTTAACGGCTTAGGTAAATGTCCTCCAGCGTGTTTTGCGCTTGAAGTTTTTGGCGTTTCGATCGGCTACTTGACTGACTTCTGCCTCTCAACTTGCTACGCTACGAGCAACGGAAACGAACAAGCGAACGCTGACGTCACGGCAAGAGGCATCAACGTGGGAAATCGTGCGACGGCGGGTGCGACCCTACGAGCGGAGACGCGCTGCAAAGTCTCCTGGCGATTGCTCGACAACAAAATACTCTTTCGCGGCAAGACGCAGCGGCGTTTTTGAGTGTTGTTTGTTTCATTGGAACGCCGTGTCGTGGCTGCACAAGACTGACTTGTGAGTGGCTTTTGAGGCTTTATGAACCAACATTCAATCAGGCGTCTAATGCACAATAAATTCACATGTGTTTACAGTAAAACGAACTGTTATCAATTCAAGACCACTAAGAAGCGGCGTTTTTAGAAACGTGAATAATTAGCTTACGGCAGAATAAGTACATCACTTCAGAAAACCACTTGAGCAGTATCCAAAGGGCGTTATGTCAACTAAATGGTCAGGTCGTAATCCTGGAAATAATCAGTCAAAAGGCAGTCAAAGAACCCAAAGAGCGGAGATAAAAAGAACTTAAACGTAAACTTCAGATTTGGTTTACAAACCAATATTTGTTAATATGCCAAGTCCTCTCAGTCACGCAGTTCATCAAGGAACCGATCTCGCTCAGAGACTGATTGACATAATCTTACAAACAACCGCACTAGCGTACTCCCGAGTGCGGATGCTGAGCTGAAAAGGAAGTCTAGATATATCCACTCAAACTCCAATTGAAAAAAGCGCACGCTGTTCCTTACCAATCCAGAATTTTTACTAACCGTTCCCTGGGAACTTTGAAACTTGCTGAGAAGAAGAACATTCCTACTGAAACTTTGAAAATCCTGAAAAGGTCGTCGGAGCGGGTATTGATAATTAAGCGAGAAAGTGATTTTTCCGGCTTGAAAAAGAATCTCGCAGAAAGTTGGAGTGCGAGTTCCTCGACTAGTACGGGCAATTCAGTGAACCAATATTTGTTAGTATATCAATTTGTTCAATAGATCCTCCACAAAGCAACGAATCCGCTCAGAGACTGATTGCATTTAACCTGACAATCGTTGCGCGCCTTTTTACACTAATCTAGCAACCGAAAGCAATTCACTTGTTTGTGGTGTATAAAGGTGGTTTCACTCATCCCAAACTGAACTTGACGCAGTTCCAGTCTGTTGGCCCACTGCAGTAAGTCTCTGTGACACCCTTTTGTACCTCTGGGCAATTTGTCTCCGGAAACTGATGAGTTCGACCTCTGTTCAGATCGTCGTTGTTGTAGCATTCGACTGCAAGCGTTCGCTTGTCTCCAGGAAGTGAACCTCGGGCGTGGCACTAAATGAACTCGTCAAAATCAATTCCCGCTGACATTTTGCACCTTCAGTGTTAAAATGATTACGGAAGAAGCACCGCGGTTTTAATGAATGTGTTTGTTCCTCACCGTATTCCAGCCATTGGCCTTCAAATGTGATTGATAACTCCGATTCCCTGACACAGGTTGTTTTTATGTGATCTAAGGAAAATTCGAAAGAGCGTCAAAGTGCCAAGCCCTAGACGAAATGTATTTATGTGGACAATAACCACGGCCCGCCTCACAGACAGATAAGACAGGAGCCTCGATTAGTCTGTTGTTGAGTGCGGTTAGCTGTGGTGGACCTAATCCCAAAATGTCTTCGCGACTTCGTCTCAGCAGCCGGAGTAAGTGGTTCAACATCCGCACTCTTTTTTAGGCCCTTTTTCAGAGTCGCAGTTTTCTTCGGAAGAGCTGGAAAGTCCCATCGGTCCCGATGGTCCCATTCAAGAGCCTGATTTCAATGATGAGGAGACTTGGAGGTTGGTCTAGTTGATTCAAGCTAGCATGCAGCCTATCAGTTTAGGCGCATGGAGAAACTAATTCCTCAGAACTCGCTCGAAGCCATCGACATTACGAAGCCCGTGATCGAAGTCGCCAGCATCAGACTGGCGATTGGAAGAGATCAGGTGGAACTGTCCGAAGAGAGCGTCCAGGAGCTGTACATAATCAGGGACTTCGCGTACGAATCCTCGATCACCCTCACCTTCAAGGCGAATACCGTTCTGTATGGATTACGGTATCTTATTAAAACGACTTCCTTTGAACAAAAAGGTAAGTTTTATACAGCTATACTAGCGATGTTGCCGGAAATGTGCCCAGAATACAATATTTCGCATGAAGATTTCTTGTTTTAACCCTTTGCGCTGGCTGTGAATATAATTGCGTTGCAAAGAACTGATCCAAACACTCACAATCTCAAACAGTCACGGCATTTCTTGCCTACGCCACAAATTCTTTCTTTCTGGTAACTGGACCCTTTTCGACCGACGCGTTTGCAGGCAAAAGTGTAAAATGCCCACCAGGCCGTAATTCCGAAAAGTTTTTCGACTTCCACAGTCAAGTGCAGACACTGAAAAAACTTTTATTAGACTGAAGTTGATGAATTGTGTCTCGTAAGCTACGATTCACGGCCAACAGCACAAAACATCGTTTGCGTGAGTTAGGGTCTCCGTCTCCGGTCTCGTTCGCGGTGTTTGTGACAAAACGTCATTTGCCAGCAAGTTCAATTGTAATTTGTCACAGCGAAAAATTGCATGATCTGAACATGTTTTGGAAACTTGCCATTTGATGGATCATTCAGGAGTTGCATTACGACTCAATCTCGGAATGATCCTGCCTTCGAAGCAGGAACAAGTACATACCGTATACCTCGACCTGTCACGCCTTCCCAGATGTGAGTTTAAAACGTCGATAACAAGATGATAAGACTTGCGTTACAGTAGAAAATGAGGACTACCACAAATTCTACTTGGAACTCGGCACAGAAGACGGCAGGCTCTTCACAAAACGTTCATTCAAGTTATCTTTGAAAGACGTTAAAGGGATCAAGGGCCACGAATCTTGCGACGACGTTTTTTGAACTTTTCTGCATTTCGCCAGTGGTTTTGATTCATTCTATACGTTTTCAGTACTGAAGGACAAATAAACATTTATTCTAGATTTATAAGATAAGAAAGTTTTGGTTTGGGAAACTTGGACAACCGGACAAAGATTCTGGTGAACTCGTGTCCGTGAAGACCGGGAGAAAGAGAAAACAACGATAAAATCTGGTGAGAGTGAACAAACGGTGATTTATCTAACTTTTGCATTTCTTGGTGGCGAAATCTTATCGCATACATATTTCCACACAAATCGCTTTTGATGACCATGAAAGTTCAAAGTTACGCGAGATATAATTGGACGATGTACGCGGTTGACCCGTGAAAAGAAGAAATTTCATGGGCGGCTCGTCGGACTCTCCTTCCGATCCGACACGGTGCGCATTTGAATATATTCCAACGTCAGCGAAAAAAACTCATTTTTCCAATCCATTTGGCGCATTTAAATATGTTTGCGTACGTTGAATGGCGAAGGACTTTCATCGAGCTCCGCTGCCGTAAGCGGACCGTCTTCCGAACATGCTCACCGACCTCATCGTCCGCTGCACCGGCTTGTCTTGCATGTCTTGCACTCCTCCTTTTTGCCATCTTTGCCACCTCGCGGCGTTTTGTTCTCTTCAGGATCACGGACACTTTTTTGGTCTCTTTGCGGACAGAAGCGTTTTTACTCGAAAAGTGAAATTAGGCGCAAACCGATTGTGGCCAAAAAGCATGATGGACGAAATGAGTTCAAGGTTGATTCGAGCGAGGAGGTGGAGCGCTGGACGAGGAATAATGGTCGTCGATCCGAGGCCTGTTTCCAGTGTTGCATTTGACTTTGGCACTTGCTTGTATTTCGCGATGTCCCTTTCAGCAGAAGATCTGGCTGAGTCACTTGTCCAGCTTTCAAGTCCAAACTTTTCTGGTTTTCCAAAGAGTCATTTTCAGTTTTTGCGTTTAGGAACTCGGAGTCTTTTGGAGTCTCTGAAATATGATAATTATTAAGCGAAGGTCAAATTCCGGCGCGGCTTCTTGAGTGAGTCACGCGCGAGTACCAATTTCTTGCGCGCAGCTTTCTTACACAGTCCGACCCTCTTCGTGACTCGATTCAAGCTCAATTTACTCAATTACAGCCTAATAAGTAGTACTTATGCTGTGCGTTCCTCGTCCGCAAAGGATCTTCGAGTCTCTTCGAAGTTGGCAGGTTTCTCGAATGCTAGGCAAAAAGTTCAAAACCTGTTTTCGAGTCCAGAGCCTTACAAGAAACAGAAAAGCGAAAAGCAACAAAAGAAAAGTAAAAGTTGAAAAATCGGTTTTCATATAAAATTGTCGAGTAAAAAAAATCACGTTTGCTCTTGCGTAATTCGGTTTCGACCAAATCCGTTTATTTTCAAATGACCGACCCTGACGAGAGATTACGTTTGTCTGTGTTTCGAGTGCCGATGCGGATTTTCGATCGCTTTGAGTCGCGTTTACAGCCCTCATCTTTCCTTCCTGTGTGCGCGAACCGCCAAACGCGTTCGTGAAAAAACGGTTTTGCCTAAAGCAGTTATTTGTGTTGAATAAACGTGTTGCAATCGACTTGTGGGGTCGGCGGTGGTCGCGCACAGACCCTCAGGCTAAACCGGATGGACTCGCGCAGTTATGCAACATGCCAGCGGCTGCTCTTTCGGCTCTTCGAAGAAATCGCCAGCTCTGATCAAATACCACCAGCGCCGCCTGATGACACCTTGAAATATTGCATGACGGAGAGTGACAGCTTGCGTAACGCTTATTCGCTTTTTCAGAACTGTCTGCAGGCAAGGGTCTCAGAAGCGTGTTACGAGCGGCGACCAAACAAGGCGAAAGGAAGGACGACCCTCCTCCCCTCGCGCACCGATTTCTCATTCAAGTGCCGTCGGCTCGCGCGAATCTGATAAGCACAACAGTTCGTGTTGTCACCTCCCTGGCTGCCTCGGAGACGTCACTCCGTCTCGGGCTTCCTTCTCTGTTCGATTTGCATAATCCGGCCTTCCGGCGTGCCGCCAGTCACGACGACCTTAGTTCTAAGGGCAACCGCACCGAAAACCGTGTTTGCACAAGTGAGGTCATTTCTCATGCAACACTTCACGGGTTCGACCTCCCTCTCGCGGCAGCCAAAACGGAAGCTGTTAGCGCGCGTGATGTCCCCATTCCTATTTTGAACAAACGGCTTTAAACGCCTCAACACGGTTCTCCCGTCGGCGACTGCCACTTAGTCGGTTATCGAGCCAATTACTCGTGTTGGAAACAAACGTCAACACTGTTCTCCTTTCCCTCCTTCAACGGTAAAAAACATTAAACCTGTTCTGCCAGTGTTTCAATTCAGTTTTTTTCAATCTTTCCACAGCTGTCTTATGACTTCCATTCTTTTTCGGTCGCCGTTGATTTTCGGTTGTCACCAGCCCATCTCCATGTGGTTTATAACGTGTTCCGTCCTCGACAAGCGTTTTAATGTCCGCACTGTTTCAGAAAACCAGCGATGTTTAGCAGATTTCTAGTCGTAATTACGGTAGGTGGAATTGTTCCCCGCTTTGATAATCCCGTCGCTTGAGCGTTCCTTTGAGGTAGACGCTCAAAGAGGATCACGATTCGAATTGACTCGCGGTTGCACTTTGAAGGTCACCTCAAAGAACCCTCGTTGTTAGGGGACTCTCCTCTCTCAGACATCTCTTCATAACGGTTTTTGTTTCAGCTCCTCGCGGCGATTCAAACTTCGCTCAGCGATCCAATTGATAACGGCGTCGCAGGTTTGTGCAATTTATGTTTTCAAAACAACGTAGGAAGCGATCATCACAACTCGGGTCCAACCTGTCCTTAGCTAGTAAAATTAGCGAGTGGAGCCACGTACTAAAGACATAAACTTTGAAAAGAAGCGAACCCACAACGGTCGAACCGGTTGTAGAGGTGCCGTTCGAAACATGACATATGAGGGTGGCCTCCTCATAGAGACATCGAAGCCCACTCATGTTCTGTTGGCTCCAAAGTTGTTTATTACCCTGGGGCTGATCAAGGACATTTGCTTGTTGAGTCATCGCTTCCCACATTGCTTGTTACACCAGAACACTGTTTCAGGCGAACCGACCGTCGAGTGTGCCACGGACGGCCTGACGGTGAATTTCAACACAGACAGAGAGTTTGAGGGACACGTCTACGTGAAGGGCCACTACGAAGACCCGGCATGTCGAGTAGACGCCACTTTGGCAGACCACGTGAACATCTCAATTCCCTTTACTTCCTGCGATGTGCGCAGACAACGATCTGTAAGAGAAAGCACCTAATCGAGCATTTCGACAGAATTCTGGTTTCAGAGCAATCCAAAAGGGCTTTATGTTTCCGTCACTATGATTATCACATTCCACCCTGTAAGTTGATTCCCCAAAAAACTACAAAGACATACTTTTAGATGTTTATTACAAAAATCGACAAATCCTACAACGTTCAGTGTTTCTACACTGAGCTCGACAAGACAGTCACAACTCAGCTTGATGTCAGGTTGGTCGATTAATAAGGCTTAAGTCGTCTAATTCGAACATGTGTGATCGAGTGCCACTAACATCACTTTGCAGCTTGGCCCGCAATCAAGAGAAGAAGATTGTGGTTGTTATCGGAGGCGAGAACCAGGAGCTTCAGTCGCTCTCGTCGAGGAAACACGCAGATAATAACACCGCGTTTGACGACTACAAGTAATGCCTCTTATCGCTTTTTCAGTTAACTTCTGAGGTCATCTCGCTCATGAAATGTGTGTTTTGAGTTATTTTTACTCACAGAATATTTTGAGTTTTCAAAGTTTAACCCGAACAATAACACCATTTGTTCGTCTTCGCCATTGCAACATTCAACTTAACTCGAACGTCACCCGTTTAGTGCGCTTCAAACCGAGGTCATCACTCAAGCAATCCCGCTACCCACATGCAAGTACCATGTGCTGAAGGACGGTCCAGACGGCGAACCGGTTAAATTCGCGACTGTTGGCCAACAAGTGTACCACCAGTGGTCGTGTTCCAGTGAAGGAGTCCCAGCCGGTATACTACATAAAATTTGGCGGAATTGACCAGGAACAAAATTTAGCCGAAAACGTGTATTGCGCCACCATCCACAGTTGCAATGTGCGCGACGAGACGGGCAAAGAAGTGCAGCTACTCGACGAAAACGGCTGCTCTGTGGACAAATACTTGTTGAACAATCTAGTGTACACGACCGACCTTACTGGAGGGCAAGTCTCCCAAGTGAGCGATTTTAACTAATTTGACTCGCAGTACAATTCTCGCCATTCAGGTTTTCAAATTCGCCGATCAGCCCTCACTGTTCTTCCAATGTCAAATCAGATTGACTCTCAAGGAGGACGGCAAGTGCCAACGAAGCAGCGACAACTGTCCTCAGAGTGCCAGGGGAAAACGATCCGTTGAGGCCGACACTTCCAAGAATCCCGCAGATCATGAAGTCGACGTTTTCAGTCAGTCTATGACGGTGTTTGAAATCGATCAACCCATCAGTAAGCCACATAACAATGCCGAAACAGTTCAATTTTTCAGACTCAAAATCAGTGCGAGCTCTGGAGGATCCTCTGCCCACATTCTCACACAGCGCAATGTGTGTCACTCCCATGACCTTCGGAATCCTCGTCGCTCTCCTCGCGACCGTGCTTCTGCTTTCCACCGTAACAACCGCCTTGCTGTGCTGCCGATCTCAGACAGTCAAAGTGAACTTTGCCAAGTGAACCAGTCCAGCTGCCGTGTCGGAAGGAGGGACACCATTCCCATTAACGTTTACCTCCCCTTACATGGCTCCTCTTCAGCTCTCCCTTGTTTCCTGGCTTTCACTTTGAAAAGGCCTCAATTTGTACTTTTGCCTTTTTCACGGGTCTGATGCTACATGCAAAAGAAACTCCCTTCATTCGCCTTTTCTGCCTTTTTCTCAAGTGCGACGTGTTGTGATAAAAAAGATTTAAAAACTGGTACATCACATGTAATGCTAGAAATAGGCGCCACGCAGTGGCCGCCTAGGTTGTTCAGAGAGCAAGCAGCTGTCAGATTTAGATTCATCTCTTCGAAGTTAAATACAGAAATCCAATGTACACTCAAAGACTCTGTTGCTATATATCCGCGCGTGCCCTTATTTGTGGGCGATTTCCAAAAGTGCCGATTCCATCTCTTTCTGCAATAGAACAAAATGTCTCAATCCCGCTATCTTCAGCCGCCCACCTGTAAGAGTCTGAGATCTTTGACCGCATTAAGCTTTTTTAGCCGATCGGCGGCCGAATCCAGTTGGTCGATCAGTTCCAGTGGCAAAATGTCATGTGAAGGATCCCTGCAACGATCATTAGAGTTTTTCTAATCGATATTGTCTTCACCTGGGTTGCACAATGATTGGCTGCAAAAGCTCGATTTTCGCTTTCCAGACTTTTAGCTCCGCTTCAGCTTCCAGCTGCTTCCTAAATCTTTACTGTTCAATACTCAGATAGAAAATGACGAACGACCGTTTCGCCTCGTTTTCCAGGCGCTCCTTCGTCTTCACTTCGTCTTTTAGATTCTCTATTTCCTTCTTTAGCCTCTGAAAAGTGACCCAAATATTTTAATTCTATTTGTTTTGTAATACTTCGTTTTCGGCTTTCAGAGCTTCCGAGTCATCCTTGCTTTCATCCTCGCTTTTTGGAGTATCGCAAGCTTCCGTCTGAACCGAAACCTCGACATAGACAGGCGCCTTGGTGGTGGACGGGGAAACCTGCAAAGGGAATCTCTGATTACTGACGGGTATCTCTTGTGGGAGACCGCTTTTCAGTTTCCAAAATAAAGAGGCGAAAAAACCGCAAGAACTACTTACCATGGGTGTAACAGGTCGACTATCAGCAGCGGAAACTGGAACTGTCGCTAAACCCACGGAAGCCTAAACCAAAATTGAAGCATTATTGAATGAACGCAACAACGAACCGTGGGACTAAGTCTGTGACTTCTGTAGGAAGGAGACGTGACCAGCGTTCTTTGCGTCTGTATACTCAACGGCGTCACCTGAAAAGAGGATATCACTTGCTATTCTATCAAACACGGCGTACCGCTGATGGATAAGACAGACTCGGAATATAATTGCTTGAACTGGAGTATGAGAGTCGGTGGGAAGAGTATCCATACGATCCGTAGTTTGTCTTTTTGCCGTATTTAGCAGAACTTATATAAGACGACGGCGCGTAAGTAGAGGGACGGTAGGAGCTGCTGCTGTATCGGCCCGTAACGGGTTCAATTGAACTTTTGGCAACGGAATCGTTCAAGGAATATTTGTTCGAGCTGCTACTGTAGCTGCTGTAGTATTTCCCGGAGGTCGACGACGACAGTGAGGCACTTCTAGCCCCATAGGCATAGTGAGTTCGCATAGCGATCAGCGAGTGGTGCCGCGTGTTGCTCATCCTAGAAATTGGCAAAATAATTTTGAAAAGGAAAATAAAGAAAACGGCGCGAATTTCACAAAAGTGGCACCCATCCGAAAGACAAGGAGCTCGACGACAGATATACGTTGCTATAAGTTAGAATACTCTTTCGAGTGGTTTTTTGTTTGCTCTCGGATAATTACTTGATCAACAAACAACTGGATCCCGGATACTCCCGACTTACCTGTTGGATGAGGTGAACGTCTTGGAAGAAGATCTGGAGAGTCTCTGAGCGGAAACGACGTCGTGGCGGGGGGACAGAGCGGGCGAGGCTCCAGTCGGCATTTCCTTTGCGCGAGAGGCAAAGTCGAGCTTGAAGTAATCGCTGAGATCGGGAATCTGGTGCAAACTCGTTCTTGTCAGTCGGAAAATATTGTTCGCATCCATTGTCGAGCCAAAAAACGACTTTTTTTCATTGAGTATAGTAGGTCCTCCCTGAGTGACCAGTGGCTATAGTCGGGAGGTGAACGGCGAAGCGGTCGGGAAAACAAAGGTCGAGCGATATGGCGGCGAGGATGCCACTGGCCTATCTCATCGAGCTGTTAGACACGACAGAACAGTGCATTGAGGTGCAGGCCGCTGGCTTTTAAGATCAGTCGGAAGTTTGTCGAAATGCCGCCGGCGATCGGAGGCCGATGGCCGAAGAAAAGAGTTTATGACACCGAACGTCGGCGCCGATCCGCCGCTCGCTCCTCACATTCCTGTTACCTTTTTGCCGAGAAAAACGGTTACACAGCTGATTGCAACAGAAACCAAAGAGACCGTTGGCACATCCTCGTTGCCGTAATTTCCAGGAAGAATCTGTCCCATGCTCCTTGGTCTTCTCGGCGCGTCTCCGCTCGACGACACCACAGCGCCGCATTCCTCTGTGCCCACCAGCGGTTCTAAGTGTTTTTTCTTTCCAAAAAAGCCTTTTCGTACATGCGGCGCTGCTTTGAAATATGGCCTGCGAAAATCTGCATAAAAATCGATAGCGACGAGCTGGAAGAGCCTCAGCGTTAGCAAATTTCATTGTGGTGGAGTCTAT